>OZ038507.1:4023732-4036232 GCA_964036315.1 Acanthosepion esculentum | reverse complement strand
ATACAAAATATATATATATATATACAAAATATATATATATATATATATATACAAAATATATATATATATATATATATATACAAAATATATATATATATACATATACAAAATATATATATATATATATGTATATATACAAAATATATATATATATATATATATATATATATATATACAAAATGTTTATATAGCTTATTCTTGGTAGTCTATTATGGCGGTCATTTACCGGAAGTCGTTTATTTGCTTATTTATTTGGGTCAAATTGTTTTGCTTGTTTTTATTTATTTTCATTTTTAATTTTTATCTTATATATTTGTTTATTTGTCATTGATTAAAGCTATTTGTTGAATTTTGGGGTGGAATGTTGTGGTTTGTTCTGACTATTATTTTGGTGGGAACAGTTTTTAATTTATCTATTTGGGTTGATTATCTTTATTTGCTTTTTCTAAACGGCTAGTTTATTGTTATCGGTTGTTAGTTTATTTATATATTTGGATGTATTTAGATCAATTCATTATACCGTAATAGACTACCAACAATAAGCTATATAAACAAATTTTTACTACGTTAATAAAAAACACCGATCAAAATATAAGAAATAAAAATAAAATTAAAAAAAACAAAAAAAACAAGCACAATAATTTGACATAAATAAATAAACAAATAAGCGACTTCCGGTAAAAGTAACTGCCAAAATAGACTACCCACAATGCACCACTGACGCTTATATATAAATAGCTGAGAAAAATAACAGCACTAGTTGCCTGACGATTGCACTAGCATGAAATAGACTGTCACCTCTAAGTGCTGACTTCTATGTTCACTTTTATATTTACACACGCTCTATCTCTGATATTGAGCACTTTATTGCATAAATATAGCACACTTTAAGACTATATTTCTTCATTCATATATATATATATATATATATATATATTTAACCTATAACTATATATATATATATATATATATATTTAACCTATAACTATATATATATATATATATATATATTTAACCTATAACTATATATATATATATATATATATTTAACCTATAACTATATATATATATATATATATATTTAACCTATAACTATATATATATATATATATATATATATATATATATATTTTTGTCATCCACAGACAGACTGTTTCACTGTTTCACAGCTCATAAGTGTGGCTAGACGTCCGGTTGCCTCTAGCTAGGATCGAAACCCGACTGAATTTGCGTCAGTCGGAACTTCTACCACTAAGCCGTCGGCACAAGTTACTACGGTTAAGTTTTTTATTTAATTTTTCTTGTGTACGAACAAGAGTTTTCTTTGCTGGACAAAGGGTGTGTAAGAACTGTATAAATATATTAATTGCTTCCACCTGTAAAAAAAGGTTAAAAATAATGGAGGCTTTAATAATAAAAAAGAAAAAGCCTACCCTCAACAATATTAACTACGAACAAAGCCACAACGTGCTAACCGTATTTGGTAATTAAAACACCACTACTACACACTAAGACATACACATAATGCACACACTCAATTAAACAGAAAAATCAAATCATCCTTGATAATGGCTAAAGATATAGCCGAAAGTGCTCGGAAAATTAAAACATTTGGACAGTTCTTACACACCCTTTCATACATTTTCATTTTTTAGTAACTTTGTCACTTAATTAAAGCAAGTCAAAATTATGGTCAGATTTATTATCATGAATGACTAATGCAAAGATTGTACACTATTTACATTATTTGGACTATTGTCCTCATCTTTGTCACCATATTTATTACAAGGTTTTGGCCTTCTTCACTGAATCCTTTATTTCGCTCACTGGGGTAGACTGTTCTAGTTCCACATGCCACGTTTTTTAATGGATGTCATTTGTCAATTATCTCTTGTTAATTTCCTTCTCCAAGTTCTCCACTGCCTTTACCAGGTATTGAACTCACACTCTTTGGGTCCTGTCACTGGATCTAACTAACACCTTTATCCACTGTGCCATGTATCTTTGAGGGTTCAGTAAGAAGGCTGGAGCGTACAACAGCTGAAATGTTGTAATAAATATGGTGACAAAGATGAGAACAAGAGTCCGAATAATGTAAATAGTGTACATAATACCGCATCTCAGAAATATAGACAGATACTGCAAAGATTGTGTTGTTTTGTAAATGATCCCTTTTGTGTTCATATAATCTTTTATTTAAATTCCTAGAAGTTTCACCTATGGATTACTTGGAATAAGTCTGTTCGGTAAATTTCTGCTCCTGGTCTAAGGATGTTATTATTTTGTGTTTAAGCTTCACTCTCCTCCCTGATCTTTTAACCAGAAAAAGAGGTTTATCCCTTGTTTCCTATTTAGGTTTGGGTTTCCGGTTTCTTCTAAAGTCTTCTCATTCTCTTTCACTCCGAATAACCCCTTCTGTCTTAGTGGCATTATCACATTGCTTGGGGTGAACTGATTAAAAAAAAGAAATATTTTGTATTTAACTATTATTAGAATGTTTCATATGCGAATTGTTAAGATATTTTAAAATTTTTTATATAAATTCTGAGTAATTAATTGCAGGGATCAGATTATTACTTCATAACAATACAGAAGCGATCCCACACTTTCAGTCCATACACAATTTGATCACTTTAAATGTTAATGGACTGTCCCACTAACTTCAAGAGTAGAGGTTTATCATTTGTTTCCTGTTTAGGATTGGGTTTCCAGTTCCTTCTAAAGTCTACTTCAACTCTATACTTCCAATATCTCTGCCTGAAATCAGAAATTTTCTTTACTAATTATTTATTTCCTTTTTTTCTTTCCTTTTCTCTTCTTCTCACAAATTGATGTTGGCAGGTTCGTCTCTCATCTGTTTCATACTCCTCCCTCATCTTTTGAACAGGAGTAGAGGTTTATCCCCTTCTTCCAGTTTAGGATTGAGTTTCCAGTTCCTTCTAAAATCTTCTCATTCTCTTTCACTCCCAGTAATCTTTTGCATCTTAGTGGCATTGCCACCTTGCTTGGGGTGAATTGATTAAAAAAATCTAATTATTTTTTAAGTTGTTGTGACAAATTCTATATTAAGTTTAGATGATATTATTTTCAATTGCAGTCATTGATTTGCTCGGTAATATTATGTGCCTAATTTTATAGAGATTATTTATATTATTTTCTTTATTAATGTTTCATATGAAAGATTCTATCAATAATACAATTACTAGTCTGAACAAGTCTTCTGAGAGATGAAACATCTAAAAAAAGTTTTTTCCTATTTTCTCATTCAATTATTAACCAATACAGATGTATAGTGTTGATATACAGAGTTGTATAACTTATCTTTCATACATCTCTTTTGTATATCTTAATATCATATCTAAATTGTATCATCATATATATATTTTCATATCTCTGTTGTGTCATGATATATATCTTCACATCATATTTTAATATCATATCTCTATTGTAACATATATATCATATCTTCATATATCTCTATTGTATCATCATATATATCATATCTTCATATATCTTTATATCATATCTTTATTGTAACATCATATCTTCATATCATATCTTTATATCATATCTCTACTGTAACATCATATATATTATATCATTATATCATATCTTTATTGTATCATATATATATATATATATATATATATATATATATATATATATATATATATCATACCGTCTTTATTATATCTCTATTGTATCATCATATATGTCATGTCTTAATATCATATCTTTATATCATATCTGTATTATATCATCATATATATCATATCTCTATTGTATCATCCATCATATCTTTATATCATATCTTTATATCATATCTCTATCTCCCATACTTACAAAATATATTTTGTACCTATATTCAACCTCAAGTATTTAAGATTCATATACATAAATCTATATAAGAACTTTGAAGAAACATTTTTAAAATCATTTTATCTCCATAATTATGCAGACATGGGCTGTGAACCTGTGGCACTGCAACAACATGTTTTCAATTCAGGCCTGAGGCAACTAAGGCCAACCCTGCCAAGGCCAGTCAGTCATGTTTGCTTTGTTATCAACAAGATTCTTGCCAGGAACCAGTGTGAAACAGAAGGAGTCGCTCAGCACTTACCATAAATAGCCAAGATCTTTTTTTTTTAATTTCCTAATCTTTGAGTTATTTTTATTCTCTGCAGACAAGAGGGTTAAGTCTTCTCACAGAAGTCAACCAATTTTTCTTATGCATTACCAAAGAAAGTATGTTTGATAAATGGAGTCTTTGCTTCCCTCACAAGTACCAAATCACAAACGAAAAGTATCTGCCTTAGTGGAGAAGGTTAGAAATGGACTCTTGTATTTTCATTTTACTGAAATACACTGGAACTATACAAATGACTGTTTTTTTTTCTTTCCTGCAAGTTACACAAAATAAGAAAATGTTGAGATATACAATAAGTTCAGTGTTTTCCACAGGTCATATATCTAATTTTTGCTGCATAATACAAAGTATCTTGTAGTTTAGAAAACACTAGACCACACCCATATCTGCAAGGAGATATGTTGCAAGACCTCAAGTGGATGCCATAAACTAAGAATAGTAATGAAATCCATATATTCCATATGAGAACTTTTCAAACTTGTGAGATGTACAGGTGGTGAAACAGAAAGTGGCTCAGAATAAGAAATCAGAAAACCAAGTTCAAATTCCAGTCAAGTTTGTTACATTCATTTGCGCACAAATACTCTTGGGAAAGGTATGAATCAATCTCCTCCCTCAGCTATGGGTTAAACAGTAAGCTGTGTATCTAGAAAAATGATTATTATTCTCAAAAATGTGTATCTAGAAAAATGATTATTATTCTCAAAAAATTCTTAGTTCCTCCAAAAAAAAAAGAATTATTCTTAAAATCCAAAATAAGTTTTGGCTTTAAAATCACACAAAAGGTCGACCAGCTGTAAAAAAGGATTTAACCAAATCAATCAGTCAAATCCAAACTGGTGTGTCATGATCCTTTTGTATAATTATTTACCTATTATTTAATTATTAAATAAATTTTTCATTTAATCATTCCTTCTTATATATTGGGCTGGAACAAAATTCATAGCATTTTTCAGTGAGTGGCATTTGAAAACGTGATTTTGTGACTGAGATTTACCACAGATATACATATTCTGAAAGGTGATATGTTAATGACTTTCTGTCTCTGTATCACTGGGTTGCACCTTTAAAGTAATAATAATTACCTGACATTATTTATCTGAAAAGTGTATGTAATAAAAATATGTTAGAAGACAGAGGTTTTGAAAGACATGTCCTCAAAAACTGATGCACCCGGCATGCTTTTCCTAGGCAGAATACACAGATGCTACACTGTTCCTAGACATATGTGCACATATACTACACTGTTCCTAGGTAGAGTGCACAGATGCTACACTGTTCCTAGACAGAATGCATATATTACTACATTGTTCCTAGACAGAGTGCACAGATACTACACTGTTCCTAGGCAGAGTGCACAGACGATACATCATTTCTAGGCAGAGTACACAGATGCTACATTGTTCCTAGGCAGAGTGCACAGATACTACACTGTTCCTAGACAGAGTTCAATATTACTACATTGTTTCTAGACAGAGTGCACATATACTACATTGTTCCTAGCCTGAGTGCATATATCACTACATTGTTCCTAGACAGAGTGCACAGATACTACACTGTTCCTAGGCAGAGTGCACAGACGATACATCATTTCTAGGCAGAGTACACAGATGCTACATTGTTCCTAGGCAGAGTGCACAGATACTACACTGTTCCTAGACAGAATTCAATATTACTACATTGTTTCTAGACAGAGTGCACAGATACTACACTGTTCTTATAGTTCACATATTACTACATTGTTTCTAGACAGAGTGCATATATACTACATTATTCCTAGGCAGAGTGCACAGATGCTACACTGTTCTGAGGCAGAGTGCACAGATGCTACATTGTTCCTAGGCAGAGTGCACAGATACTACATTGTCCCTATACAGAGTTCACATATTACTATATTGTTTCTAGACAGGGTGCATATATATTACATTGTTCCTAGGCAGGGTGTATATATACTACACTATTCCTAGGCAAAGTGTACAGATACTACCATTGTTCCTAAGCAGAGTGCACAGATACTACACTGTTCCTAGACAGAGATGTTATCTGCTTGATAGTCAGGGATCTGAACCTTTGAGTAACTTTGAAGTAGACTATCCTATCAGTTGGTGTATAATATCAGGGCTATTGTACTGCCATTTTGTGAATGGAGGCTCTGGATTGTGCAGTAGTCTCTAGTGTGGCCTCTCAAGGTCATGACAAAAGGTACTATTACAGCTGTATCTCCAGATGATTCAGTCCATGTTATAGATGCATGCATCTCCTGCTGGTGTGATTGTCTCACTACCTAGTATTCTACCAAACACACTGCTATTGACACATAAACACAACTAAATTGAAGAAAATTATCAAACCCAACCTCAAAAAAAATCATCCCCATCTCAGGTTAGACCTGAGCAGTCCCCCCAGTGTTATTAACAAACTTTTTGAAGATTACCTCAATATGAACAACTTGTTGAGTGACAGGCAGTACAGATTTTTTTGAACCAATTCTCTGCTGATATCCTAACTGTCATTACTCACAGAATCAGTGAGGCACTAGATAACGAATACATCTTAATGATGATTGCATTACATATTTCAAAGGCTTTTGACAAGGTGGATCATAAAGGGTTAATGCAAAAGCTCTCTAGCTATGGAATCACTGGAAGAGTTTTCTCAGTTATAAAGTCTTTCCTAATGGATAGGTCCCTGAAGATAGTTGATAAGAGACAGTCATCCAAAGCCCTAGCAATCAATAGAGGTGTCCCCCAGGTTTTGCTTCTCAGTTCAACTCTCTTTCTACTTTACATAAATGGTCTACCAAAGAGTATTCTGAAATGATTTGTGTATATCTATGCTGATGATACAATGGTATATGGGTTCACCTCCAAAACTCTAGATGACCAGAAATTGGCAGCTGATCTCTACTCTCACCTAGCTCTAACAGCTTTATGGAGAAAAACTTGCTGGTCATATTTAAATGCCTTGAGAACCAAACTAGTGACATTCCATCATCACTGATTGAACCACGAATTATCACCAATCATGATTAACAGATGACCCCTCAAAGAGGCCCCATACCCTGAGCATCTGACCTCAAGTGGAACACATATATATGATCCATTGGCAAAGAGGAAAAATGGTTCCCTGTACCACTCCAGTAAGTACCTGACTCCTTTTGCTATCCCCTACCTTTACAAGAGCCAGATCAGGATTAAATGGAGTACTTCTGCCATATATGGGCAGGAGCTGCCTAGTATTCACTTTCCAACCTTGATAGAGTCTCAAAGCATCTCCGTGTCCTTGTAGGTGACAAATTATTTTCCATCCAATAACCCCTTTTTCACAGATGGAACATTGTGAGCATCTCACTGCTTTATCACTACTTCCATGGAAAGTGCTCAGATGAACTACATTCTTTAGTTCAATCGTTACAGCTGAGATCCACCAAGTCACACACATTGTAGCCAACCACCCTAATTCCTTCTGTGTTCGCTTGGCAAGAAGTAGGTTCCACTCAAGCAGCTTCTTCCCATGAATCACTATTCTGTGGAACTGACTCCCAAGAGGATGCTTCCTTGATCACTACAGTCTTAATCCATTCAATTTTTCCCCACATATCTGCATAAACATTGCCTCTTACATTGTAACTTGAGTAGTTCCCAGGCCTTGTACAGGACGAACATTATTGTAAAACAAAATGTACACATATTCCTAAGACATGAATACAATATGGGAACCAGTAATACAGAGTGCTAGAGAAAAACAACAATAAAAATAAATTGTAATATGAGCTCTGGTAAAAAATGTTTACTGAAACATTAGATTTATAAGTCCCAAAAATTCATTCATTGATGTCCCCATCCCTCAGTGGATAAAAGTGTTGGCTGAAGTAATCCAGTGACTTGACCCAAAGAGTTCAGAGTTTAATACCTGGCCACAGCAAAGGTAATCAAAAACTTGGAGATTTGAGTTACTAAAGGGAAATAACTAAAAATGATATATCCAGCAAAGGTATGGCATGTAGAACAAGAACAGTCTACCCCAGTGGCTGCAATAAAGGGTTCAGTTTGAAATTCCAACGTATATCACCTGAAGAAGGCTGAAGCACCCCATACATAATAATCAAGGGGGTTGCAGTGTGGGGAGTTAGTCAACCAGACGTAAGGAGTGATGTGGTCGCAGAAATTGTCTGACAGCCATGACTGGCTTCTCCTGCTTGTTTGGCATAATGCAGAGTCCTGTTGCCAGATATAGTGTCCTCTGGCAGACACTCTCTTGACCCAGGGCAGCACTATCCCATCAAGGCACTTGATGTAGGCCTCTGCATTGAGTCTGAAGCCCTGTTGGAAGATGAATGGAGGTATAATGTTGGTGTCACTAGTGATCACTCCAAACACCATGATGTTGACTGGATGTATCATCCAGCTCTTTCTGAATCCTTTGCATTGTCCTCAGATTGACACCCAAACCAGCATGAAATGTTTGTATTGGTGTTTCCAGCATGAATGCCAAGCAGTACAGCATGTCATTTCCAAATTTCTGGTGGAGTGAATAGTGTCATGGTGCTCTTTTTCTCACAGACAGTGCCCAACTGACCCTACTATAATCAAAAACAAACAATGCACATGTGCAAAATTAAAAATATAAAATACAATTTACACATCCTACCCTGTATATATATATATATATATATAATTATTTATTTGAATATTACAACATAAATATGTTATAAAATCACGACAAAAATAGCCATTTTGTTTCAACACTTCTGGTGTCTTGTCAAGTGATGACATAGAATATAGAATAAATGGTTTTAAAAGTTTCAAATTAATTAATGATCCTTAGCTAGGAGTAAACGCTGTTACATAAGCTAGAATGATTATATATGTATGTATGTATGTATTTTATGTGTCAAAGATTATATAAATATATAAATCTAATGTGAGTGCAAACACAATATTCTAACAATCTGTACATATATTTACTTGCAAAATCTACAATATTAATGTAATATCAAAGTCTTTAACAGTTTGTATATTTGTGTCCTTGTAAAATCTGGAATATTAATGAGCTATCAACCTGTCTGCTTTTCATATGGCTCATTAGGTTTGTGTCTTAATTGCTGTATTGAATAAAAGCAACAGCAATTAACGAGCTTGATTCAGACATGTCTATAACGGAAAGACATCCTTCCAAAGAATCAGCTAAATATAAGTAACACCAAGAGACCAATAGCAATTAAGTTAATAATCACAATTAGAAGCAAGTGTTAATTAAATATTGATACGAAAACAATAATTAGATGAGGAGTTTTTGTCATAGTATACACTCGGCATGTGAATAGAAAAGTGTATGCAAGTGCAAAAATGTAGGCATGATTTTCTATTTAAGTTCAGCATTGCTTGGATTGTCCGCTAGTTTTGGAATGGATTACTTAACAGGTATTTACTAATGGATTAATTAACAAGAATTTAATATTGGATTGGTAAACTGGTATTTACTAATTGATTAGATAACAAGTATTTAATAATCAATTAACAGGTATTTATAAATGGATTAGCTAACAAGTATTCACTATTTGATTGGCTAAGAACTATTCAATACTGGATTGATTACTAATGTATTAGCTGACAAATATTTACTAATGGATTTGTTAGCAGGTATTTATCAATGGATTATTTAACCAGTATTTATTATTGGGCTGGTTAAAATATATTTACTAATGCACTAGCTAACAAGTATTTATTAATTGATTGGTTAGCAGGTATTTATTAAAGGATTAGTTTAAAAGTATTTAATACTGGATTGGTTAACTGGTATTTACTAATTTTTTAGATAATAAGGATTTAATAATAAATTAACAGGTATTTATAAATGGATTAGTTAACAAGTATTGGGGTGGTTAAAATATATTTTCTAATGCACTAGCTAACAAATATTTATTAATTGATTGGTTAGCAGGTATTTATTAATGAATTAGTTAACAAGTATTTAATATTGCATTGGTTAAAAGGTATTTACTGAGAGGGAGTTTATTATAAACTGACTGTGTCCTCTGTCATCCATGATTCACACCAAGAAAAAAGGATGTGTGAAGGATGTAATGGATAATGGTGTGGAATGAGAATCTTGGTTATAACTACATCCAAAATGTTGGTGTTGTCATGGGTAGCCCTTTAGGCACTTTATTCTCTAACTTTATATGGCCCATCTTGAAAATAAGATATTTAATGAATTAAATATACCCACTCTTTATGTAAGATACATAAATGATATTTTTATACAAATGAAAACTGTTAATATAAGATAATATAGAAAAATTTTGTGAAAAATTATGTTTTAAAGTTTACTTTTAACATTTCAATGAAATATTAATAAAATTATCATATAGATAATTGAATATAAATTATGCATATAAATAAATACAAACTATATATATATATATATATATATATATATATATATATATATATATATATATAAGATAATGATATGTATTTTTATATATCAAAAACAATATTGGGAAATTGTATGACAAAGTAGAAAAAGTTTACTTGTGGCATGTTTCATGCTTCAGGACTTCATCTAAATGTCTAGTGTGTCTTGATCACAAGGTCATCTACAGTAAATTTATGCACTGGCTCTTACAACATTTCACCATTCCTGGCAGAATTTCTATTATCATAGTGTGGGATAACTACTAACAAAAGGGATGGAAAGAAAAAGAAAAAGAATCTAAATGAATTCTAAAAAATTCTAAAATCCCCAGCCTCCCTTGTTTGTGCACCTGTGTAGTTGTACTAACATAACAAATTTAGTTCGATGAAGTCCTGATCGATGAAACATGTCACAAGTAAACTTTTCCACTTTGTTATACAATTTCCCCAATACTGTACTTGATATATAAAAATATATATTGTTATCTGATATATATATATATATATATAGTACAGGTAATTGATCTGTTGGTATATAATTCGGGTGGATCGTAGTAATATCAATTATTAAAACTAATCCACAGACAGCTCAATGTTTTTATTTTAACAGAGCATATGTATTTTTTACAGCAAATAATGAAAAATTACCACAACATAGAGATAGTCTATTTCAAGCTATTCTGTATATGGCTATCATCAGTCTCTAAGTGTCTGTCTTGGAACATTCTTTTAAATTTATTTTCAATGTCAGACCTCCTCTCCTAGAGATCTTGTTAATAAGTGTGGGTTTGTGTTAGCAATTAGTGGGGCCGTAAGGTATATTATCTCAGGGGGAAGCGGTCTGGGGTTGGAGGCTATTTATGGCCAGGACTGGTTTGTGGTTTAATATCAGTTCCTACTATGTTTTGGCCGGCACTTATTGTTTGTGGTTTAATATCAGTTCCTACTCTGTGGTGTTTCTTATAAAAAGCCCCAGAGTGTCACTGGGATTCACAGTAAATATTTTTTATTACATGTGTCCAATATTATTAATAATATTAATACGTAGTAGGGGATTTAATCTTAAGCCCATTAAGATTAAATTTAAATTAGTTGAGTTATAGATTTATAGATTGAGGGCAAAACCGGAGCACCCAATGGAATAAATCATGCTGTCCCACACACTTAAATGCATACATATCTTCATACATACATATATGTACATTTCCATGTTCATACATATATGCCACTATATGTACACAAACACCCCCACATATACGCACCTGTATTCTTACATAATTTGGAATTTATTTCTATGTCTACATTTTGTGATTAGTTCCCTCCATTTATTGAATAGTTTGCATTGATCTTTATATTTTATTATCCTGATTTTTTTTCTAAACATAGCTTGCACCAATCCCTAAAACTATTGTGGGTGTTTGCGAAATCTAGAATTTTCCAATTTATTTGAGGTTTCAGACCCTTTTCCTTCAATTCCCAAAATTTTTTCGAAAGGGTTGTTTGGTGTTTTAATTTTCGATTGGTGAATGAATGTCTATGTGTGTTGATTCTCTTTTTGAATTCTCCTGCAGAAATGCCAATGTAAATACTATGGTTTGTTGTATTTTCTTTAGGGGTAATGGTTGCCTGGTATACTACCCTAGTGGACCTGCATTTGCTCTCTACTGGGCAGTTTTCCTTAATTCTACAATTACATGTTAGATTTGTTTTTTTTTGCCATGGAATTTACTTAAAATGTAATTGTTATGGGAATTAATAATTTGGTACGTATCAGTGCAGGAGTGACTAATTTTGACTGATTTCCTCTTAAATTTCTTATGTAGAGGTTTTTTTTGTTGAAGTGTTTAGTAATTAAATTTAGGAAGTACTGTCCAGTGTTGATACTTGACAGTTTGCAGAAGGGGGTGGGGTTGAATCAAGTGATTTTTCTTTTC
>OZ038507.1:3886232-4018732 GCA_964036315.1 Acanthosepion esculentum | reverse complement strand
AGTGTGCATGTAAATAATATAAATAATCCCATATACATGTATATGGTTAAAGGAACATTTACTTCAAAGGTTTCAGTCTTAGAAATAAAACAGAATTTATGAGAAAATATTTTCTCATACAAGACTAAATGGTTGGAACTTGACACTATACTATATCAACTCATAATTTCTTATAAGATTACTGTCAATGGCTTGTAAGAAGAACACTCAAGCCACCAAAGAAGAATTTTTAATTCATTAAAATGTATTGTAGATATTTGTCAAAACCTAGGTAGAAGACTATGCTTGTAGTTCTATTAAGGGATAAAATCATTGTCAGTTGTTTTCAAGATTAGCATACCAAACATTGCTCCCTGCTTGCGACATAGCTTTCTAAAACAGAAACAACAATTTTTAGCACCTTTTTTGCGTTCGTCATACCTGAAATTGGAAAAGATTGGCCACTTGCGAAGCATTTGCATTGTAATCAAGCAGAGCCGTATTCCAATTAAGAACAGAAAAATAGAAATGAAGTTTATTATTTGCAAAATGGAAGCCTTTTGTAACAGATGCAAGTCATTCTGAATATGTATGGCTAGTTGTGTAATTTTGAAAGTAAAGATAGATCTGTTTGAAGTTATGGGCAAGCCAATTACAAGTGTGTATTTTATTCAAAGAAACTCTTTCATTGCATTATTGTGTGTGCAGTGGTTTGTGCAGTTAAGGTGCATTACCTAGAAAGAAATACATAGATAAAATGGCCTGTGTGAGCAGATCAATTATATGGAACAAAAGAATCTATCACTGATTTGTAGTTCTATAGAAATGTGCAAGAACAAAGAATATTTAAACACATAGAGGCACCTCTGTCCACCCATAACAATTCCCATCAGTGTTCATATTTACAGACATCTCACCTCATTTTGATAGCCCAAGGACTATAACTTCTTTCTTTCATTCTTTCTTACTTTCTTCTTTACACTATTCTCATTGTTTTTCTTTACAATCTTCTTCATTACATAAAGTAACTCGCTTTTCTTCTTCTTCTTCTTCTTCTTCACACTATTGACCTTGCTTTTCTTCTTTTTCTTTTCACTATGATCCTTGCTTTTCTTCTTCTTCTTTACAGTAAGTATGTCGCTTTACTTTTTTATCTTTTCTTCTTCAACTTCATGCTATGGTCCTTGCTTTTCCTCTTCTTCTTTAGACTATGATCCTTGCTTTCCTTCTTCTTCACACTATGGTCCTTGCTTTTCTTCTTCTTCTTCTTCTTCTTCTTCACATTATGTTTCTTGCTTTTCTTCTTAACACTATGATCCTTGCTTTTTTTCTTTTTTACACTATGATCCTAGCTTTCCTTGCTTTTCTTCTCCTTTACACTATTGTCCTTGATTTTCTTCTTCTTCTTCACCGTATGATCTTTTGCTTTTCTTCTTTTTTGCACTATGATCCTTGCTTTCCTTCTTCTTCTTCACATTATAGTCCTTGCTTTTCTTCTTTTCCTTACACTATGATTCTTGCTTTTTCTTCTTCTTCTTCTTCTTTTTACTATGGTCCTTGATTTTCTTCTTCTTCTTTACATTATATTTGCTTTCCTCCTTCTTCTTCTTTATGCTATGATCCTTGCTTTCTTTCTTCTTCACACTATGGTCCTTGCTTTTCATCTTCTTTTTTATGCAATGATCCTTGCTTTTCTTCTTCTTTACATGATGGTCCTTACTTTTCTTCTTTTTCTTTACACTACGATTCTTGCTTTCTTCTTCTTCTCACTATGGTCCTTGCTTTTCTTCTTCTTTTTCACACTATGATCCTTTTCATTATTTTTCTTCTTTGTCTCCTTCTTACTATGCTCATTTATTTTCTTTCCTCCTCCACCTTCTTACTATGCACCTTGCTTTCTTTTCCTTCTTCATCAACTGCTTCTTTACACTATGCCCTTGGTTTTTCTTTCATTTTTCTTCTTCTTCGTTACACTATACACTTTGCTTTTTCCTTCCTGCAGCCATAGTAATAGATTGTAAGCAAATACACTAGTTCAATTTTGTGCTTTGTGACAGACAAACTTAAGGGATGACATTTGAGAACTTACTCAGTGATTTGCTTGAGTTTTCCTTGTCTTTGAGAATAACTTATTTATTAATATAAAAACAGCATTTTTGCCAAGATCATTTATATAAAATTTTCAATCTTACCTCCCCTAAAATCATGAATCCATTTTTCTCTGTATTATTCAGCATTTTATCCCTGGCCTAAATGATATCCAGAGAAAAGAAGGGAAAATTAATTAATACAACAAGGGTACAATTCACTGCACAGGTTTAAAAAGAACCTTATTGTTTAATAGGAATCCCAAAGTCCAACTCTTCGTCTTCACCGTAGGAGGTGGAAACAGATAATGCTGGCCAACAGGGCACTGGTAAAACTGTGACTGGCTTAGCAGGACGACAGTGGATAAAAATTGCTCAAGGAAACAAAAGGAGATACAAATGGACTGATCACAAGATATCTCTCCTCCAGGTCACTCGCCTTGCTGCTGACAAATGACTGTGTCTCCCTGTGATGCCTAACAGCACAAGCAGAAGGAAAAACTTAACTTAGAAACAATAATGGCACCGGTTTAAAAAGGGCTTTATTGTTTAATAGGAATATAAGAATGGCACTGGTTTGAAAAGTGTTTATTGTTTAATAGGAATCCCAAAGTCCAACTCCTCATCTTCGTCGTGGGAGGTGGAAACAGATAATGCTGGCCAATAGGAATACAAAAATGGCACTGGTTTGAAAAGAGTTTTATTGTTTAATAGGAATACAACAATGGCACAGGTTTAAAAAAGGATTTATTGTTTAATAGGAATGCAATAATAGCACAGGTTTAAAAGGGCTTTATTGTTTAATAGGAATACAAAAATGGCACAGTTTTAAAAGGGGCTTTATTGTTTAACAGGAATACAACAATGGCACAGTTTTAAAAAGGGCTTTATTGTTTAACAGGAATACAAAAATGGCACAGGTTTAAAAAGGCGTTATGTTTAATAGGAATACAACAATCATACTGGTTTAAAATGGGCTTTATTGTTTAATAGGTATACAAAAATGGCACAGAATACAAAAATGTCACAGGTTTGAAAAGGGCTTTATTGTTTAATAGGAATACAACAATGGCACAGGTTTAAAAAGAGCTTTATTGCTTAATAGGAATACAAAAATGTCACAAGTTTGAAATGGGCTTTATTGTTTTATAGGAATACAACAATGGCATAGGTTTAAAAAAGCGTTATTGTTTAATAGGAATACAAGAATGGCACAATTCACTGCACAGGTTTGAAAAGTGCTTCATTGTTTAATAGTTAATAAAACAAGGATAAAGTAATTTGCATTGGTTTACTAGGGGTAGTATTTTAATAGCATTATAAAAAAGACAAAATACTTTATATAGGTTAGCAAATTCATTATTGTTTAGTGGTGAAACAATGAAGGCAAAATATGTTGCATATGTTAACAAAGTGTATTATTGTTTAACAGTTGTAAGGATATAAATATAAGTTACATAGGTTAGACATGTGTTTTTATTGTTTTATAACACTATCAGAAATTTATTATTGTTTACATGTTAACTGAGAGTTATTTTTGTTTAATAGCAATACAAGGAAGTAAAAATAGGTTTCAGATGTTAGAAAAAAACATTATTTCTTTAATTGCGGCACAACAAAAGCAAAATAGGTTGCATAGTTTAGCAAAGTGTTTTATTGTCTAATAGCAACACAATAAAGATAACATAAGATGTATTGGTTTACTCGGGTTTTATTGTTTACAAGCAAAGGCAGCAAAGCCAAAATTAATTATAGAGTTTAACAAAGGACTTTATTATGTTTTTTATGTCAGGTCAGTCTACGACTGCTACTTGTACCATGTAAACCTGTCACATGCTCTGGTCACTGGTTTCTCCATCCACCAGGTTTTTCTGGTGATGAAAATGGCTAGACACTCATCAGGACTAAAAACAAGACCTGTCAAAGGGTGCATGAACCTTCTTGTAGGGCCAACAGCCATATAACAAAATGGGGTTGACTGAGCTACATATGCAGTCAAAATGGTAATGACACACCATTGCTGAACAGAGGACTTCCTAGACTGACGTCAATGGCTAGGGCAAAGGATTCCCCAATAGAATCAATAGCCATGTGTCTGTGCCCAAGGTGTTTTTATTGATTTCAAATTGCAATACCTTGGTGGAAAGACTCATAGCTTTAATTGAAGAAATTTTGCTGCCCCTATAATTTTGACCCCTTCAGTGTTTTTGGTGATCTGCCTACATGACTGAAAGGCTTATGGCCACATCCTGTTGAAACATCCATTCCCATACGATCACCATAATTAAGTAATGTTGAACCTGGTCAGTGCCTAGATGAGTGACTGCTTGGAAATACCGGGTGCTGTAAGCTGAGGTTGGTAAAATGAATAATGGCTCAGAAATTGTTGATCAGAAAGCTGAGTTCCAATTCCTGTTGGGTTTGTTATATTTACTTATATTCAAATACTCATAGGAATCCACCACTTCACTTCTCCCCCCCAGTTATGGGTTAATTAGTAAGGTTTTGTTTTACTAAACCATTTTTATCGCCCCCCCCCCCCAATAATTTCTTATAATCTAAAAATATTTTCTGGTTTTAAAGAACATGTAAAGGGTTGAGAAGTTGTAGAAAATGAACTATATGGCAGCCTGAGGGTTAATGACATCTGGACTCTCTCAGTCAATCAACATTCAACTATTCTGTGAATATCCTGGATAAATATGAAATCATCACCAGCCTTCTTTCACTTTCTTCAAAGGTGTCATCATAAGGACTCTATGATGCCTACTTAAGAAATTGAAAAACTTACAAAACAGAGCCAAAAGTTTCTACCTTCAGGACACATTGTCACACCCAGCCTAAATTCTTGGCCCTGCAGGAAGAATGAACTTTCTGGATTCAAACCCAAATTATTACCAGTGATTCCAGAGACAACAAATTCACAGCTGCATCCAGCTACTAAATATGTAAGTCAATGGAAACCTCCATACTAATACAACAGCAATACATTAAGGTGCCTGACAAAGTGAAACATTGTTTATCTTACTACTCAATTTTCTATCTTTGGAACTTTTCAGGTATTTAACCTTTTTAAGCAAAAATATATATTTTATATACCCTGTATTAATGCTTTTATACCCTGTATTAATATTTTATATACCCTGTATTAATGCTTTTGTGTATCCAGGAACTTTTTTCATAACAGATTTTATATCCACTTTTGTAATATTGTTTGTTTTTAAAAGAGTGTTTTCACTCTTTTGCTTTATGTTGGGTTATTTGTAATGCAAAGGAAAGTTTTTGATTTTCTCCAATGTGCATCAATGTAATCTTTTTTCCTTATTTCATATCTTGCTATTGGCCAAAAGTTTCATATTTTCAGCACACAATGCACTAACATTGTGTAGGCCCGAAATAAACTGTAACATATCTTTTGCAATAAACGTTTTAGGATTCTCAACCTCCAGTGTCATGTGTTCCACTCTTGTTACTACTTCTTATCACAGTTTTCTATTGCAGGATTTATCTGGATATTTTTTCCCAGAGGTGAGCCCTCAAATTGGAACACATTAGCTGTGGTTTGACTTGGAGAGGGATTAGGCTACACCAAGACATATTATACATGAATGAATACCTCTCCAGCTTTCAATCCATATACATGGAGGGAACTTGTCAGTTGATCAACTGTACAGCATCCCCACTCGACCACACCCAATTATGGGACAAATGATGATGATGGTAATTTAGTGTTTTAAATCAATATAATAAAGAAAATGGTAATAGAAAAAGTGTTTTTCAATACTACTGTTCACTGAATACAATGCCCAAGAGCCATTCAAGGCAGAGGGTTACTGAATAACATTGTTGTATGAGTGTAAAGGGAGGAGGAAGAGATGAATATAATGAGGGTGAAAAATATTTGATCTTAGACTTGAAGACTGTAGAATCTTGGGAGTGTGTTCCACAAATTGACAATTCTAGGGAAGAAGCTGCCTGGGTGGAATATGAAGGGAATGAGGGTCATTTGACACAGTGTACATAACATGGTGGGTCCTAGCTGTGAAGGTCTGAAGTGGTAGAACTAACGAATAGAGCACTCACCTGAACATCTGCCAGAGAAATAGCACTAGAGTAGAGAGAGGCTAGCAACATTTCGTTTGTAGGAATAAGGTTGTGGGGGGGGAATAATACATCACCCACAAGGTCGCACAATCACTTTTGGACTCTGTCAAGGCTGGACAACGAGAATTGGGTAGTAGAAGTCATGCTTTCAATTTGACTAAAAAGATTTTTATAAAAAACCTACTGGCATCACAAAACTATCATCTACAAAATTCTGATAATCAGTAATGTAAAAGAACTGACCATCTCCACAGATATGCAAACACAAGTCCTTGTAGCTATAAATATCTGATGTAACCTGGCAACCAGTCAAAGGAAAGCTTACTACACAGATATTAACTGACATTTTCCTGTGGGGTTACTTAATCAACAATGAAATACATTCACAAAGTTCAAAGGAAAATGCCAATACAGAGAAAACCAAGAAGTGTAAATTGACATTGTTGTTTTCCGAGTAGTTGTTTGAGGTTGAAAAGGTGCTGTGTGTTGATGGATAAAGACCACAAATGTTGAAACAGTTGAAAAATAGACAAAGAAAAGAGTGAATGAAATGAGGAAGAAATCTTTATTCTATGGGAGACCTTTAGAATAAAGAATGTTCAAGGAGAGTTCCTGAAAGAAAATGTAAATTTAAGGAATGTTCTCGTTAACTATTCTGACTCTTGTGGTCAAATCAAGGATTGAACTCACCATCCCCGGCTAATAAATTTCTCCATCAGAAAGATAACAATGAAATTATGGTTCAAATAAAAAAGGTAATGGGTATGAGAGCAGAAAATTTAAGGAGTACTTCCTCTGCAGCAATCTATCAAATAAAGTCTGAACCAACAGATCAAGATCCTGTTTTATTATCTAATATATTAAGTGTTGGATAATTGTACAATTTATGAAAGAAAAATTACAGATTTTCTTCAGGCGGACATCAATTTTAACTTAAGTACAATAATGTAGACAGGAAAAATGTAGCAAACAGCTCTGAAAGTAATGCCCTAAAGTTATTTTCATAGAAACTCCAACAGATACAGGGAGCACAATGACATTGTTGGATAGAGCAAGTTTTTCCCCTACAAAACATTACTCTCTACATAGCCATCATCATTGGCTATTCTCTGAAAGTAATGCCCCAAAGTTATTTTCATAGAAACAGATACAGGGAGCACAATAACACTGTTGGATAGAGCAAGTTTTTCCCCTACAAAACATTACTTTCTACATAGCCATCATCATTGGCTATTCTCTGAAAGTAATGCCCCAAAGTTATTTTCATAGAAACAGATACAGGGAGCACAATAACACTGTTGGATAGAGCAAGTTTTTCCCCTACAAAACATTACTTTCTACATAGCCATCATCATTGGCTATTCTCTGAAAGTAATGCCCCAAAGTTATTTTCATAGAAACAGATACAGGGAGCACAATAACACTGTTGGATAGAGCAAGTTTTTCCCCTACAAAACATTACTTTCTACATAGCCATCATCATTGGCTATTCTCTGAAAGTAATGCCCCAAAGTTATTTTCATAGAAACAGATACAGGGAGCACAATAACACTGTTGGATAGAGCAAGTTTTTCCCCTACAAAACATTACTTTCTACATAGCCATCATCATTGGCTATTCTCTGAAAGTAATGCCCCAAAGTTATTTTCATAGAAACAGATACAGGGAGCACAATAACACTGTTGGATAGAGCAAGTTTTTCCCCTACAAAACATTACTTTCTACATAGCCATCATCATTGGCTATTCTCTGAAAGTAATGCCCCAAAGTTATTTTCATAGAAACAGATACAGGGAGCACAATAACACTGTTGGATAGAGCAAGTTTTTCCCCTACAAAACATTACTTTCTACATAGCCATCATCATTGGCTATTCTCTGAAAGTAATGCCCCAAAGTTATTTTCATAGAAACAGATACAGGGAGCACAATAACACTGTTGGATAGAGCAAGTTTTTCCCCTACAAAACATTACTTTCTACATAGCCATCATCATTGGCTATTCTCTGAAAGTAATGCCCCAAAGTTATTTTCATAGAAACAGATACAGGGAGCACAATAACACTGTTGGATAGAGCAAGTTTTTCCCCTACAAAACATTACTTTCTACATAGCCATCATCATTGGCTATTCTCTGAAAGTAATGCCCCAAAGTTATTTTCATAGAAACAGATACAGGGAGCACAATAACACTGTTGGATAGAGCAAGTTTTTCCCCTACAAAACATTACTTTCTACATAGCCATCATCATTGGCTATTCTCTGAAAGTAATGCCCCAAAGTTATTTTCATAGAAACAGATACAGGGAGCACAATAACACTGTTGGATAGAGCAAGTTTTTCCCCTACAAAACATTACTTTCTACATAGCCATCATCATTGGCTATTCTCTGAAAGTAATGCCCCAAAGTTATTTTCATAGAAACAGATACAGGGAGCACAATAACACTGTTGGATAGAGCAAGTTTTTCCCCTACAAAACATTACTTTCTACATAGCCATCATCATTGGCTATTCTCTGAAAGTAATGCCCCAAAGTTATTTTCATAGAAACAGATACAGGGAGCACAATAACACTGTTGGATAGAGCAAGTTTTTCCCCTACAAAACATTACTTTCTACATAGCCATCATCATTGGCTATTCTCTGAAAGTAATGCCCCAAAGTTATTTTCATAGAAACAGATACAGGGAGCACAATAACACTGTTGGATAGAGCAAGTTTTTCCCCTACAAAACATTACTTTCTACATAGACATCATCATTGGCTGTGCATTTTTCAGACACTCTTCATTTAGTACGCAAGATAGCTGTGACTGATTGCCTGCTACATTGCTTTTTGTATGCATATTCCATAACATTATCGCTTTGAAAATTTGTTTCAGATGTAGTCATCTTCCTCCACCTATGGGCTAAATAACAAGACAATCTGGAACCTATTTCCTTGAGATGCCAAAAGTCTAGGAGAAAGAAAATCTCTGAATTCAAACTCAGCCAGAAAAAGAATTCGCACTGTCAGCCTCTTTTTGCCTGGATACACCACTGCTGCTATATCAGTGCCTGTGTTGTTGTATAACTGCTTGATGGGGGTGGTCTTTGTCGATGGCATTGATTTCCTCATATTTTGTATCTTCTCTCTCTCATCTTCTCCTGGTCAGTGATCACTAGTCGTTTTGGGTTCAGAGATAAAACGAACTTCAACACATGGAATTTTAGCCTGAAAAAGTGTCTGCAATAGGGATTGGCTAGTTGCTCTAATAGACAGGTACTCTCTCTCTCTCTCTCTATATATATATATATATATAATATTATATTATAATATTAATATATATATATATATATAATATTGTATTATAATATTTATTAATATATATATATATATATATAATATATTATAATATTATATTAATATATATATATATAATATTATATTATAATATTAATATATATATATATATATATATATAATATTATATTAATATATATATATATATATAATATTATATTAATATATATATATATAATATTATATTATAATATTATATTAATATATATATATATAATATTATATTATAATATTATATTAATATATATATATATATAATATTATATTATAATATTATATTAATATATATATATATAATATTATATTATAATATTATATTAATATATATATATATATAATATTATATTATAATATTATATTAATATATATATATATATATATATATATATATATATATATATATATTAAAATAATAATAATGATGACAACAATGACAAAATTAATCCATTACTGCATAAAGTTTTCTTAAAATTTTAGTGCTTTTTATTTCATTTACCTTGCTGGATAATGACAATCTTAGGGCTGGCAGATCTTAAATTTTAGGTACCCACACTCTCTCTAAAAAATTGGATGCTATGCATTAATGAGTTAAACGGTTTCATAATCCTCACATAGTCAGAGTTAATTAAATCAAAGAAAGTATGAAACTTACTAATTATTAAATCCAGAGGGTATACCCAGATCTTTAGCTTATAGTGTAGGTTTAAACCAAAAACCAATTTGTCCTATTTTGGGGATGGTGAGCATTAATGCTTGTTGAGAATAAAAGCTGTTATGCGTTTCATTAAAAATAATCTTTCCCTATCAGCAGTCATTTTGGATTGGTTATCTCACTGTACAGGCATTAGTGCTGCTTTGAGTTAAACAGATATTCACATGACATTGAGCAATTCCACTGTTTAATAGGTTTTTAAATTACTTTGCATCTTGAGAATGCTCCAAAAAAGAAAAGAAAGAATTTGTTTCTGAAATGGAAATTTAGTGTAGATATTGGCAATTCTCTTCAAGGTTACTGACGAGAGATTTCAATTACATCAGTAAACATGTTTTGTTCTTTTTTAATTTTGAGATTATGTGGGTGGCCTAGTAGATAAGGCATTAGTGAATGTTATTGATCACATAGTATTGGTATTAATCCAAAGTAGAATATAATTGGTCCTGATATGGCATCTCAGCTTCAGTCACTTTCCCACTGCCTTAATCTATCTTCCCTGTGTCTTTACTATAAATATTTTCATGGTAATTGTTCTGATTAACTTTTTACTATGATACCTTGACTTTATGAATTTAAGTGCAGTACTAGATTGGCAGCAATGTCTCATCATTTTACAGTTGAATTGACCAGATGGAACCATAAGCTAACCATATAACCATATATATATATATATCAATGATTAATTTAGACAATTTTTGCCTACTTATTTTTAAAAAAAAAACATGGACATTTCAGAAGCTCCAATACAAACATTTCATAGTGTTTGGGTGCCAATCTGAGGACAGTGCAGAGGAACTGGAAAGAGTTGGATGATATATCAACATCATGGTGTTTGTAGTGTACACTAGTGATGGTGACATTATGCCTCATTTATTTTCCCACTGGGCCTCAGACTCAACACAAATGCCTATATCATGTTCTTTGAGGAGGTAATACTGCCCTGGGTCAAGAGGGTAGCTGCTGGAAGACCCTATGTCTGGCAACAGGACTCTGCACTATGCCACACAAGCAGGAGAACTCAGTCATGTCTGTCAGACAATTTTTGGGGACCACATCAACCCTTACATCTGGCCACCTAACCCCCAGACTGCAACTCCCTTGATTATTATGTGTGGGGTGCAGTTGAGTGAGAGACCAACAAAACTCCTTGTAACATCAAAGATGAACTGAAGGCAAGGATTATGGCAGCATTCATCAACTTAAACAAGGAGATCATCCAAAAGTGTTGCAGTAGATTCGGAAGTTGTTTGGAGGCCATGGTTGAAGCTGATGACAATTTTATTGATTAAATTTACTTTTTAGTATTTCAAGATATTTTTGTGTAATTTTGGTAAATATATCTGTTAAAATGAGATGTCAGTGTTATTTTCATTTTTGTCTCATTTATCCATCGCTAAATGTAAATATTTCAAATTCTATCTATCTATCTTGGTCTGTCTATCACAGTCTGTTCATGTCTATCGATGTAATGGTGTCAAAATAAATATTTATCCATTACAAACTTCACCAGAAATCTGAAGGAGCATAAGAATTGCAAAGAATGCCTGATGAAGGCACAACAGGGTCGAAATGTTGTAATAACAACAACAGAAATGAGGACAATTTTCTGCATGTAAATAATGATAACTTCCTATCTCAGAAATCCAGATAGAAAATACCTCAGTATGGATGGGTAGGAAATCATAAGCTCATTGCTAAATCTGTTGAAAACTCAATGTCTCAGTTCAAGAAACCATTTTTCTTTTAACTCAGTCAAGCATACAAGAAATTTTACCTGTTTACCTGACTTGGAGGTGAAAGGTAAGAGACAATGTATTACTGTCTCGCTTGAGATGCTGGGGATGAAGGTGGAAGAAGTGGGATGGTACAATGTTGAACTTAGGAGTCAGATAAACAATAAAAAGGTGAACAGGTCTTACTAATTGGGAAACTCTGAAGACAAGATCCAGACAGATTTGTACTCTCTTCCTCTTTCACCTTGGTTTCTGTCTACCAAGCCCTGAGGAACAATTGATTAAAGCAAGCAAGACGATATTTTGATATTTGAGATTTTACTTTATTTTGTTTGATTTTTCAAGATTTTATTGGTTGTGATCCAAATTAGTTGTTATGTAGCTGAAGGCATTTCAGAATATCTGTCCTATTATACTCTTCTATAGCAGAAGTACACACACACACACACACATGCACACACACACACACACATGCACACACACTCTCTTTCTACCTCACTTTTATATACAGATACACATATATACAGTCACTCTTCCTCATCTGCATACATTCTCTCTCCTTCTTTATCTCCCTTACACACTCTTTCTCTCTCAGATATGAACACATGCATGTGCACACATGCATGCACACACACACACACACACACACACACACACACACACAAATACATTCTCTCCCTCATGAACACATTTTCTCACTATTTTTCCCTTACTAACAGTCTGTCATTTACACACACTTTCACCCTTTCTCTCTTGTGCACACACATGCACACACATTTTCTTACATGCACAGAGGCATTCAATCTCTCTCCCATATACTCATATATACACATAATCACTCACCTCTGTCTTTTATACATATGCATACACATTTTCTTTCACCTCTTCCTGTATACAAATAGAAAATTATAGATTGAAATATATATATATATATATACATACACACACACACACACACACATATATATATATATATATATATAAATGTATGTATGTGTGTGTGTGTGTGCGTGTGTAATTTAAGATTGATTATAGATCAATATATATATATATATATGTGTATGTGTGTGTAAGTAGGCACATATATTTGTAAATATTTTAGCTGTTCAAAGATTTGTAAACACATGAATCAATATTAAATTTTGAATTAGATAAATCAAACTTTTATAGATTAATTTTTAATTCAATAGAATTATTCTAATTGTGGTATTGACAGAAATTATAAACCAAACAGATTAGCCTCAGTAGACCATTATCTCATGCTGGTAGAGATAGATAGATAGATAGATAGATAGATAGATAGATATGAACAAGCAGAGATAGAAAAATATAAACATGAACAAGCAGAGACAGACAAACAGATCGATACATAGATAAATAGATCTGATCATGGATAGATAGATAATATGAATAGGCATATATATATATATATATATATATATATATATATAGATAGATAGATTTAGAGAGAGAGAGATAGAGAGAGATATAGATAGATAGATAGATAGATCTGAACAGGCAGAGATAGATAGACAAATAGATTGATAGATATGAACACAGATAGATAGATCTGAACAGGCATAGATAGATAGATAGATAATGGGATGTTTGGATAGATAGAAAAAGGACAGTACCATAGCCAGAGAAAGTTGAATTGAAAACTGCATTGACATAGATATGCAGAGGGAAGTCAATGAAACAGACACAAACAGAATGAGATAAAGATGTTCAGGATCAAATATCAAAATAGGGTCTGACTGGAATGTATATAATATATTGATTCACATCTCTGTGTGTATGCATGTGTGTGAGGCATTGAGTTTTCAATAGATATATCAATTTTTTCAAAAATGAATTTGTGCTTTATGAACTTGTGACGAGTGCATTCATGGTAGGATTGTGAATTGGATCTGAGCATTTTCTGATGAATTCATTTAGCAGGTGCACTGGACCATATGTAACAGCAATATTCTAAGCATGGATGAATGCTAGACTTATAGATATGTAAGATAGATTCTGGAGAGAAAAATTGTCTTCCCCAACATAGTGAACTTTATTGTTTTTTCACCTAAGTGGCATTATTGTCTTGCTTGGAGTTAAAAAAAAAACAGATAGTAGATTCCAGCTCCAGTTGGTCCACATGAAAAACTAACTGATGATAAAGAATGGTTCTGCTTTTATATGTCACTGGGTAAGAACAGTAGAAAACCAAATGTCTTTTGACAAAGGACGATAATTCATCTTATATTTCGATGTGTTTTGATTCATGGAGACAGCCACTTCGCAGAAAATGTGAGAAAACAGAGAAGACATATTAGAGTTAAAGACAGGCATTTTCATCATTTTCTAAATACATGGTGCCAAGAAAGTTCACTAACTAAAAAAGTTAGTGCTGTTAAAATTTATTAAAGTGTAATAATGCCATTATTATGGTAAACAGTTTCTCACACTTCCTTATTTAATTTGGTAGCATTTCTCTATCATATATATATATATATATATATATATATATAAAATAGGAGTATATAGGTTCACCTATCACCCTGTCCACACTCCTCTCTGGTCTTTTGAATAGGAGTGGAGGTTTATCCCTTGCTTCCTGTTTAGGATTGGGTTTCTGGCTAAAGTCTACTTCAACTTTATACTTCTAATGTCTCTGCTTGAACTCCGAAATTCTATTTACTAATTATTCAATAGGAGTAGATAAGTTTGCCTGTTGCCTGGTTCACACTCCTCCCAGTCTTTTGAACAGAAGTGGAGGCTTATCCTTTGTTCCATGTTTAGGATTGGTTACTTGTTCCTTTTAAAGACTTTTAATTCTCTTTCACTCCCAGTAGCCCCTTGCATCTTAGTAGCAGTATTGCCTAGCTTGGGGTGAATTGATTAAATATATATTTTTTTTTATTGAGCATGTAATGAATAACAATAGATAGAGCAGCCCATTTTTAGGGTACGATTTATCTGACTAAAAATCTGTTTGTTTTTTAATATAAAATTGTCCTTGGAAGTAGATAAAACAGGCTTATATCTAAATAATGAATATCTATATATTAATACTTTAGTATCTATATATCTCTCCACATTGAATCTTTGATCTTAGGAAGAATGCACAGATACTACGCTGATCCTAGACAGAGGGCCTGGAATTGAAACTTTGATCCTAGGCAAAATGCACAGATACTACATTGATCCTAGGCAGAGGGCCTGGAATTGAAACTTTGATCCTAGGCAAAATGCACAGATACTACATTGATCCTAGACAGAGAGCCTGAGATTGAAACTTTGATCCTAGGCAGAATGGACAGATATTACACCATTCTAGGTAGAAATACCAGTCCTTATGTAAATAATCTCATAATTTTTATGAGTCTGATGTTAGTTTTTATAAATGGTACTTAAAACATTAAAATAAAAGCCAAAGACAACCAAAGCATGTTAAATATATTATATAGTCTGACCTCTGGTGCTTTTAGTTGCCAAATATCACATGGTAAGAAAGTTTGTAATAGAATGTTCTTAGTATGGACTGGACACTACTTGTCCTTTCTGAATGTATTTGTGTTCAGTTAAGACTGTGGCAAAAACTTCTTGGTTACTTTGACAATAATACCTGTTTTCCACTATTTGTCACTGGCAACAACGTCCATTTGAATCAGAGATGACATCACTCAACTTCTAACCACTCTGACCTCTGTGGTTCATAAAAACTTGTTTTTTTTTTATTTCTTGAGTTTTCAGTACGTTAGTGGTTGACTCTTAATGCAACAAAATTTTCCTAAAAATAGTTCAACAAAACCAAAACATTAACCTAAAATCTCAAGTAATGCTATTAAATAGCTTTGTCAGATCAAGACTTTCATAAAGATGTCATGATTGGCACCAAACCCGTTTGGATATATCTAAAATATTATCTATATATGACAATTTCTCAGATCATTGAAAGAAAACTTGGTTTTAGTGAAGACCATTACAAATTCATATCAGCAACATGGCTCCAAAATAAAAAAAAAACTACCAGACTCCATTTGAAACATAGTAGATAATACAAACATAATAACCTCATCCACATGTAAAAAATATTAAAAATAATGGAAGTCCTAATAGTAAAAAAACGAAAAGCCAACATTCAATAACATTAACTATGAACATGGCCACAATGTGCTGACTGTGTTCAGAAAATAATACATTCTAATAATTTCATACACATACATAAAAAAACCCACATACTTAGTTAAAAAAAAAAAAAAAAAAAATTGCCCTTAAAAATGGCTAAAAGAATAACCAAAAGCTATGTAGAACTTTTGGACAGTTTTTACACACTTTATATTCAGAAAAGAAAACACAAGAAAAATTAAATAAAAAGCTTAATCACAGTACCCAGTAATTCGTCTTTAATGAAACGAATAAAAGAGGGATTGTCTGCTTTTATATTTACATACACTCTATCTCTGATATTGAGCACTATTACCCATAAATATAGCATACCTTAAAACTATATATATATATATATATATATATATATATATATATATATATATATATATATATATATATATATATATATATATATATACTCCCGTGTGGTCATGTGTGACGTCACGAGCTATGACGCGTTTTTCGCTTCCTTGGCTTGTAAATAAGAGTTTGTCGTTGAGCTTATTCAAACAGCAACGGCGGGCCATTATTGTGGTTTCGTATATGTGTTGTTTGATTTATTAAAATTGTCATCTTTGATAATGGCTTATGTAAGCCGAAAGCTTAGATTGGATTCAAACATGTGTCAATATGGTGTTTTCCTTTCGTCTTTCAACGATAATGTGATTAAGCTTATCAGACAATACGAAAGAAACTTACTTAAAATAAATAGACAAAACTTGTCTATATTACGAGGGTCATTCAATAAATAAGTTGAATTTTTTGGTATAAGGACTTCTAATACAGATAGAAGCTTACTCTTTTTTATTTTTTTTTGTTTTACTTCTTTTTCACATGGATTTAATTTCTTTTGCAGATTAAAAAAAACTTTGAGAGTTTTGGCGATTAAAAAAGATGGCCGACCAAGAAGCATGCTCCAGGATTGAACAGCAGTCAGTTATCAAGTTTTGGTTGCTGAAGGGTGCAAACCAGTTGAAATTCATAGGAGAATGTCAACTGTGTATGGTGCCACATGTTTCAGCCAAAAAATGTCTACAAGTGGGCTAAATTGTTTAAAGAAGGATGGAGCAGTGTTGAGGATGAAGACAGGCCGGGAGGCCTACAGAAGTGAGTCTCCTGAGGTGATCGAATCAGTCAATGACCTCATTCAGTCTGACAGAAGGGTGACAGTGGATGACATTGCAAGGACTTTGAGCTTATCTGTTGGGACAAATGCAGGGGTTATCAGTCAGAAGGAGTCATCTTGCATCATGATAATGCAAGGCCTCACACAGCAGCCCAAACGGTGCAGACCATCAACAAGCTGGGCTGGGAACTGCTCCCTCATCCTCCTTACAGCCCAGACGTTGCCCCTTCAGACTTTCACCTGTTTGGTCTCTTGAAAGCGTTCACGAGAGGCCAAAGATTTTTATGCTGAGGGAATACGGAAGCTTGTGCACAGATGGGAAAAGTGTGTGACAGTGCTGGGAGACTACGTTGAAAAAAAAAAGAAGAAAAGTAAGCTTCTATCTGTATTAGAAGTCCTTATACCGAAAAGTTCACCTTATTTATTGAATGACCCTCGTATTTAATGAAACATGCATTAATATATATACATATATATATATATATATATATATATATATATATATATATATATATATATATATATATATATATGTATGTATAATCAGAGCTGTTTTGACTTGAAGGCACACTTGTATAAATCAGTGTGATTTTCCATTTTCAGCATGGCTGCTTGTTTCTGAGCATGACAATCTGCTCAGGGCCATTTGTGTTTCTTCGACACCTACAGAGCCAATCTGTGGTTTGCACTGCAAATATGCTGAGTGCAATTTTATTTGCAGCTCAAGAATATGCAATACCAGGAATGCATATGGTTTTTAATTTAGAGTTGTCCTTCTTTTATACTGATTGTCAACCACAGCTTATGGGCCTAGTTTACCCTACTATTTAACTCATAGCTGAGGGAAGAATAGATGGAGTCATACCTTTCCCAAGTGTATTTCAATGAATGTGAATATCATGATCTTGACTGGAATTTAATCTTGGCTCAACAATTTCTCAAGCCTTTAAATATTAAACCACCTGCAGATCCATATATATATATATATATATATATATATATATATATATATAATTGCATATTTGGGTAGCAAATCCTCTTTTGTACAAGGAAAGTAATTGCAGTACCATATCAGTCATTTTTAACAAAACTTCTTCTCGCATAAGCTATAATGTGCCTAGCATATTACCCATAAAAAATTTACCTCTATATCAGCATTTCTGCCCAGGATAAGGATCAGGCGAGTATCTGTGTACTCTGCTTTGAATCAAAGTGGTAACATCAGTGGAATATCTGAATGGCCTGAAGATTCTGTTCAAGCATGAAACAGACTATCACCATTCGGTGCTGACTTCAGTACCCACTTTTCTATTTACATGTGTGCTCTATCTCTGATATTTACACATAAATATAGCCAGGATGAAGAATCACAGGATGTAGACAAAGTAATTCCAAGTACCACACAGACATCACATTGGTTCTTAAAAATGAATGAGATTATTGAAAGTATTTGAACAAAACAATAACACAATATATACCTCAGACAGTTTATTCACAATCTTGAGCACAAAACCCAACATCTTTTTGAAAAATTGCAAAAGTACAATAAAGTATTAAACATACAGACCTTGTTGGTTCTTTTTTATTTGTGTGTGTGTATGTGTATGTATCTCTCTCTCTCTCTCTCTCTCTATATATATATATATATATATATATATATATATATATTGAGTATGTGACCAAGTGGTTAGAACGTTTGCTTTCTGAACATGAGATCCAGGTTCGAATCTCACGATGGTCAATTTGTTAGGAAGGAGACTTCCTGATGTTATCAGAATGAATCGAGGTTGATCCCAGCATGTAGAAACCTTTGGAAAGTGCTACAGATTGACCCAAGCCTTGTGAGTGAAATTGGGTAGACAGAACACTTGGGGTCATTGATAGCTGTGCTAGCATGAAGTCACAAGTCATTGTGACCAAGGGTTTGAGTGTGCTGGTGTTGTTCAGATTTTGATCATTCCACATAACATGCTCATGTTAAGCAACATTGAGGCGGGTCAGTACCTTGATGAGTGACCATTTGGGAATAACAGGCGTTGTAAGCATGGAGGTGCAGGTGGTGTAATGGATAATGGCTCGGAATTGTCAAACGAAGATCCAAGTTACAATTGCCATTGAGTTCGTTATATTAACTTATACACAAATAAACTTGAGAAAGGTATGAATCCACCTCTACTCCTCCCAGTTAATTTGTAAGACTTGTATCACTAAATCATTCTTACAATCTAAAACTATTTTCTGACTTTAAATAACCTCCAAAGGGTTGTTAAGCCATAAAAAACAAATCACTCAATCATGTGTGTGTGTGTACACACACACACACACATATATGATTGATTGATTTGTTTTTTATGGCTTAACAACCATTTGGAGGTTATTTAAAGTCAGAAAATAGTTTTAGATTGTAAGAATTTATTTTTATTTTTTTTGAGATAATAACCTTTTAAATATTCAACAATAATTCTCCTGCCACTACCTAATTTAAAGAGAATTTGATGTATGTAGGTCCTTACTTTCTGTACAAACAATGATTTTTATTTCATGGGTAACTTTTGCTGGATTTCACATTTTGATTATGCCAAAATTTATTTCCAAGTTATAAAAATTATCATACAAAAAAATCATGTTAAAAAAAATCAATCACTGAAAACAATTTCAGTAATGAAAATTTGGGAATCCAAAATGTCAGGATTGCGGGTCCAGATCCACCCTGGAATGATTTTAATTTGCTCATGGAGTTGGCCTGATTCCAAAATGGTATGATATGTTGGGCTACAGCCTCTAGGAGTAAAGTTTAAAAAGTGTGACAGTGACACACTGACATTCACATTCATTATATATATATATATATATATATATATATATATATATATATATATATATATGCAGCAAATTTTAAACAAATATGTGTGTGTACCAAACATTGTACATGGAATATCTTGTCGGTAAGATAATATCTAAGTATATTAATAAAAAAATATCAGTCTATACAATTATTATAATTATTATTGTAGGCAAGAACCCAAATGAAATGAAAGTGAAACTGGAAAAGTCTTGTGATAAATGCAACAAACATCTTCTGTGCATTATTCATTTTGAGTGAGATGATAAAAAGATGAAGCCAGAATTATAAGATCTTTTATTTTTCCCAAAGATGCTTAGAGTCAGTGGGATTTAATTCTGTGATATGTGAGATTCTCAGCAGAAGTTCTACAGAAAGTGAAACTGTAGATTTCAATTTGTCATCAACTAAAACATTTGTGACAGAAATTGGGGGTAGGTGTAAAATAAGATTATAAAACTTGACTGCAAAAAGAAATATTCTAAGTCTACTGGCACACACACACACACACACACACACACACACACACACACACACACACACACACACACACACACACACACAAACACTAGCAGCATGGCCCGGCGTTGCCCGTGCTTGATTAAAAAATCGTACGACTCATACAGCAATCGCTATCACTTGACTTAAAATATTTTTGCCCTTCCTTGCCTTTAAAGGAGTGCCCTTTGCTGTGCTGATGTTGCTACATGCCTTACTTCTTGCCTATCTCACACTGCGAATTTTTTCTAAGCTCTATACTAAACATTAAATCTGTTATGAAAAAAGAACTAAACAAAATGAACACAAAACGATCAGCTTTAAAAAAGGACTTGTAACTGGAAAAACCGAATGAAAAAAGAATGTTAACAACAAATATTTTTTCACACCCAACCCAGTTCTGCAGAATCAGAATCAATGTTGAGTTTAAGCAAGCGAATGAGCCAATTGGAGTAAAGTGCCATGCAGATTTAAATTTTTCCCACTTGTGATGAATGCAGCTATCGATTTTTTTTGCATGCAAGCATGCTAGTTAACATTCATGTCAGTCAGCTGTTGGCTCTCACGCTGGCCAATAGAATCTTCCTGCCGATTCGTAGCAGCCAGCTATAGGCTCTCACTCTGGCCAGTAGAAAATGGCTGCAAACTACATGAAAACTGCCATAGAAGCATGAAAAAATCGATTATTTCCACTATCAGTGGGAGTTGGGAAATGCAAAGTCAGTCTTGGCCTTCCCACTAACTTGGAGCATGTGCATGTAAATTTTGGTGCAAATCCGTCGAAAATTGTGGCCGTGCATTCATTACACACACAAACACATCTGCCTTTTATAGATAGAGATATGAGTAACTATCTCAGTCTGTACTTATCTATGTAAATCCATTCTTATCTATCTATCTATCTATCTATGTCTGTTCATCTCTGTCTAAGTCTGTTTGTCTCTATCTATTGATCTAAGTTTGTTCAGCTCTATCTATCCATGTATCTATCTAAGCTTGTCATTCTCTATTGCTGTAAGTCTGTTTAGCTCTTTCTATCTGATTGCATCTATCTACGTCTGTTCATATCTATCTACCTCTCTGTCTGTTCTTCTCTATCTATCTATCTATGTTCTTACCTATCTATCTATTCATATCTCAGTCTATTCATATCTATCACTTTGTTCAAATTTCCACGAAGGCTGTTCATGTTAAATTCATACAAATACCTTTTGGAATAGAATTAATCTACATCTCTTCACTTTGTGTCTCATTTTTTGATACCTTGGCAAAAAGTGTCTTGTCACTGGTATGTCAGAGAAGAACAATAGATGACTGAACATTTGAGTAATTTTTTTTTTCTTAACCACAACCCAAACAGTAAGAAGCCATTCCACCAGCTGCATGTCTCTCAAAAGGAGGACTTGATCCAAGGATGGGAGTTGGTTGGAGTAAAGAAACAAATTAAACACTGGTTTGAAGAAGAGTCTGAATTCAAATTGAGTTAAACGTCATGAATATGTTGAATCTAAAGCAAGCCAGTCATTTGCAGTTAATATCAAGTCAATTGTTTGAAAAAGAAAAATTGATCTGAAAGTGGAATCAACATTTTACACATCATACAAATTATTGAAGTTTTGGCAAAGTTTAACAAATATACCCATACAAAAACAATATTTTAAAAGGAAATTTTTTCTCTTGGCACTACAATTACTGTATGCTCACTCAGCATTTTTTTTGGTTTTAAAAAGCTATTTTTAGAATTTTAATAAAACCCAAACATAAACTGGCTTTATACATTTCTTTTTGAAACTTGACAACAAAAATGTTACAAACTATTTATTTATTAGATTCTTTATTAACAAGACTAATTTTACAAGATTACAAAAATAAATCAACTATACAGTAGACAATGTAAATTACATAAAACTGGTTCACACTGTTCCCCAGTCTTTGGAACAGGAGTAGAGGTTTATCCCTTGTTTTCTGTTTAGGATTGACTTTCTGGTTCCTTTTAAAGTCTTTTTCATTCTCCTACCCTCCCAGTAGCCATCTTCGTGGCATTATTGCTTTGCTTGGGGTGAATTGATTAAATAAAAACAATGTAAAAGTATGTCTATAGTATTGGAATTCCTGTCTATATTTTTGAGATGAGGTATTGTAACTATTTACACTATTTACATTGTTTGGACTGTTATCCTCATCTTTGTCGTCATATTCACAACATTTCAGCTGTTCTTCAGGTGATTGGAATTTTCGAACCAAACTCTTTATTTTCTCCACCGGGTTAGAATGTTCTAGTTCCACATGCCATGCCTTTTATGGATATCTCAGTTTCAGTTAATTCCCTTTAGGAACTCAACTCTCCAACTTTTTGTTCACCTCTGCTGTGGCCAGGTATTGAACTCACAACTCTTTGGGTCAAGTCACTGGATTACATCAACCAACACTTTTATCCACATGGCCCAGTGGATTTCAATTTGAAATTTCAATCACCTGAAGAAGGCTGGAGTGTACAATGGCTGAAAGGTTGTTAATATGACAGCAAAGATGAGAACAACAGTACAAACAATGTAAATAGTTTAAATAAGTATTAGAATTGTTTGAAAAGCCTTGAAGTTGTAACCTAGCCAACATGACAAATATAAAACAGACTTTTGCAAACACAATGTCATTGATAAAAATAACTGATCTCTACATACATCTGTTAAAAATGCAATCAAAATGAAATTTAAAGTAAAAAATGACTATTAACCAAAAAAATATTTTTAAAGTAATCTCAAGATGCCAAATTTGTTTCTCACACTGGAGGAAAAAATAAATTTTCTTTGTGTTCACTTCACCTTGGCGCATAGCCAGACTTCACTTTAAAGAGGAATTATTCATCTTTCACTTAAAGAATATTTATGGATATGACCTTAGTCTTTGTCTGAGCTAACCCTGTGAATTTACATATGACACAGCTTTTAGCCAATCAGGTTGGTTTCTTCACTTGGTACAAGACGAAATCATCATAGTTGACAGATATCAGATATTGTTGGTTGTCTGTCTCGTCATGTATGGAATTTTGGAGTTGTGTTCTCTCATCTTTGAAGAACTCTTTAACCTCTCAGCTTAGTGGATAAGAAAAGATTAATATGCCATACAAACATCTTTTTTTTTTAAAAGAATTGTCATTGTGCCATTGTGAATGAATGAAATAAGGAAAGCATGATTAAAAGTGAGATTTTTTTTTTGGTATTCACTATAAATGTAAATAAATTTTAATATATATATTATAAATTTACTAATTTAAAAATATGTTAAATTAGTGAATTTATAATATTTATGCTCTGTAGATTTGCATTAAGCATATATATATATTTAGGTGTTGTTAGTTTCTCTTCATGTTTTGACAGTTTCAGTTGTATTTTTTGTGTTGTTTTGAATACTAGTAGGAGCATGGCTGGAATATATATATATATATATATATATATATATATATATATATATATATATATATATTGTAAAAATAAAAATAATTAAGAACACCAGATTATATATCTTACTGTTCTTTCTCTTTATTATAATATATATATATATGTGTGTGTGTGTTTTTGTTTTCCATGTCAACAAATATGAAAATTTCTCAGAGTTAACCTGTAGAGAAGATATCTGTGTGTATGTAAACACTGAGAAATTTTCATATATATATATATGTATATATATATATATATATATATATATATATATATATATATATATATATATATATATATAACCAAATGGGTAAATATACGTAGGTATAAGAGTAAGTGATTGTATACAAATACATATAAATACTCTACAGTGTAAGAAAAAACAGTGCTCAATATAAAGTAACAGAGCTATTTAATATATATATATTAAGCAAGATACATAATATCTAACATTAATTACATTCAGAGTTTCATGCAGAGGCAATGTTCAGCTACTGGAATTATATTAATACTTATTTTTACTTCTATTCATATGATGGGTTGACACCGTTTTTTTTAAATTTTTTCTGGATTGCATGAGATATTTTATTGTTGGGGTGGATTATTACTGAAGTTAGAAAATTTATATATATATATTTGCTGTTTTGGACAGGTTGGAGAGAAATGTGCTTTCCATTGTAATCTTTTCACAAAATCAACAATTTTATCAGTGAGAGACAGATTGAATGAGTTAAGAGAAGGATATGGGATGTTTTTTAGAGGGTATTCCAGATAGAACTTATCCATGATGGTAGGTGGTAGGATCCACCTAATCTGCATAGGTGACTACCGACTATATAAATAATGGTTGGTACCGGAAGACAGAGAAGCGAATACAGAGATCCAGCTAGAGACTCTGCCCGACTGCGATTTAGTCAACACATTCTCCAGGCACGTCTTCCCAGAAATATACAGAAATACTATATGTAAATATTGTGTACACTTTCTTGTTATAATACATTCTTGTTCTAAGTACATTTTGTGTTGCATTATTATTCCATGCATTAGTCGAGATTCAACAATGAGTCAAGACTCAACAGGTAGTTAGAATTTCCAGAAGGATTAATCCCAAAAGAGCTCAACTATAGGAGCAGTATAGTACAAGTAAAAATCCATTCATATATAATCCAAGTGGGTCCTAATAATGTAAAATATTAAAATTGATCCACAAAAAGAGCTCAGTGTATTTATTATAACAGAGCATATAAATTACACAACAGAGAAATCCAAAATTACCTCAAGGGTATAGACTATTTCAGCTAACCCCAAGTACGTCAGTCTTATTCTGACTAGACAGTGGACTGTATTCAGTGTCGGAACTAAAGATTTAAAATTCAATATTGGTTTGAGTTGGTTTTTGTTTTACAGCATATTAACCTCAATGGGTTATTTAATGCTGACAAAATTTTTATTGCTGGTAATATGTTTTTCTTCAAAAATCTATTTCTGGGACTATTCCTCCTGGCCATATTTTTTTCAAAGAATGTATAACTGTTTGTATTGCTGGCATTTTTTTGAAAATATTGCTGATAATAATTTATCCTTAAAAAATTATTGCTGGTAATAATTTTTTTTATTACAAAGTATTTCTGGTATTAAAACCTATTTTTACACAAGTTAGGATCCATATTGTTACATATATGATCAGATATTGAATATAGATCAAGAAATGAATATATTGTCACATGTATAATCAGGAAATTAATCTATAGTCACGTATATAATCAGGAAATTAATTTATTGTCACATATATAATCAGGAAATTAATCTATTGTCACATATATAATCAGGAAATTAATCTATTGTCACATATATAATCAGAAAATTAATCTATTGTCACATATATAATCAGGAAATTAATCTATTGTCACATATATAATCAGGAAATTAATCTATTGTCACATATATAATCAGTATTTTGAATATAACCAGTCTATCTTGAATAAACCCATCTGTATACTATTTGTTAACATTCATAACCTACTCTCCTTCAAATCCAGTAAAGTTGGACCAATTCTTGAGCTCTCTTCTCAAATTCATTCTATAATAAACTGATCGCTTATTTGATTTCTATCTTGAGGAAGCTTTTTTTTTCTCCTGACATTCCCCAGCACAATTATCCTGTCTATGGTTATTGTTACCCTTGTCAATTGCAGACATTTAGGAAAAGCATCAAAAAATCTAAAGCACAATCATTCTGACTTTAATATCCAGCACCATTTTTCAGATGATTTGAATGCACGGATATTTTATTGATTTCATAAAATCAGAACAGAATTTTACAAACAATGAGAGAAAGTTTTGAGGAAAATGAGAAATGGTAATAGTCTGAAGATATAAAAATGAACAACATTCTGAATTGAAAGAGAGTCTGAAGATATAAAATGCCTTTTTTTGAGATATTGCTAAGGAATCAATGTAATTTTGTAATGATTTTGTGGATTTGTCTGAGAGCATTCTAATTTCTCTAATAGGACTTTGACTTTGAGATGGCAATATAACTTTGACTTTTAGCTGGCAAGTTAGGAAGCCAAGCTATACTGAACATAGACTGACATACAGTATAACAGATTTTATTATGCAACTCAATTTTTTGGTAATAAAATTAGTATTAATCAATTAATGTTGCTAAAATATTCAGAATATTTATTTCATATTTATATGAGCATCATATGAATTTTAGATTATATCCGCCTTTATTAAAAATATCGATAATAACATGTTGGGGAATATCAGATTTTACTGGGCACTCAAATTAAACAAGGATGTAAAGATATAAAGATATAGCCCAAAGAAATATATATTTGATTAACACAATATCACATATACCTGAATAAACTATGATTTCAACAAATGTGCAGACAGTCTCTCGGAATGTGAAGCTGGAGAGCAGAGTTCGAAACTCAGTCAAATTTGTTACATTCACTTATGAATAAATACTCTTGGGAAAGGTATGAATCTATCTATTCAAGCCCATCTAGCTATGGGTTAAATAGTAGGCCAGTTGGGACTTTCTAGCCTTGGTTGGTAACCAGTCTAGAAGAAGGACAACTCTGAAACCTAAACCTGAGGAGGATCATTTGCAAACACTGTGGCACACTATGTGCACCAGTTCTCTGTATTTGATTACTCTGATAAGTGTGGGTGGTTCTCCACAAGCCTTCACCACTATAAAAAAATCATATATGAGGGGTTAGTTTGGCTTGTTTGGTTCTAAAAACTGAGCTGCTGCAACCTCATACATCGAAAGTTCATCATATACAGGGTGTATCAAAAAAACTTTTACAAACTTTGAGGATGGGTTCCTCACATCAAAACAAGGACAAAAGTTCATATAAACATATATCCACAAATCCTTCCTTTTTGAGTCATTAAGTTTAAAGAAAGTTTATGGCAGATGGTGCTGTGTTGCTATGTAGACTAGGTTACATTTCTCATTCGTGTACATCTGTGGCTTCAACATATAACATATGTAGTAGTGAGGTAAAAAAGAAGTGTTCTGTTTAACAATGGCAGGATATTCATATCATGAGCAAGTAGATATGATTTTTACATTTCATGTAAAAAGTTATCTCCTGTTAACTCTTCAAGTTCTCCACTGCCTTAATTGGGTATTGAACTCACAGTCTTTGGGTCCTGTCACTGGATCTAACCAACACCTTTATCCACTGTGCCATGTTTCCTCAAGGACATCTGTGCATAAATTTTGGGGTATTATAAACCTAATGTCTTCAGCAATCATTTTTTACCATTGCTCATATTGCAGTTTTTGCTGTTATCATTTCATGTTTTTACCAGAACTCATATTGCAATTTTTGTTGTTATTATCACTTTTCTTTGGCACTCCTTATTACTGGTTCCCATATTGTATTCATGTTCATTTGCTCACGATATGAATAAACAGGAGATAACTGATAACTAGAACAGTCTACCCCAGTGAGCGAAATAAAGGGTTCAGTTCGACATTCCAACCACCTGAAGAAGGCCGGAGCGTACAACGGCTGAAACGTTGTAATAAATATGACAACAAAGATGAGGACAATAGTCTGAATATTGTTAGGGTCTTACTTTGAATATTCCTCAGAGAGAAACAACCAGTCTAGGTGATTTCTTATATCCTTCATTTGAATCATGTGGTTTTCATTCGTTCTCTTTACTGTCATGGGCTATTACATCTAACTTCCTTGTGGTCTACACACCAACTGCTGTTCATCTCCAGATGAGCTGTTATCACTCCAGGGCCTACATCCCTCACTGGCTGTCATGTGACCCTCATAAATTCATCCTACAAAAAGAGAGATACTTGCTTTCCCCATTCCTTAAAAAACATCTTTTTTTCTATTTTTTTTTTGAGGTTATATCTTTCCTATGACCCATGGCAATCTTTATAAATCTGAAATTTTAAAAAATAAGTATCAGTCACTGTAATATTATAAATATTTATTTATAATAAATAATCCTCAAGTTGTGTAATAAAATCACATACCAAAGAAATTACTGAGAATGTTTCTTATAAAAACAGATATCATCAATTGAAATTCACAATTGTCATAAATATATCTTGAAAAATTTCCCAACATTAGTTGGTTAATAACATAATTGTGGAAACATTGACTTGCATAATAAAGTCTGATATAGTGTAGTAATTTTAGGGAGGATCAGTTTATTACTTAATAACAATAGAAAAATGATCTCCTATTTTATGTTATGGAAATATATAAATATATATGGACAGTTTTAATAACATTGCTTGGTTAATAACAGTTTTATTGGCAAAACAGCAAAGTTTATTTTTTTGTGCCTGTAAAAAACAGTTCTGTCAAAAGAACATTTTTTCCCTTGATACCACTATTACTGTACACACTTTTGACTCCCTCAGTAATGTTTGTTGTTTTAAAAAGCGATGATTACAATTTTAATAAAACCCAAACATACAAAAGTGAATTTATACATTTTCTTTGTTCTTGAGAATTGATAAAAAATATTAAACACTATTAGATTGTTGTATTATTAATGTCGTAAATATAAAATTATTCTTGTAAATATACAAGAATAATTTTATATTTACGACATTATAAAAATATGTGAACCAACTGATACAATGCAATGTTTATCATTTACCAATTTACAAAGAAATAAATATGAAAACAATTTTTTATTAATAAATTTATAAAAATTTACTAAATTATAAAAATATGTGAACCAAATATAATGAAATCTTTTTTATTTACTATTTTATAAAGTTCAAATTTATTGGCAATTAGCTGACGCTTTTCAAAAACGAGTAGGAAGCTGGGTAACCTTTCATTGCTGGAGCTTCACGCTTTGGATTTCTATTGATTAGGCATCCATGATCCAAGATTACAATTATAAAATAATTGAAAAATTAACACAAAAAGAAATTTTGAGAAGGAAATGTATAATGTCAGGAAAAATCATGTTTATTTATATTTTTTCTTAATAGATATTTTTATAAAATTATGAATAAAAAAAATCTTTGTCTATATTTCTGAAATGAGATATTGTAACTATTTACATTATTTACATTGTTCAGACTGTTCTCCTCATCTTTATTGACATATTCACGACGTATCGGCTGTTGTACAATCCAAGCCTCTTCAAGATCTGTCTATATTTCTGAGATGACGTATTTTAACTATTTACACTATTGACATTGTTTGGACTGTTGTCCTCATCTTTATTGTCATATTCACGATGTATCGACCGTTGTACTATCCGACCTTCTTCAGGATCTGTCTATATTTCTGAGATGAGGTATTGTAACTATTTACATTATTTAGACTGTTGTCCTCATCTTTATTGTCATATTCCTCTGTCTATATTTCTGAGATGAGGTATTTAACTATTTACACTGTTTACATTGTTCAGACTGTTGACATATGGCCCAGTGGATAAAGCCTTGGTTGAAGTAATCCAAAAGTGACTTGATCTAAAGAACTGTGAGTTCAATACCTGGCCACAGTAGAGGTAAACAAAAAAAAATTAAAATTTAGTTAGTAAAGGGAATTAGCTGAAACTGTGACATCCAGAAAAGGTATGGAACTAGAACAATCTACCCCTGTGGACTAAATAAAGCATTCATTTCAAAATTCCAATGTATATCACCTGAAGAAGGCTGGAGCATACAACAGCTGAAATGTTGTTGATATGACTGTAAAGATGAAGACAACAAAAAAAATCTTGTTTTCATATTTATTTATAAAATGGTAAATAATAAATATTGCATTGTACTTGGTTTGCATATTTTTATAATCTTGTAATTAAACATTGCTGAAGGATTCTTGATTGTATGCAATAATAGCAGTGTTAACAGAAAAACCATTCTTTTTGTTAACTTGTGACTTATCAGGAATTGAACCTGAGACCTTCTCATAACAAATTGTAGGTTGGTTTAATTTAAATAAGATTGTTTCAACCAATCAGGGACAGGATTGGGATTGTAGCAGGCACTACTTAAGACACACACAAATTCGCGGGGTGGGGTTGTTTTGATGTCAAGGTGCTAACAGAGTGATTGAATTAGTGTTGTGTCAGTGATCATTTCGCAAATTTGGTAGCAGAATGTAATTCTGGAAAAAAAAATATGGCTTCAAAAATACTTGCTCCTCCTGTCTTGAACCCAGAAAAGTATGATTCCTGGAGGAAAGAAATGAAGTTCTGGGAGATGGCTACCAGTCTAGAAAAGACAAAAAGAGCTCCAACTGTATTTTTGTCCTTAACTGGAAAAGCATGTGAGGCTATCCTTAAAATGGATCCTGAAGTCTTCAACCAGAAGGATGGCATGACAACCCTCTATGCCAAGCTGGATAATTTGTTCAGAGTTGATACAAACTTGGCTGCTTTAATGGTATATGAGTCATTTGAAAGCTGTGCTAGACCTGAAGATATTCTCATAAATGACTACCTTAAAGAATTTAACCATCTAGTTACCAAGTTGAAGGAATTCAAAATATGTTTGCCAGAACCAGTTTTGGCCTATTGAGCCCTGAAGAGTGCTAACCTCTCCAACGAAAATGAAAGGCTTATTAAAGCTACAGTTGAAGACTTGACACTAGATGTGATTTCAATACAATTGTGGAAAATAATGGCAAGCACGGATGTCTCCCACAACTCCCAGACAAGATCTAATCCGATAAAAAGGGAAATTAATGTTGTTATTCCGGATAACAGTTACATCAAACCACAAGAGGAAGAAATACTTTTTGCAAATAAATTTGATAACCGTTGAGTGTCTGTTATGGTCCAGGTAAGGACCAAGGAAGAACAACACGAACACAAGAGTAGAAATAATGAAGATATATCACACGGAATAATAATACAAGATGTAGAAGGTGTTAGTATGACTGTCAGTCTGGTTTGGAGTGAACTACTATCGGCTTGACTTGATTCATCCCTCTCTCTTGAGAGGCGTAGTATACATAGTGTTAGGAAGAGTTCATTCTGTAGTTATAGGTAAGGACCCATAACAGTGTCTAAACCCAAAGAGAAGAGAAAAAATCATGTAGGATATGGATACAGCATCACATCTCCAAATCATAAAGGAAGAGTCAACCCACCTGGACATGATGGTAGGAGGCCCTCTAAATGTGCCATCTGTGGATCATTTAAATATTGGGCTAGAGAATGCCAACAATCTGAAGAAGAAATAGTGCTGTACATGAGGCAAATGTACTCATAAGCCAGTTAGGTCATGAAGCAAAAGTGTCTCGAACAGCCCTACTTGGACAGACAATTGGTGCTGTTGTACTGGATTCCAGCTGTTCACGAACAGTCTGTGGTAAGACCTGGTATGAGTGTTACGTGGATACTGTGCCTTAAGTGATGAAGGATAAAGTGAGGCGAACCAAAGGATGCAGTAAATTTAGGTTTGGCAATGGTGGTGTTTTGCCATCTTTTTTTTTATGTGGAAGTGCCTTGTGTGCTTGGTGGTAAAAATGTAAAAATAGCAGTCAATGTGGTTGATTCAGACACCCTGATGTTGTTAAGCAAAGGAGCTATAAAGAAAGCAAATACTGTGTTGAATTTTTCCAAAGACACTATGAAATTGTTTGGTACCATGCAGAAATTGTTCTGCACAGATTCAGAGCACTATTATGTACCCCTAACAAAGGCTCCATCACTTATTGGTGGAAATAAAAAAAGTAGAAAGGAAAAGTTGAAAATAGCTGAAAAATTACACTGCTAATTCAGCCACCCCAGTGGTTTCAAATTGGCAAGGAATGCTGGTATAAGAGACAGGGAATTCCTTAAAATCCTGGAGAATTTTCCATCAACAGGTGACATTTGTTTAACTTACAAAAAAAGCAAAGCTAAGACCCATTGTTGGATTCTCATTAGCCACACGGTTCAATGAGCAGGTTGCGATGGATATTAAAGACATTCAAGGTTCATAAGGTGCACCGTACGATCGATCATGGCACTAGATATAGTGTTGTGGCTGAAATCCCTAACAAAGAAAGCTCTGCCATTATTAAATCCATTTTTAAATATTGGATTTCTTATTTTGGAACAGACTTTTTTCTGTCAGACAATGTAAGAGTTTGATAACCAAGAATTTCAAGACATGGCTGAAAAACTAAATGTGGTTGTAAGAACAACTGCTGCTCAGTCACCCTGGAGTAATGGGTTATGTGTGCGTCATAAATGCTGTTCTAGGCGATATGGTAACTAAGACATTGGCTGATGTTAAGTGTAATTTTGAGGTGGCTCTTGGGTGGGCTGTTAGTACAAAGAATGCATTGCACAATGTGAATGGATATAATCCAAATCAATTGGTGTTAGGTAGGAACCCAAACATTGCTACACTACTAAATAATAAACCAGCTGCTCTGGAATGGATATCCACAAGTGAGCTAGTTGCCAACAATCTCAATGCAATACATTTTGCTAGAAGATCATTTGTTGAAAGTAAGTCTTCTGAAAAGAGACCTGCGGCATCAAATACAATCAGCATTTCCACAGAAATATACTAATGATGATTTAGTATATTTCAAGAGAAATGAATAAAAAAAATGGATGGGCCCACGAACAGTTATTGGATGGGTGGCTAAGCAGGTCCTAGTAGAACATGGAGGAACATGTATAAGAGTACACCCCTGTCGACTGATGCACCACTCCAAACAGATCGAACAGCCAGTAGTTAACAGTGATTCAGACACTGTTGGAAATCCAGAGGTGGTACATGGAAATCTTACAGACAATCCAACTAAGGATGACATAGAGGAAGAATATCTAATGCCAGAAGAGTCTGGTAACAATGTAGATATTAGTCCCTCCAAAAAATGAAGCATTACTAGAAAAAGTCATGAAACCAGTAAAACAGGTGGATCTACCTAAACCAGGGCAAGTAGTGAATTGCCAAGTAACCGACCAGACTGAACTGGATAACCTGAGAATAATCAGTAGAGATGGAAAAGCTACTGGTTCCAATAAATATTTCATGAATGTTGTTCAAGAGGGCAAAATTTCCTTTTGCCTTGGTTTTGCAAATGCTGTTACTTCTTGGACACCTATCCCAGAAGTGGATTCAACAGATCCAGCAGAGACTCTTATATTATCTACATCTGATCCCTGTGTTGTGCAGGTAAAACAGGAGGAATTATCTAATTGGCTAAAGAATAAAGTCTATACAGTTGTTCCTGACATGGGGCAGAGTTTAGTCACCATACGATGAGTGTGCACAGAAAAATCTGCACAAGGCAATAATTCTGTTAGGGCCAGGCTTGTTGCTAGAGGATTTCAGGACAGAGATGCAGGATCCATTAGATCTGACTCTCCCACATGATCCAAGGAAGGATTTAGGATTGCTTTGGCTGTGATAGCCTTGAAAGGTTGGTTTTGCAATTCTCTAGACATGAAGACTGCTTTTCACCAAGGCATGAAAATGGAGAGATCTGTTTATTTGTTGCCACCACCTGAATTTACCAAAGCTTGCCTCAATGACAGAGATAAACTTTGGAAGCTTACCAAGTGTGTTTATGGTTTGACTGATGCTTCAAGGTATCTTACGGTAAAAAATGCACTGCTGAAACTTGGAGCTGAGACATCCAGATATGACCAAGCTGGTTCCATAATGGGGAAATGCATGGTATTATTTCCACACATGTTAATGACTTCTGTTAGGGTGGCTCTGAGCTTTTCAGGAGATCCACCATTGATAAACTAAAGGCCATTTTTGTTGTAAAATCTGAGGATTCAGTTAACTTCAGGTACCTTGGATTAGATGTTAATCAGAAAAAACAACATTGTTATTAACCAGGACAAATATGTTCAAGGACTTTAGCTTATCCTTGTTCCTTATGTTGTTGGAGATGGAAGACTGAGTTCTGATGAAGAAACAATGGTTAGACAGGCCAATGGCAGGTTAAATTGGATTGCCACACAGACCAGGCCTAATTTCAGTTTTGATGCAAGTGAATTTCCATCTTTTATGAAGAAGGGAAGATTTGATTGTATACAACAAGCCAACAAGAACAAAAAAAAGCCAAGAAGGAGATTTCTCAGATTTGTATCCCAGCTCTTGGTGATCTCAAGAAACTGCAAATAGTGGCATATAGTGATGCATCTCTTGCCATTTTAGGGGATGGTGGTTCTCAGAGGATATCATTTTCATTGTTCAGAGCAACAGCAAATACTTCCCTGTACATTGGCAATCCAAGAGGATAAGGAGAGTTATCAAAAGCACACAGGCAGCAGAGACTCTAGCTTTAGTAGTGGATCTTACTGAGGCTTGTATATATTACAAAACATTACTTTGTGAAATTCTGTACATAGATGATTTGTCAAAGATCCCCATAGTCTGCAAAACAGACAACTTTGGAGTACATAGTGCCACTCATTCGACCAATCTCATTCTTGATAAAAGGTTCAGAGTTGAGACAAAGAAACGCTGGCTAAGAATGATACAGCGGAAATCATATGTATTTCCCAAGAACACCAAGTAGCTGATATTCTTAGAAAAAGAGGTGTCTTCCCCCAAAAAAATCGTGAGATGCATGATAGGCCATGAGAGAGAAAAAAAAAAGGGAGAAATGTTAACTTGTGACTTATCAGGAATTGAACCTGAGACCTTCTCATAACAATTTGTAGGTTGGTTTAATTTAAATAAGACTGTTTCAGCACTACTTAAGACACACACAAATTTGTTCAATAGCAAAAAAGTCATTTGCCTGGGGAGGTGCTAACAGTCTGAGCTATTGGATTAACTCTGTGTCAGTGTTAATTTCACACTTTTGAAACATGTTTTTTGTTTGCAGGCACAAGAGTTAAACTTTGCCATGAAAACATTGATTTACTTCATAAAATCTGATATATTGTAAGTGAGGCATCAAGCTAGGATTGAACTTACTATATTTGGAAAATGACGTGATTTTGCTAATCACTGCACTCCAATAGCTACTCTTGTTATTCACGTGATGCAAATCTATTCCTCTTTTCTGGTCTTAACTTGTAGATACATTGTTCAAATGCTCATAAGGTTTCATTACTTTCATACAGTCTTTCTGATTTCAGAAATCATACTATTGTCAAGCTGTATTCTTGTCTGCTTCTCATGATAGCCACAGCTACACTATCTCTTTACCTATAATAGTCTTGGTATGGCAATAAACTACATCTGTCAACAAGGCCTCTGATCAAGAAATTGGAGGTTCTGAGAAGTGTGAAACTACCTCTTAATTGCTGTTGTTCCCAGGTCCACCCTGATCTGGGATGGTAGCACTTGGCAGGGTCCCAGCTATGAGCAAATAGTAAACCCCCAAATAAAAACAAAACACGATGAAAGTATAAAAATACATTTATATAGTAAAAATACCAACAATACATTTTATGGCAAAATGATGAATAATAAATTTTCTGTAGTTGAAGATATACAATTGTGTTCAAAAATATATTTAGCTGAAGCCATAAAATTGTGTTCAAAATATTTAGATTTCAGCATTAAATAACCCATAGAGGTTGATATGCTGCTAAACAAAATCAACCAACCAATCTATTATATCATACATATATCATTTGGCAGATTCCATTTCTACAAGTGGGGGAGGATGAAACCAACCATTGAACTACTGTCTAGAATATTTTGACACTTGATGAAATTGATGAAATTTTTCTATATTAGAAATTGATAAAATCAACATTCTTAATAAGTGATGGTTGAAAATTCTAAAATTAGAATCATTATGTATTTCAAATGATTTCTTCAGATGTATAGCAAATATCACTTCAACTTGTAGTCTTTAAAAAAAAGAGCACAGGGAGAAGTAGATTCATGCCTTTCACAGCTTTTCCTAAAAGAGATAATCATGGGAGAATGGCTTACCCAAGTGCTAACTTTCTTTTCTATCAGCTATTGTAGCATGCCAGTTATGGAACATTTTGTCGAGATAGCACAAGAGGGAACAGGGAGAAGTGAATTCATGCCTTTCGGTGCTTTTCCTACTAATGCCTAAGAAAGATAATCATGGAAGAATGGCTTTCCCAAGTGCTAACTCTTTGTTATCAGTTATTGTGACAGGCCAATTATAGGATATTTTGTCAAAATAATACAGGAGAGCATAGGGAGAAGTAAATTCATGCTGTAGTGGACGTTTACATATACCACACCCACAAATCACTCAACAGTCATTGGACAGAAAATAAACACTACTTTCTTTAAAGACAATTTACACATCGCACGAGCCATATAAAATGTTCTCATGTTTTGCCTTACCAAACTTGTTATAGAAAAAATCAGCAATTGGTCGATTTTTGACCAATCCCATAAATTGACATTTCTTTCAATATTTTTCCAGCTCTCATCCCTGGAGCCTATGTTATGTGTATATATAGCAGAAATTAAAGAAAGAACATTAGTAGACTATTAAATTTCAGAGCCTTAACCATGTACGTGTATTCTCAATCTTCTACTCAAACACACACACAGACATAAATTACATACACACAACACTGTGAACTGTCTGTTTCAAAAGCCAAGTGAACTATTCAAGACTTTATCATCCTCTTGCACAACATTCTCACTTTCAAACTCATATATCGAATATTCTTGAACTCTAAACAAATTTAAACAAGAAAAGTTCTTACAACACACATTTGTATTCCCACACGATACAAGGGGAACTACTTTTTACATCTTAAACTTTATTGTCACTAACACAATTGTATATTTACTTGTTTTCAATACATGTTTTTCTTGTTGACATTCAATGATCTCCTGTCATTCTTTTTCGTGTTTCTTTGCAAATTAAATATGGTGTGCTAATTTCAAAATGCAACCATAATCAAAAACCTTCTGATACATTTCTTACCAAACCTCATTAGCGCCCCACAATGCCATATCATAGCTTTTCATAAGAAAATCTCCGAAAGGCATGAATTTACAAGTGCCTAAGAAAGATAATAATGGGAGAATGGCTTGCCCAAGTGATAACTGTCTTCTCTATCAGTTATTGTGGCATACCAGTTATGAGATATTTGGTCAAGATGACAGACAAAAGCATAGGAAAAAGTGGATACATGCCTTTTGCAGCTTTTTCTACTAGTGAGTGATGGGTGAGTGATTTCCTCAAATGTTAACTCTTCTGCATTTATTGTGACATGTCAGTTATGAAACATTTTGTCAAGATATCTGGCATAGGATAAAGAGCAGGGAAAGGTGGCTTCATGCCTTTCATAAGGATTTTAGTTTGGAATTTGAACCTAGTTCACTGATTTTATTCTTCATGATAGTAACCATTAAGCCAATCTCACACTTCTATGGTGAGGAAATATTAGCAAATATACAAGACCTTTGTTATGTTTCCAAAGTTTAAATATATGCTTGAATGAATTGTAGACTGAGCTCTTGCCTGGACACAGGCCAAGTGCTTTCCTCAGTCAATGCCAAGAAGAGCCATTGCGTGTAGATTCCAAGGATTTAGGCCAAACAAAGTGAGGGAGTTAAGGTGTTTTATACCATACACTTCCTATGACCGAGGATGCCGTTTGCCAAAAATGCTCTAAGAGAGGTCAAATTATCCACAATTCATTGCGGTGGAGGAAGAGATAATTAAGGGTGAGTTAAATCCAAAGTTTCAAAATGGAAACTTCTTCACTGAATTTTGGGATGTAAGCCAGGAATCATGTGTACATTGGTGAGTCCAAAGTTAAGATCAGGTTCTTCCTAAAAGGCCATGTGTGATTGCTTTTTTGTTTGTTTTTCTCCTCTGAAGACGACTGTTTCAAAATTATTCTACTTTGACTTCTTGCTTTTCTTTCATGTACTATTCCTCTCCAAGATGTGGGTGATCATGGCTTTCCACAGCTTCTAGTCTTTTATTTTGATTGATTTGTCTTTTATGGCTTATCAACCCTTTGCAGGTTATTTAATGCCAGAAAAATAATAGGAGCAGATAAAATCCAGTTCACACACCTCCTCTGTCTTTTGAATAGGAGTAGAGATTTATCCCTTGTTTCCTTTTTAGGAGTGGGTTCCCAGTTCCTTCTAAATTCTTAGCAAAGTATTAGGAGTACTGAACTATTATGTAATATCAGATGAAGTATTAGAGAAAATGGAAATGAAAAGTACAGTTACCATCATAAATTTCTAGAGTATATAATGAGGAAAGAGAGCTTGGAAAATTTGATACTCACAGGACAGACTGAAAGCAATATAATGATCCACCTAAAAATGTAAATGCTGTAAATCTCCTCACAGATGAAGAAGAGACTTGAGGCGACAGAAATGTGGTTCTCCAGAAGGATGATGTGCTTTGATCACTAGGTAATCCATATTAAATTTGCATACAGGTTTTTACAATATTTAACCTTTCTTGGCAGATCTACTATCACAATGTGAGATACTTAATAATAAAAGTGATAAAAACAAAAATAAAAGTATAAGGAAACTGAATGAAACTACATGTCGAGACAATATCAGGAAAAAGATCAAACTTTATTTTAAAAATGCAATATTTTAGTGTTCCAACATCTTCAGTGTTTCTTGTCAGTACATAATTATGACTGACATTTGCCTCCCTCTCCTACACATATATAATTCCATCAGCAAAAACATGATTTTAGTCTGATGAAGTCCTTCTAGAGGACGAAACGTTACACAGGTTTTTTTTCCACTTTGTCATTCATTTGCCTAACATTGTTCTGACATATAGGAATTTATATATAATATTCTGATATATATATATATATATATATATATATACTAGGTCTCCTCTCCCCGGTAATAATAATATAAAAAAAAAAAAATTGTTTTTACTTCGATTGAATAAATAGTTACTACACCTATTTGTCCGTGTTTTTCTTTAAACCACCCTCCCTCTTTTCATCAATTTTTAGAATAAATGGTTCTCCCCAACCCTCCCCGTTGTTTGTTTTTTTTTGTCATGTGGTTATGGTTTTTTGTTTATTGACTATAAGTTTCTGTTCTTTCTTACCTTGTTAGCCGGCCTTCCCTGACGATCCGTTTAGGTGAAACCGTGGTAGGTTTGTCTGGCTCTCTAGGTCTAACTATATATATATATATATATATATATATATATATATATATATATATATATACACAGAGAGGGTATCCATAAAGTCTGTGTGAAATTTAAAATACTTGTAGCATTGTAACTACACATAATAGAAACACTCTGGAAAAAAGCATGAAAAAGCTCAATGTGTCAAGTTTTTTTTTTTTATCTCCAGAAAATTTATATATTGTTTTATCTATTTTCTTTTCAATTTCTTGAATCTTCAAAATGACATTTTTAGTAGAATTGGTGTTTGCTTGACACCATTGGATTTCTTATGGAAACATGTGAAAAGTAATGCAAGCTAGGATAATTGATGTGATTGACGGTATTACTGAAAATCAGCAGCATAATGTTTCCTGAGAACGACCGAACATAATAATGGTGGACATATTGAAAATTAACAATGCCAATAACAAATTTAAATATTTATTCTTTCTTAGGCATCTTGTTGATTGTTTCTATCATGTATAGTTACAAAGCTTCAAGAATTCTAAATTGCACACAGACTTTATGGACAACCTGTGTGTATTTGTGCATATATATATATATATATATATATATATATAATAGCTGACCACTTGTATTCGAGGATACCCGTCTATGAGGGCGACTAGCCAATCCCTATTGCAGACGCTCGCTCAGGCACATTTGTGTTAGTTCAACACCCACAGAGCCCACCCGTGGCTTGTACTGCAACTATGCTGAGCAGACCTTAGTTACAGTTTCTGGGAGAGAGTGTGCTATCTAGTCTGATTACCAATTTGATCAAGGCCTGCATGCTCAAGCCCTCAGCCATGATGACTTGTGGCTTCATGCCAGCACAGCTATCAACAGCTCCCAAGGGTTCTGTCTACCCAATTTCACTGACAAAGGCTTGAGTCAACCTGTGGTATGGTTTTCAGGCACTTTCCAAAGGTGCTGCATGCTGGCATATATATATATATATATATATATATATATATATATATATATATATATATATATATATATAGTACAGGTAATCAATCCGTTGGTATATAATCTGTGTGTATCCTAGTAATAATGGTTATGAAAACTGATCCACAGATAGCTGACGCCCCCACCAATCGCTAACACAAACCCACTCCCATTAACAAGGTGCCTACCAGAGACTGGCTCTGAAGAATACATAAATAAGTACTCCAAAGACAAGTACTTAGTGGCTGACGAAAGTCGCTAAAGGACGGTTTGAAATAGTCTATTCCGATGTTGAGATAATTTGTTTTTTGCTGTAATATATATATATATATATATATATATATATATATATATATATTTTAAATAAAAACAGATTGCTTTAAGGTTCCATATAATAAATTATTATTTATTAGCTCCTTATAAAATTGAAATAATTTATTATATGGAACCTTAAAGCAATCTGTTTTTATTTAAATTATTAGCTCTGATTTACATTGAGCTCTCTGGATTCTATCCTCATTGGGTCTTCCCATACGGATTACCTAGTTCTTCGTAAACTAAATATATATATATATATATATATATATATATATATACACACGCAAACACACACACACACACACACAGGGTTGTTCAAAAGTATTGTCACTCCTACATAATATAATTTTCTATTTCAGATGGCTGACACAAGCTCCTGCAGTTTGGAAGAGAGGCTGCTTGCAAGTGTATGGACATATGATCATGTACATTCTGGCAAGAGCATGGAGGACGTGCAACATGACTTCACTGAAAGAGGACGATACTGCGATGGGAACATAAACTGTTTCTCACAGGATCAATTAAGGACAAACCTTTGACAGGACCCTCAATGCGAAGGGACACATGTGCAGGGGTGGGGGCATCTGTGCTACGATCACTCAAGAACTCATTACAAAAATGGTCTTCCAAGCTAGGAATTTCCAAAACCACAATGTTAACGCAGGGCAAAGGATCTTGATTTGAAATCATTTAAACCATCATTTATCAACAAACTAAGTGATAATGACAGGAGCAAATACATGTGGTATGTGGACTGTTACTTGATTTATTTCTGACAATCCTAAAACATGGAAAGGTGTTTTTCTCCGGTAAATTGCACATTTAACGGAGTAGACGGGCTACAAATATTTATTTCTGAAGCAAAGCGAATCCGAATAAGTGGTGGCAAGACCCTCCACATGTAATAATTTGGGTTGTCATATCAAGTAAGCACTTGATAGGACCCTATTTCTTCAAGGTCTCTTTTAACCAGCACTCTTACCTGGTCATGTTAAGGGAGCGGTTAGTTCCACAGCTTCAGAGGTTGACTGTTGACCTGAATGAGTGTTAGTTTCAACAAAATGGTGTCCTACCCCACTATCACTGTCAGGGAATACCTAAATGAAGTTTTTCGGGACAGATGGACGGGGCAAGCATTACAGAAGCTTCCAGAACTTGTTGATTGGTCTCCTAGAAGTTCAGACCTCAATCTGGCGACAACACTCTGGGGTGGGGGTATTTTCAAGGATAAAATTTCACATGAATGATACCAGAACACCCATCAGTTGAAGGATGCCATTTGGAGAGCCTTTGCAACGATCAACAAAGCACAGCTTTGTAAAATATCACACAGGACATGGCAGCACATCATTTTGCGCCATGAAAATTTATACAGACCTTCTTGAGGCACGACAGCATCAATGACTGTAAATTCAGTATATGTGCTTTCTATTACTTGTTCCATTACTTTTTGGTAGGGGATAACAAGACTTTGGGATCATCCTGTTTATGTGTATATATATATATATATATATATATCTCCAAGTAAGATAAGAAAATATGATAATAAATAATTATAACACGATTGCTATTGTGTAGCGATTTTTAACGTTTTTGTTTTAATCTCTGATAATAAATAATTATATATATATATATATAAGTGAACATTGAAGTCAACACTTAGAGGCAACAATCTGTTTCATGTTAGACGCAATCATCAGGCCTGACGATCGCGTCTAGCATGAAACAGACTGTCGCCTCTAAGTGTTGACTTCAATGTTCACTTTTATATTAACACATGCTCTATCTCTGATATTGAGCACTTTATCCCATAAATATAGCACACCTTAAGAATATTTTTCTTCATACATATATGCACATTTCATTAAAAACGACTGACAAGGTGCTTTTGTTAGTTTTTTTATATAATTTCTCGTGCAATCTAATAATATAATATAAAGAATAATTCAAAAATACGCTTTTAAGTAGGCGCCCGAGGGGGTTGTCAGTGATGTTTTGACTTGGTTCATCAGGGAGTTTCGGGTCTTTCAACATCATACTCCCCATCACCAAATTGCCCCAATCAGGGGAGATCTAACCCTGATTCCCCCTCACTTTTAAAATGCTAACAGTTACTCTGGCCTTTTTAAAGAATTCTACGAAGAAAGACCACGTATTCCGCACATCCGATTGGCTGTTTGTACAACCAATCAGCTGCGCGAACTATTTTTAAATGGCCCGCAGTGGGGACTGGCTTTTTTTTTTTTTCTTTGGTGGATAGCAGCTTCAATGGACAACCGAGGAGGTAATCTTAATTCCTAAGTTTAATCCCTTCCCTAAGTGTTGCATCGTTTAAATATTGCCGGTTGTATTTTATTTGTTTTTTTTTTGTTTTTTTGGGGAGGGAATTAAACTCAACCCTACTATTACATTTATCGTTTAGCCAGATTCTTAATAATAAACTAAATAAAATTATTAGATCGCACGAGAAATTATATAAAAAACTAAATAAAAGCACCTTGTCAGTCATTTTTAATGAAATGTGCATGACAGAAGGATTGCTGCCTAAATACACAAATATATATATAATTTGAGACAAAAGAAAATATGTGTGTGTACACAGCTGAACAAGAGAGAAAAACATTTATGGACTTTGCCGTTAGAAAAGATGTGTTTGTATGTGTAATGTGGTTGGCTGAAATTAAGACAGCCTCTCAGTGGAGAGAAGTCCTGTTGTTTTTACTACTAGATTCTGAGAAAGAGAAAGAAAAAGAAAAGGGGGGGGAGACTTCATTAATCCATTCTTTTATAGTCCTGAAACGGCACCACCTAAAGTGAGCCTTTTGTGAGAGAAGGCGGAGGTAATCTCCGACAACATTATTAATTCTCATAATTATTTGGAAAGATAACCACTGAAACTGAATAAGGAGAGAAATCTTTTTTTTATCAAGCACTAATTCACTGCCAATTATTGAGAGACTTTTTACATCTGAATTTGTTTTTACTCAATCAGTAGTGACGTCATTAATAGTCTTGTGGAAATCTTTGTTGCTGAAGCATGAGCCAAGAGTTGGAAAACTGGGTTAAAGTTCAACAGGTGTACATTTCAGTTCCAGAACTCTATGCGCTGTGATTGTACCGTTCAATAATGCACAGACAGCTAAACATTGATAGCAAGTTTACAGAGTTAGGTTTGGCACATACTGAGTAAATTTAAAAAAATATTAAACCAAAGTTCCAGAGGAACTTCCACCCAGGTAGTACTTCTCTTTCGGGAGGGAACTGGGTTTTAAATGCCTGGCACTTGAGAAATCCCAAAAAGGGGAAGTGCCGAGGGGACTTGGGCAGTTTTTGCACGGTATTGTTGTTAAACCTCAACCTACATTCATAACCAACGTGGGTGTGCCGAAAAAATGCCCTTACTTACTTAGGTTTCAATATTAGATGAAATTTTGAAACTGTAGTCAGTTTCATCGTGCTTGGAATAAATTTCCCTAATCCATTTCGACCACCAAACAATGCAAGCCCAACAATCTACCACCTGTGTTCCTAGTCACTGCCAAATCGTATAAATTCTACACTAAAAACTTTATTTACGCTTCTTTAATGGCTTTTAACATACTTCTAGCAGTTGGTAAAAATATCATACCATATCATACTATAGTAGAAAAAAATGGATGGTAGTAGCACCGTAAATAAATGCTATTGAAATGCTTTGTTAGCAAACTTTCGCAAGGTTAAACATTTTTTTTTTTTTTTTTTAGTAGCATGTGTATTAAAAGGTTGATTTAGTGTCAGTTATAAAAGATGTTGACCATTCATAGCAACCAATAAAATAAAATGCTCGTAAATGTGGAAAAAAATTTGTGGACTCATCTGCAAGTACCGCCGTTGAACAATTACCTTACTCACGTGACTGGGATCAGTTACGAAATCTGACAAAGGAATCTCGTGTAGGAACTTTCCAATACTATCTCTGATTGACTTTGTATTATAAAGTGACAAAGGCCATATAATTCTAAAAATTCTTAAACTTATTGCATTTTTATATTTTAACTGATTTTTTTAAACTCTTTTTTTTTTTCACCCAAAGTAAGACAATAATGCCACTAAGATGCAAAGGGTTACTGCAAGTGAAAGAAAATAAGACAAATGAAGAGAAAGGACAATAAAAGAACAGGTTTCAAGAACGCAGAAGGCAGTGACTAATGTTACATTTAAAATTTTGAACATTGCAGGTGGCAAGAAACTGGAAGATAGTTCCACAGGCGAGAAGTGCGAGAAAAGAACTTTCATGAAATGTGATTTATTTCCTTCGTATTTTCTCAGTCCAGCATAATCAGTAGTCGTTAATCTCGCTTATCATGCTGTTAATATTTAACAGCCCCCCACCATGAGGGATATATGTGACACAAGGCCGAGTTTACCATGGGTTCTCCGAGCACATAGGCTTGGCCAAAAATATTCCTATAGAACCTGTATAAACAGGTTCAGGGCCTGTCTACCTCCCCGGACGAAACTTTGCCCTTTGGCAAAGCCTCATCCGGGTTCCTCTCTGCTCAAGGCAGAGAGTTCGACAGTTGAACAGGCTCCCTCGCTTATCATACTGTGCCCCTCCCCTTACTACTTAGGCACATATATAGTTTCTATGCCTTGGCTATGCTAATTAAGCAGTTATTTACATATCACTATAGAAACTATTAGAATAGAACTTATGGTTAAATCTAGCTAATCCAATCTATTAATACGCTTAAATTCATTCAGTTGAAGCACGAAGGAGGAAAGCTCATCAGAATTCCCATTAAAATATTTATAGAAAAGACAAAGGAAATCCACATCATTGATAACCCTACAGACCCTTGTATTTTGTCAAGAATCTAAAGTTATATAGAAGAGAAACCAGATAAGTCAGCAATATTCAATGTACAGATGAATGTTAGATCTATAAATCTGTAAGATGGATTCTGACAAGAAAAATAAGTGTAAAAGAAGACTTAGATTTTTTTTAATGCAAATTTATCAAGCATTAAATGGATCTTTTCTGTTAATCCCCCCCACCCCAAATAATGTAAAGTTACTTATTGCAAATATTAATCCATCCCCAAAAAATGATAAATTTTGAATCAAAGTTTGTTTTTAAATTTTTGGCACTCTTTTGAAATAATAAATTTTAAATCAAAATTTTAGCTTGCCTCACAACAACTCCAATGCTCAGAATGAAACTTTACCAAAAATGAAGGAGTTATTCACATTTGGTAAGTGCAGATGATATTCGAGGAATTTTTTTACAATTTAAAAAAAAAAAGAAAACAGATCTGTTTTTGACTCGTTTATCAAGGTGAGCGTGCATGCTGACTCAAACACTAAGAAATAACGCACCCAAGTCGCCCACATTTGGGGCGATTGCAAAGGTCAAGCCAACCAGGGAGCATTGGAAGGGCTTTGCTCTGGGAGAATTTGGTGTGAATTTTAGTAAAAATGCTTTTTATTTTGGGATGAATTCACAGAAAAGATCCACATTAATAACTGAAATGTCTCTAATTAGGGTTATATTTTAAGCAAGTATCTAACTTGAGAATTTGCTCAACATGACCTGATTTGGCTAAAATTACCTGATGCTAAAAAAAATGAAAACTGTAAGCCCTGTAACCTGGCACATGTGTTTACTTTTAGTCGGAAGTGGAGTAAATATTCTCTCATCGAAAATTATTTCCTCATTTTAGATGGGAGAAGGCCCAGTCCTGGAGATTCCAACCTTGTAATTGATGTCAGCGTGACAGTGATTGCAGGGACTGGACAAACATTTTTGTCCTCTACCCAAATACATACGTATATGTATAGAGCTCCCCACATATATAAAAAAAAAAAGACCTTGTGTCACATTCTGCCGTAATGAGGATGCCGAGTAAATATTTACTTTTAAAATGGTGATAAATCTTATCTACTGAAATTATTTCGGGTGTAACCAAACTCGGCTAAAAGTATCTTATGATGCTTTAAAGAAATGCCAGTGTTGGGATAGATTGGTTTCAGAAAACAACTTGAACTTCATGTTGATCACTGTTTAACAAAAAATGGTGGGGGTGGCTGGTGAGGAGTTTAAAAAAAATTGAAATAGTTTATGAAAAAAAGTTTTGTATTAATTTTGTTCAAGGTGATCTATAACTCCTTGATTTTTGTTGCTTTATGTAGGAGTATAGCGAAGAAAACGACAACCTACATCGTCAAACCAAGCGATAGCATGTTGCATGTATCCTATGAAGGAAAATGTGGCGAAAAAAGAAAATTACTTACCAAAAAAAGGGGCATGTATTCCGCATGACATGCTGAAGACGGAATATTTTAGAAACAAGTCAGTCGCTATAAAAGTATTTTGATATGCAAAAATTGAGCATCCTCTCCCAGTTGTCAACGAATGAAAAAAATGCTCGGCCGATAAAAGCAAAAGAGAAAATAAAATTGGGGTATTTTTGGCTACTGCATTTGTCGGAGAGTGGTTATTTTTCTGACTGGTTACATGATTTGTAGGATAGTACCTGCAAATCAAGTTTTTGGCATTTCTTTCTGCCCCCCGATATTAGTCTGAACTTTCCTTTGCAATCCCAGATCGCTTACAAGAAGCCAAATGACTTACCTTCTAACATGGCTGCCTCCTTGTATATTTATTGTATAAATTATTCAAGCCTCATGAATTTAAACGTCCTACGAGGCCGGCATCCCGTTCCCACCCCTTCACCGTTGAAACTGTTAGATGTAGACGTCTCTGCTACTCCAATAGCTTCATGTCTCGCACATCTCGCCTGTGGAACTCCCTTCCTTATTCCTGTTTCCCTGACAAATATAATCTCCAACTATTTAAGTGTAACGTCAATCGACATCTCCAGTTGCCTTGATCTATCCACTTCCCTTCTCCACATCCTTTCACCTTTCATTCCTATCTGCTCTCGCTTCAAATCTTCTGTAACCCCCTTGCCTTGATCGATCCATAATCTTTCTCCACATCCCCTCCTTTACCACTCCTATCTGCTCTTCCTCCAAACCTTCTGTAACCCCTTGCGTGCTAGTGGCTTCCAGCCTTGCTTGGGGTGATAAGCTTAAAAAAAAAAAAATACAATTATGGCACATGGCCACAAATAGGGAATGGGTTAAGGCTGGTCTTCACTGACTATCCTATACCTAGCTAATCTGATTCACAACCCATTCGCACATTCACCATAAGAACTCATCTGTCATCAATCAATCCTCCATATACCATAATGCTGTATACTCTCAAGGGAGCCTACAAAAACGTACCCCTTGATATAAAAATTTGATGATAATAAAAGTTTCATACATAAAAATCTAATGAGTGACAATGAGATGGGAGGGTTTGGTTTGGTTTGGTTTGCTTTACGGCATATCAACCTCAATGGGTTCTCATGCTGACAAGATTTTTATTGCTGGTAATATTTTCTTCAAAAATGTATTGCTGGTAATATTTTTTCTTCAAAAATGTATTGCTGGTAATATTTTTTTTCCAAAAATCTATTTCTGGTAATATTTTTTTTCAAAAATGTATAGTTGGTAATAATATATTGCAGGTAATGATTTTTTCTTCAAAAATTTATAACTGATATTAATTTTTTTTACAAAGTATTTCTGATATTAAAACCTATGGTTACACTTTTATAGTGTTTTGACCCCAGTTTGTGGGTTAACTATTTGCACATAGCTGGGATCCTAACAGGTGCCACAATCCTGGGTCAGGGTGAAACTGGGAACACCAGCAATTAAGAGGTGGTTTCACGCTCCTCAAAACCTGATCAGAGGCCTTGCTGTTGCATGTAGTTTATCGTCTTACCCAGGACTACCAAGCGAGTGGAGGAGATACACAGCGTTAGGTAGGTATCTTTGGTACCTCTGTTTACCAGGGTTGCATATATTCTGGTTAACTGAGAGGATGATGAAATCAATGTTACTATTTGTGCCATAATAAATTGTGAGACGTCTAATGAGGAACCAAAACCATTATCAATAATCCTTATAATCAGTGCAATAACTATAAGTGCGTATAAATGTGAGTGTTCTTTGAAAAGATCTGAGTCATCATCATCATCAGTCCTATGACCAGAAGTGGTTGAAGAGTCTCTGCACAGCTAAGCACCTGACTACTTCCCTGCACATACCTGGTTTGAAAGCCGGTGGGGGTATTCGTTCATGCGTAGCCTCTCTCTGGCAATAACCACAGCAGATGTCCCCAACCTAAAGATTTGCCTTAGTCATGCATACGTGAACGTTGATTCCACCAGCGAGAGGGGAGGGATGAACCCCAAAACCAGCTAAACATCAACACAAAATAAACTAAATATAACTGATGTTAGTAGGAACCATCCACCCCTCAAAAAAGAGAGGCTGTTGTATTCTGCCCATTGGACAAAATCAAGAGGCTCTCTCATTAAGGGAGTGGGAAAGGATAAAAAATATACGGACATGGGGAAAAATAAAAAGCTGACCCAGTCGAGATAAAAAGAGGCCAAAACAAACAGGGGAAGTTGGGGATCTCAACTTGGATCATAACCAAAGATGTGGCCGGGAACAACACTTACTCATATTAACTAGGTACACAAAGCTTGTCTAGCCTAACCAGGGGAGGGCTCCACAGGAAGCTGCCCTGATGTGACATAGGTAGACCTAAAAGAGAAAATCAATGCGAGCCCCATTCACACAAACCAAGCTCGCCTCAGTCACCCACCTTTTGCTAAAGACTATCAAATGCAAGCGTTTTCTATCAGTTCTAATCTTCATCTTGAGCTGATGCTCAAAGAATCGGATCAGATCCTGATGAGAAAGACGGTTGCTTTGCAAGACTTCCTCCTGTCGCGTCGTCCAAATCACCATTTGGGCTGTGGCCAGTAGCATTAGAAACACCATTTGTTTCACCCCAGAGTACGGGGGCGACACATAGTCACACGTGTATGTGCGATCAATGAGCACAAGCTTTTCAGGAGCAATACAAGCCATCAACTCGCCGACATGGGCCCATAGGGGGCGGACTCGAGGACAATGGTAGAAGGCATGCAAAGCCGTTTCTTCTCAGCCAAGGTCATATCATTCACAGTCTGGCAAATCCACCAAGCCCCATATGAAGGCCTTGTCATTGAGAGATTCCAAACCAGTTGCCAGGTAAGCGAAAACTCAGGGTTATTGAGGTAATCAACTGCTGGCACCAAGGACCAGAAGGAGCGTAGCTCCTCCTCCAACAAGCTGAGCCACTCACATAGTGGATCCTTCACAACCCCCTCCACTAGTTGATGATAGAAGACCTTCCTAGGCTGAGAAAGGTCACTGGACTGAGGAATAGCCAAGGCAGACTGACATTTGCGAAGAAAATTTGATTGATCCTGGTGTTTACGATGGTGCTTAACCCGCGAGATGGGGGGACTGATAGTAAGGAAAGGGAAGGTGTCCCTTACAATCCCCGCCATAATTGAATCCCCTGTCAATGCGCGGCGTAGGAAGGCCAACCTCGAGGCATGGTTGTGGCTCACCAAGTGTGGCATTCCCAGCTCCCCATGACACTGACATTGTGCACAGACTCCTCTATTGAACTTATGACTGCATCCCCCGCATAAAATGGAGGATAGCAATTGCTTGAGCAAACTTCTTATGGTGCTTACAGAGGGGAAGTACAGACAAACGTTAAAGGACAATTGGAAAGATGTATGTGGCACATGCCTCTTCTCTGCCCTTCACGGACAACCTCTGCCGAATCCAAGTCTGACCGACCGCATTGACCTTAGCCTGTACTTCTGACCAATTTTCTCCAGCTGGAGGTCGGGTCCAAACCACACTCCAAGAATGTGGACATGACCGTCTGTCCAACGAAAGGTAAGATTGACCCCTTCCAGGCACCTACCCGCAAGCCGGAACCCCCCCATGGCTGCCTCCTTGTAAAGGCAGGCCAGCTAATCTACCTCATTTATAGGAGAGTACCTAATACAGCAGGTGAGTTAGTCCACTTTACTAGAATGGACCTGCCCAACATTTGCATGAGTGGATTCTATTCACCCATATATCTCTCCATTAAATCACTCAGTGCTGTTTATTCAATTTGAAGTGACTACACCAGTCTACATGTGTGTCAGGCCACTTGCAAGTTAACCAATATTCTACACTTTAGTGGGGAAATAAAGTGCTCTGGTAAAGATAGGGAATCAGGGTAGGGGCGTATGTTAAGTGATTTCCAATTACATTGCATATATCGACAGTGGTACAAGATTGACGGTGGGTGGCAATGAAGTGATGCATGGTGGGGAAAAAGTGAATATAAGCCAATGAGTGGTTTCCAGCCAAACATTAAATGATTTGATTGAGCCCTATATATTTGCTCAGCCTTCCAACTAAGGCAGGATGTCACAAGATTGTTTTTACGTGGGGAGCCCATAGACACATACCTATGCATATGGATCAAAGAAAAAAATTGCACGTTCTCTGTATGGTTTATTGGTCAGCAAGTTTACTTCACTACATCAATTACATATGACTGAGTAGTAATCTCAATCTTCATTTGGTGCTCCATACTTGCGTTCTTGTGTCACACCTATTCTACGATTAGTAAATCATTTTAATGATTGTGATTATTTTTTTTACTTCTTGGACAGGGAGATTATCCAATTCTGCTGTAGTTTTTGTGAAACGTAAAAAAGAAGCAAATAAGGTAAGTGATTCTTTCTAATAATAATTTTTAATAACTAATTTAATGTAATAAATTTAATTTTATTAACCAAAATAAAGCAAGGTAAAAGTTTGGAATTGGGCCAGTAATTTGAGAGTTAAAATATCGTTTATTGTTTTTAATATATTTTCAAATACATTTTTTTCAAAATATATATTCAAATATATATTCCCATTCATGCAGAGGCTTGTTGGTTCCCTTTTCTCTGAGTAAACACCTTTTAGATGAAACCAGCTATTCTCAATTTTTTGAGTAATTATTCATGTGTAAATCAAAATTATTGTGACTGTACTCCCAGATCATTTAGTCCGTTATAAGTGGACCAACCATCACTAATGATCATAGAGAATCTTGTTCAGTATGTCTTTGGATGACTGCTTCTTGAGCCATCAAGAACAAATTCTACAAAGTAATTTAAATTTTTCAGAATTTCTTTCAATTCCTCTAAAGAGCCATTGTTGATGAAGCACTCGGTCATGATTTTTGTACATGTAAATTATGGTCCTGATTCTAGACATGATCCTAAAGCATAAAGTAGTCTTGAAGTATTAAGGGAAAATGGCGAGGAAACACGTGTGCTATATTTAATGAAACAAGATAAGGAATTTATTTATAAATTTACACATTTGAAGTTGTCAGTAGCTTGTTTCCGGAAGAATCAAATATTTAAAGTTTGTACTTTCGATGAATTGTCAAGAAGAGAAAATGTTCATATTAAATCATCAGACACAAAGTAATATTCCAAGATGTTTAAAGCAATTTGAGAGCGTTCGTTTTTCACAAATGTTATACAGTTGTATTCAACATGAATGAAAAGATATATTTTAAGGTACTTCACTTTGGAGTTGAATAGAGTTCTTTGAAATTGTCCTGCTCTCATTAGAGACTGATAATTTATCAGCATGTAATTTGACACCGGCGTTATTCAGATGTGTGGAACTCTGGCTTTTCTGCATCATGACTTTTCTGCTTTTTCTCTCTCGATTCAACTTTCTTTGCTTATTTATATCAAAAAGGGGAAAGAGAAAAAGAAAGAAAAAAGAAAAAGAAAGACATTTGTTGTTTTTGTATCCATCCTGAATATCCCTGTCACCCGGTAAATATTAAAAATCCAGAAAAATGTCAAAGAAAATAGAATTTTCTTTTCTTTTCTATTTTCTTTTCTTTTCTATTTTCTTTTCTTTTCTATTTTCTTTTCTTTTCTTTTCTATTTTCTTTTTTCTTCTTCTTTCTTTCTTCTTCTTTCTTTCTTCTTCTTTCTTTCTTCTTCTTTCTTTCTTCTTTCTTTCTTCTTTCTTTCTTCTTCTTTCTTCTTCTTTCTTCTTCTTTCTTCTTCTTTCTTTCTTCTTCTTTCTTTCTTCTTTCTTTCTTCTTCTTTCTTTCTTCTTCTTTCTTCTTCTTTCTTTCTTCTTCTTTCTTTCTTCTTCTTTCTTCTTCTTTCTTTCTTCTTCTTTCTTTCTTCTTCTTTCTTTCTTCTTCTTTCTTTCTTCTTCTTTCTTTCTTCTTCTTTCTTTCTTCTTCTTTCTTTCTTCTTCTTTCTTTCTTCTTCTTTCTTTCTTCTTCTTTCTTTCTTCTTCTTTCTTTCTTCTTCTTTCTTTCTTCTTCTTTCTTTCTTTCTTCTTCTTTCTTTCTTCTTCTTTCTTTCTTCTTCTTTCTTTCTTCTTCTTTCTTTCTTCTTCTTTCTTTCTTCTTCTTTCTTTCTTCTTTCTTTCTTCTTCTTTCTTTCTTCTTCTTTCTTTCTTCTTCTTTCTTTCTTCTTCTTTCTTTCTTCTTCTTTCTTTCTTCTTCTTTCTTTCTTCTTCTTTCTTTCTTCTTCTTTCTTTCTTCTTCTTTCTTTCTTCTTCTTTCTTTCTTCTTCTTCTTTCTTTCTTCTTCTTCTTTCTTTCTTCTTCTTCTTTCTTTCTTCTTCTTTCTTTCTTCTTCTTCTTCTTCTTTCTTTCTTCTTCTTTCTTTCTTCTTCTTCTTTCTTTCTTCTTCTTCTTTCTTTCTTTCTTCTTCTTTCTTTCTTCTTCTTCTTTCTTTCTTCTTCTTCTTTCTTTCTTCTTCTTCTTCTTTCTTTCTTCTTTCTTTCTTCTTCTTCTTTCTTCTTCTTCTTTCTTTCTTCTTCTTCTTTCTTTCTTCTTCTTCTTTCTTTCTTCTTCTTTCTTTCTTCTTCTTCTTTCTTTCTTTCTTCTTTCTTTCTTCTTCTTTCTTTCTTCTTCTTCTTTCTTTCTTCTTCTTCTTTCTTTCTTCTTCTTCTTTCTTTCTTCTTCTTTCTTTCTTCTTCTTTCTTTCTTCTTCTTTCTTTCTTCTTTCTTCTTCTTTCTTCTTTCTTCTTCTTTCTTCCTTCTTCTTCTTTCTTCTTTCTTTCTTCTTCTTCTTCTTTCTTCTTCTTCTTCTTCTTTCTTTCTTTCTTTCTTCTTCTTTCTTTTTTTCTTTCTTCTTCTTCTTTCTTTCTTTCTTCTTTCTTTCTTTCTTCTTCTTCTTTCCTTCTTCTTCTTTCTTTTTTTGTAGGTGAGTGAGTGAGGTAGATAAACATCAGTAGGTACTGCCAAAGTTTAAGCTAAACAAACCTAAACACATTAAAATTTAAAAATGCTTCCTTTATAGTAAAATTTGGGTTTTATAGAACAATATGAAAGCTAATCAGTGTGGAAAAAATTAATTTCCATTTATAAAGTTTTTTTTAGACATTTTAAAAATATTTTTATATTCACTCATCACTTATCAAATTGCTATTATAAACGAAAATGTAAACAGATTTTAAATCTTTTAAAAGTGCAATATTTGTCCTTGAGATATGTTTCAAAGTAAATTAGTAAGTTTATGGATTAATTAATTAGATTTTGTGAAATTAATACTTTTTGCTAAAACATTATGAAAATAATGTTTATTTACTCATGCTAGCTTATTATGAATATTATATTATGTCATAGATCAAAAACAGTAGTTTTCTACTGCTATCCACAAAAAAGTTAAAAGAAAAATGAAATATGGAACACCAGTAGTACAATAATCAAGAAATTGGTATTGTTTATGTTAAAAAATAAATTCTTTCACCTTTCCTTTCTATAACTAATAGGTTCAAAAATGCAAGTTTTTTTCTATATGCTTTTTTTTATGTAGGCACCTATATAAAGCTGGATAACTAAGCTATATGGATTTAAAAAAGTGAAAAATCTTTCTTGGAGCCTTTAATTTTAATTCCAGCCTAATGTGGGTTATCCCACTTGATTTTGCTAAAAAAAAAAGTCTCTAAGGGGCACTACCTGAGCCTGTATAAATGCATGCATTTATCTCCCTACTCTCTTTTACAGCTTTCAGATCTGGCTTTAAGATGTAGTTGTATGTGGGTTAAATGTCCCTCCCCCACTGGGGCATATTCATTTCATGGTTTTCTCTCTTGACTTTTGTACTCTTTCACACATGCTTGTTATGTGCGTACACACACACACACACATACACGTACAAGCACATTCTTATAGCTAGTTTCATGTTTTTTTCCTTTCGTCACATGTATTCTCTTTTATAAATACATGCATTGTTGTTTGTTTTATATTTATTGTTTTGTGTTACACAATTTTTTTACTTGGACTCACATTGAGTCAGCTAATATTGTTTATGGGATAAATTTTCCAGGAGCCCATAAATATTTACTCTCCAAAGTGTTGATTACCACAACATAATGCTGACTAAATGTTTACTCAAACATACTAGCATCCTAATATTTCCAATAAACAAGATACTTTGCTGTATTTCAAACTGAATTTAAATTGATTGGGATGATTTTTATCTGATTATCAGCAAAATATATAAAATAGATATAATAATAATGTATAAAATAGATAATATATAGATATAATAATATATAAAATACTGATAAAACTGTTGACACTATATAATTAAAAAAAAAATGAAAACAATTCTTGTAAAAATTCATTATTCATAAAAAACTTTTCTTAAGACAATAATGGCTATAATATATTTTATTCATAAAAGCAATTAAAAGCTTTCCTAATTAAATAATATCTTAGTTATATTGCATTTAGAAGTTGAATATATACTTGCACATGCAGGGTGCAGCAAAAGTAACCCCCTTTTCTTCATTAACTTTTTTGAACAAAAATAAATTACAGTAATCTATATGTATTGTCACATTAAAACAACATGATTTGTTATGATTAGTAAACTAGCATGTTCAAGATGCTCCCGTTCATGTTCAAGATGCTCCCCTTCATGTTCAATACAAGTCTAAACCCTATCAGTAACACTTCTACAAACCATTTGATACATTTCTACATTAATTTAATTCAGTAACTGATTTTGTTTTGAGCCTGTAAACATGATCTTTCAGTACAGCCTGCAAAAAAAAGTCAGGTGGTGTTAGGTCTGGTGATCAAGATGGCCAACTAATTGCTTCACATTGTCCTATTCACCTTCATTCGAAAAAGAAAAAAAGGGTGTTACTTTTGCCTCTCTCTCTCTCTCTCTCTCTCTCTCTCTATATATATATATATATATATATATATATATATATATATATATAGCTGGGTTCTATAGCCTTGGATGGCAACTGGTCTAGGAGAAGGACAACTCTGAATTCAAAACCTGTGGAGGGTCGTTTGGGGACCTTGTGGCATCCGTTGCACCAGGTCCCTGTATTCGTCCCTCCAAAAAGTGTGGATGGCCCTGCACAAAGCCTTCACCACTATAATCAAATCCTGTGCGGGTGTCAGGCTTTCAGTTTCTGGGAACTGATCTGTCTGACCCTCATACGTCGAGTTCGACGGGAGAGTCCATCATATATATATATATACACACACACACACACAGGTCAAATTTTTATCTTCACAGAGGAAATCTAGTAACAAAATAAGAACAAAAAGAGGAAAAGGCTTCATATTAAAAAAGAAAACAAAAAAAACTTACCTTCTCATAAATAATTTGTTGCATATTTCTGTTATAATCTTTGCTTTTTAACCAATTAGCAAGACATTTCCCCAGTGCTTCTCACAAGTGAAAAATCCTTTCATATGTCCTATGCTCGTGCAATATGATATCTGACGTTCCACCAAAACCACATTTAAAGTGGGTACCCTTCTTCTCTTTACACTTTCATTAAATTGCCAAAGTATCACTGAAGTCCTTTATTTCCATCATGTCACAAAGTAATACTTGGGGAAACGGGCCACACATTGCAATCATGATCTTCCAAGCAATTGCATTGGACATCAAAAAATATTAGTCTTTAATTATTCGTTAGGGAGTTAAATTATCAAAACCGCTAATGAATGGATTGTAGTGTTAACGGATAAATTTGCTTGATTTATTTCTCCCTGCCTGGATAATGGGTCTTTACAGTGTATTGCTTTCTAATTATTTTCAAAACTAATTAGCTACAAATGAGCCCGAATGAAAACGAAAATATAAAATATATTATGCAGAACATTATGACATGCTTTTGAATGTTCCATGTCCTACAGGACGTGGGAAGTTATGGTTCTCCACAATTTTCTATTCATTGTCACTCTTAGCAATGTTGGCCTTCTGTTGTTTGACATTTTTCTGGATTTTTAATATTTACCGGGTGACAGGGATATTCAGGATGGATACAAAAAAAACAAACGTCTTTCTTTTTCTTTTTCCTATTCCTCTTTCTTTTTCCTATTCCTCTTTCTTTTTTTCTCTTTTCTCTTTCCCCTTTCCTTCTTTCCCTTTACTTCTTTCATTCTCTTTCTTTTTCTTTCTATTTCCTTTTCTTTTTATTTCCTTTTCTTTTTCCTTTTCTTTCTTTTTCCTTTCTTTCTCTCTCTCTCTCCCTTTCTCTTTTCTTCTCTCCCTTTTCATTCTCTCCTTTCTTTTTCTTTCCTTTATTCACTTTTTATTTCTTTTTCTCTTTTTCTTTCTTTCCCTTTTTCTTTCTTTCCCTTTTTCTTTCTTTCCCTTTTTCTTTCTTTCCCTTTTTCTTTCTTTCCCTTTTTCTTTCTTTCTCTTTTTCTTTCTTTGCCTTTTTCTTTCTTTGCCTTTTTCAATAAGATCATTTTATTGCTAAGACTGCCTTGGCAGTATGGGGAAAATTCTTTACCCAAGTGGGTCCTATACCCATTCTTTTCCTGTCAAGCTCTATTGTATGTCAGTGATAAAATATTTTTTGTTAGGATATTTAGCAAAGGAACATATGCAGGGAAGTGAATTCATGCCGTTCCTATATAATAAACAGAAGGATCTGTAATGTAATCGATCCTGACTTGACCTCTTGACTTCAGTCACTTTCTCACTGAAGTGACATGGCTTCCCTCTGTCTTTTCTACAAATATTTTTTTCCTGGTGCCCAACTGCATGAATTTAAGCATGTCACTAGATTGGCATCTAGGTCCCACCTGTTTACAATTGAAGTACCTAAATACAACAGCCTCTTCTACTCCAACAGTTTCTTTTCTCGCACTTCCCACTGTGGAACTGCCTTCTGTTTACTTGCTTTCCTGTTAACTACAATCTTCAAAAATTTAAATGTAGCATCAATTGCCATCTTCTTGAATCCCATTCATCTTTTGTCTTCTCCTCAATCCTCCCTATACTCAGTCTTTTCTCTCACTTTCACTCTCTGTAACCCCCTGAATACTAGTGGCAGTCCTGCCTTGCTTGGGGTGAAATGATTAAAAATAAAAGAAATTGCTTTTGAGTTCAGTAACACTTTTTTGAATTACACTATAAAAAAGAAATTTTAGATTTTTTCTATGAGAAAATCCTTTGCAATGTGAATGTTACAAATAAAATACAAAATTGATGTGAACTAAATTTAGTGTCAGATCTGGCCAAACAGACATTTTTATTCTGTTTTGAACATTTTAATCTCACTCTTAAATCTGATGTTTTTTTGGATAAATATAGTATTTTCAGGTCGATTCAAGAGTAAGAAAAGAGGCAAAATGAAGACAGTGAAAATTTATTGGTTGAGTCATAAACCAATCAACTTGCAAGTGGGGGTAAATTATAGCAACTGACACTCCATCAGTGATCTAATCTAAAAATTGATTCTGAATAGCAGAAAATTGGAGGCTGATATTCTGCCATTTATAGAAATTGCAATGTTATGCTGTTGTCAGGATCTGAATTGCAAATTTAGATTTTTTTCTAGCTCTGCTGTAGAGTTGGGCAAACACGTAAAAGTAATCTTCACCTGGCACTACTTAAATAGACTGGTCCCCAACTTAAAAAAAAAAAGGATAGAATTAAAAAAAAACATAAAACAAGGTATGTTAGAGTGTGCCAGTTAAGATGGTTCATGAAAGTGTAAACAAAATACACTGTAAATGAAAGTGCTACCATAAGGTTGAAACCAAGGTAGAGTATATATATATATATATATATATATATATATAGAGAGAGAGAGAGAGAGTATATTTATTTTCAACTACCTGCCTTGAATATTTGAGAAATCTATTTAGAAAAATATACACTCTCCAGCAGGATTTGAACCTGCATTCCCCTAGGGGAAACTGTCATTAGATCTGACATGCTTTGAGCTCTCAGCTACAGAGCACCTATGGCCAAGCAAAGCCCAAAAAGTGCTGTTAAACATAGATTTTTCCCCATTCTCGAAATATACATCTCTACTCAGTTTTGTATCTTAACGTAAACAAAGGAATTTTAGGAGTGGATTTTTCATTTATTAATCTGGCATATTTTTATTACTTAAATTTTATCTTTAGTGGATACCTGTGCTTTGAAAATATGCTCTGTTTCATTATTACCTAGCATATTTATTTTTAACTAACAACCTGAATATTCAAGAACTCTTATAAGAAAAATATTTGCTTTCCTTTGTTTACAGGATATAAAACTGAGTAGAGATGTACATTTTGAGAAGGGTGGGGGAATCCTGTTTAATGGCACTTTTTAGGCTTTGCTTGGCCATAGGTTCTCTATAGTCGAGAGATCAAAGCATGTCAGATCTTATGATGGTTTTCCCTAGGGAGACGCTGGTTCGAATCTTTCTGGATAACACATATTTTTCTAATGGTATTTCTTACATTTTTTTTCCCTCGCCTACAGACTGACTGGAAAGTCAAAAGTACTTGAGTAGAAATAACGAAATATAAACTTCAGACAGTTTATCCACAACTTTGAATATAATACTCCATATTTTATCCAAAAGTTGGAAAAGTATAATAAAAAATTAAACAGGCAGACCTTCTCAGTTCTTTTTAACCAAACTTGTTTGGAGATATACATAGTGTGTGTGAGACTTGGATCATGAAAAAGATAGAACTTCAAGAGAGACACAAGTTAATTTGAAATTGGGCAAATGTCAAACCGATCCTTAAACAATTAAAAAAGAAAGAAATCATAAACATAGGTAAGTTAAACTCTGGCTTAAAGAATTCAATGAAAAATTAAGTTAATTTTTGTCCAAATTTCTGAGACAAAGAATTGATTTTTTTCTATTTGAACAAAGCATTCTCCACATGAATTGTATCCACAGAATACTGTGGCCATCTTAACCCTCTGGCCTGATACAGGTTTCTGTTATATTCGTTAACCTGTATTAGGGGATTATAGTATTGATTAAAAAGTATCTCATTCCCTAGCAGTTGGGAGTTCAATCCTTGGGTCTGGTTTAGTGGAATAAAAATAAAAATGTCACACAAAAGTATAAACTGATATGAAATATTCCTTCAGCATGAAAAGTGGGATGAGAACAATCTATCCCATAATAATTCAATGGATTGAATGAAAGGTTCAATCTGAAATTCTGGCAAGGCTACTGAGAATGAAAATAGACACTATTTGCTTATTTGTTTAACGACATATCAACTCCTTATGGGTCATTTAATGCCAATATTTAATTTTCTTCGGTGCATTAATAATTTCATTTACAAAAATGTATTGCTAGCAATTTTTTTTTTTTTTTACTATGAAAATGTATTGCTAGTATTTTTACTATAAAATAATTTTTTTTTTAAGCTGTCATCCAAATTTTCATTCCTACCTTAGACACCAAGTAGCAGTTAATTGTGTCAAAAACAATGAAAACATTTGTAGTTGTAGCCTTGATGGCAAGATCACTAAAATAACTCATGGACAATATCAAAATAAAAACTGCCAACAGCAAGTTATCTTGTGATTAGCAGTTAATACGTTAATATAAAAGCCAAGATAAGCATGTTGGTCTGAATAGTGTATATGGCCTGTCACTGATCAGTTTCATAGAGGCACCATATGTACTGCAGCCATAGCAGGTGTGTCTCAGGCTAGATAACCTGACGGAGTCCATCCCTCTCCAGGATGATGTAATAGACATGAAAACAAATTTTATTCCACAAGTAATATACGTTATGTTCATAGGGGCATCACATGTACTGCAACCATAACAGTACAGATGTGTCTAGGTCAAGATAACCTAATGGAATCCATCCATCTCTAAGCTGATGTAATAGACATGTAAACACATTTTATATCACAAGTAATATGTATTAGAGGCATCACATGTACTGCAGCCATAGCAGTAAAGGTTTGTCTAGGGCAAGATAGTCTAACAAAGCCCAATCCTCTTCAGGCTGGTTTTAAATTCAGTTTTCCTTCTCCTACATTGGTTGCCACTTCAAGGCAAAGTAGGCCAGTCTGCCCTGCTATTTAACCATAACATAGGAGGAGATGGTTTCATGCCTTTTCCAAGGGTATTAGCATGAAGTGAATGAAACAAAATCAAGTGGGAATTGAATTCTTCATGTCTAATTCACTTTTGATAGCAATATCCATTACAATGTCTGCACCTGATTAGTAGACTATGTAGAATTAAAAGGGTTATAAACAAAAGTGGATTGAACAGCAAACATATATTTGAAATTGGTCTTCTGAATGTAAACAGAAAGAAAAGATATATTGGCTGAAGATCGGAAAGCAATCAAGCTACTATTTTTTAAGTATGCCTCATAAAGAAACGTGTGAAAAAAAAATATCTTAGTAATTTTCAATGGTGTTGAAAGAGTGGGTTCTTCCAATGTGTCTCTTCCCAGGAAGGTCAATATATATAAATTTCCCTATAACCACTTTGAAGATGGCTCATGTGAGCTGAAAGCTTAGATCAAGGAACAGCTTAATAAAATAAAATATCCAAATGTTGGAAAATTTTTGTTTTTATTTTCACTTGAAATTAAAGCAAATATACAGCACTTAGAATGGCTCATGATCAAACATAATACACATCAATTGTCTGTTATATTTAACAGATATATATATATATATATATATATATATATATATATATATATAGGAATGGATAGGATAAAAATGTACATACACGCACTAATACTTGCACATATGTAAGTATATTTGTCAGGCGTTATAAATACAGTGCTCAATGTGATGAAACAACTATATGTATATATTAGTGAATATACAAAATATCCAATGTCGATAACACGATTCTGAATATGAAACTCTGAGTCATGTTATTGGTGTTGGATATTATGTATATCCACTAATATATATATATATATATATATATATATATATATGTGTGTGTGTGTGTTATGTTTACCAAATCACTTAACTGCTGTAAATAAATGCTTCTACTTATCTTCCTGTGCCCAGTCAACAAGACTAATTTACATCAAGATGAAAATAATGTTTCTCTCTTGTGTGGATCTCAGTTGCCTTCCAGCTATCATTATTCACTGATTTCATGGCCAGCTACTGAATTTCACTTGCATTTGGAAACAGCCATGAACAAAGTCCAATGATAGAATATGACCTGAAGAATATTCTCGTGAGTGTGCACCAAATGTAAGACAATGGTAACGAATATAGTTAGATGATGTTGTTTATCATTTGTGTAGGGTCTCCGTTTTCTTTTGTGTTACCTATTATTTCGGTACAAATTTGGTTTAAAACTTAGCAAAAACAATCATTTTTTTTTCTTTTGGTTCATTAAGTATAAAAAATAAGTATGGAACCAGAGTTTGGTTGAGTGGAAAATGCATGATAAAACATACTTTAAAAAGCTTCTCTTCTGAGCTTCAAGCACATTCACATACCCCCCACACATACACATGCACATATTCACACACCTAAGATGCTGTTCCAAATTTTGAAGAGGATAAGATTTGAAATGGTTTTTCTCAAGGAACATTTTTGATAGAAAATGAGCTTCTTTGTTCATGGTGATTTTTGAGCAATTTGTGAAATGTCTGACAAGACATAGGGGTGGGGTGAGGAGTTGTGAAGTTTGTGGGGGGTTGACTCTGGGTAATAAGACAAATGAACAGATTAATCTATTCAAAGTTCCTGAATACCATCAGTAATGCCTTATCTCAAACAAATGCACATGTAGGTAATTTCATATCAGCTCAACCAATGGCCCCATTATAGGCACCATCTCAGATTTTGATGAAACTTTAATATGATGTACTCAGCGATGAGAAACTAAAAACCCGAACATTATAGCTTCTTTAAATTCTTATTTCAGGAGTTATGGCCTCTTGAAATTTGGTATCAATTTTTGTTGATTTCAAAATCACACAATTTGACACTTCATAACTTTGCATTCTAAGATACAAAATTGATATTTGGTAGTCTTATAGTCTAATATATGGAGAAAACACTTCTGTTTTTGTTTTATTTCTATTTGTTATAGAATATTGTTTATTCTATTGCTAATTGCTTCTATGGGTGGCAAAACATACAAAAAACACAAAATAGCAAGTTTCTCGATATTCAGCAGGCTATAACACTATAGGATGTAGCAATAAAATAAAATTAGGACTGTTTTCTCCATATATTAGAATATAAGACTACCAAATGTTAATTTAATATCTTAACATGCAAAGATATAAAGTGGCAAATTGTGCTATTTAGAAATCAAGAACTGACACTAAATTTCAAGAGGCCATAACTTGTGAACTAATAGTTTAAGGAAGTTAAAATTTTAGGGTTTTTAGTTTCTCATAGGTGGATACAATATGTGAAAATTTGAGATGATGCCTATGGGAGTTTTTGAAAATTTGATATGGAATTACCCATATATTGCTGATACCCCCTGATAAGTGTATGGAGTGATTCTCAGAGGGTGCAGCTGCAGAACTCTGGAGTCAGGATGCTGAAGGTAGGACTCCAGAGACACATGCATGTTGAGCACCTCATTATTTTACTGAGCCCTCATTTATTGTCTGCGACAAGAGTCAACCATATATATATATATATATATATATATATATATATAGAGGAGAGATCTGTTCATACATGTCTGTCATTGAGCAAGTCCAACATTTTCTGGTTGTATGCAGCGGTGTCCATGACCACGACACCTCCACCTTTATCTAAAGGAGATATGGTAATATCACTGTTCGTAGACAGGGATTTTAAAGCGTTCATATACCTCTTGGGTAAAGTAAACTCCGCATTTTGGCAGTCCAAGGAGGCAGCTAAGATGCCTTGGGTAAATCCTTTATGGAAGTTGGTGTCACTGTGTCCCTCAGCTTTGGTCTAAAGTTTGCAACTGGTTTAAAAAAACAACAACATTAGCAAACTGATAAATCTTAATTACAGACACAGTGACACCGACTTCCATAAAGGATTTACCCAAGGCATCTTAGCTGCCTCCTTGGACTGCCAAAATGCGGAGTTTACTTTACCCAAGAGGTATATGAACGCTTTAAAATCCCTGTCTATGAACAGTGATATTACCATATCTCCTTTGGATAAAGGTGGAGGTGTCGTGGTCATGGACACCGCTGCGTACAACCAGAAAATGTTGGACTTGCTCAATGACAGAGACACGTATGAACAGATCTCTCCTCTACAGGTTTCTAAAAATCTTAAAGAATTCACATATATATATATATATATATATATATAATAGGCCTGTGAAAGAAATTGAGAGATAAAAAAAACACCAAAGATAATAATATTGACAATAAAACTAATAATATTTATTGTATATTAGTAGGCATTTTGACTCGATGGAAGCCTGATGAAAAAGCTGTTGAAAATAGTAATTTTGGGACATTCCTTTGTCATTTCTCAATGAGAAATAAAAAATGAAGTGGAACTTTTTTTGAAGGGGGAATTTTTTTTCCCCCATGATGAGATCTATTACTGATGAGTTCTAGTATTTTGGGGCTAGTTGTTTACCATGATTAGGGTTTTTTGTAATGTCAATGAATATTTGTCACTTTCGAAATGCTTATTGTAGTAGAGACTTTGTAATTGCAGATACAACTATAGTACGCCATTGAACAATACTGGTGTCGGACGCTTTTGAATATCACTCACGCTAATAGTACTTGTTTGATAATACTCACTTGAATAGTAGCCAGTGTAGTGATCCATATAGAGAAATAGTGAAGTGAACAGAGTAGAGAATAGCACTCCATATAGTAATAGAGGATAAAATAGAAGTAGCAATCCAAATAGTAATAGAGGATAGACTAGAAATGGAGATCGTTAGTCGTCAGCTACTTCCTACATATATGCGTTTCCTCTATGCTCACGTGGTCTACTTAATTCAATAATGGGATTGCCTGTGTTTGCTCACTGGCGATCTATGTTCAAACTCAAGTGACAGCAGCAACACTTTATTCCTATATAACAGGGTTGTAGTTGGTTTGTAGAATGCTTTTTGTGGGAAAAATACTCAATGAATACAGTTTCCACAAAAAGTGTACACATACAAAGGAAGAATTCATTCAAAAAAAGTTCATAATGTTTTATTCAAGTGCTTTGTCATTATTAGAAAGGTTAATGCTCTCAGTCTCATAGGAAAAAAGGTTTTATTAGCTTCATCTGAGCATTTTAGGAATATTCAGTCAGTTATGTGCCATGTGTGATACATGCTTAAGTGATCATGTATCGAAAGATACATGACTGATGAGGCAGATTTTTTCCTTGCAGTAGGTTGCCATTTCTTTCTGTGGTAGACCAGTAGACTACAGTAGACCACTATAGAACCCAGTCTATCCTGATATTTACCCATATCTGAGGGGACAAGTGGAGGATCCATACCTTTCCCAATGTTATTAGCATGTCAGTCAGTTATGTGCCATGTGTAATACACGCTTAGGCAATCAGGTATCGTTCGATACATGACTGACGAGGCAGATTTTTTCCCGCAGTAAATTGCAATTTCTTTCTGCGGTAGACCAGTTACTATCCAAGGCTATAGAACCCGGTCTGTCCTGCTATTTACCCATAGCTGGGTCGAGGAAGAGGATTCATACTTTTCCCAAGGGTATTAGCACATAAGTGAATGTAATGGATTCGAATGGAATTCGAACTCGGCTCTCCGATTCCTACATTTCTAATTTAAATATATGGATTGAGTAGAATTAGCATCATATGGAGGATAATTATAAGTACAAATACACACATAGATGCTAATATAAAAATTGTAACATCTTCCGTGTATTAGACTCGAAATGTACAGCTAATACGAGTGGATTTCAACAAATGATCACATAAATGTCAACAGGTTCCAAAATAAGATGCCAAGTTTTAAGTTCTTGAATTTGATGTGTCCAGGTATCACCAAGGTTCTCTTCTCAGTCTGACCCTCTTTCGAACTCGTTCACCCCCATACCTCAAGTGGAACTTGTATATACAATCCATCGTTAAGATGCTGTAAGAATGGTTGGTTCCTTGCACCACTCTAGAAAGTACTTGAATCCACCTGTCTTGCTTCATCTTGACAAGAGTCAGATTAGACCAAAAATGGAGTATAGCTGCCATATCTTGGCTGGAGCTGCTCAATCCCCCTCTTTGTAACTGAGACAGATTTCAAAAGTGTTTACATGGCCTTGTAGGTGATGAATTATTTTTAACCCCTTTCTCAAAGATGCATCATCACAACCTTCTTGCTACTATCATCACTATTTCCACAAAAATTATAATAATATTTACCACATTCTATTTGCTAAATTATATATTTGTCATGAATTTATTCATCTATTTATTTATGTTTTAATATTATTTTCAAGAAGAGGACATTGAATTTTTATAAGAGGTGTCTCAAATCCTAATATTTATTTATAAATGTATATTTTTACTATATTGTATAACTTATTATTTAGTGGATATGCAGGTGATGTAATGGATAACAACTCGGAATGGGAAATCAAAGAGCCATGTTCGAATTCCAGTAAGATTTTTTACATTCACTTATGCACAAATACTCTGGGGAAAATTATGAATCCATCTCTTCTCCACAGCAATGGGCTAAATAGTAGAACTTGTATCTGGAAAAATTATTGTTATTCTCAAAAAATTAATATAATAGTTACTCTCAAAATAAAATTATTCATACAATCTAAAAATGTTTCAGGGTTGATAAATACATAAAAATAAATCCTATTATTTAAGATTTAAAGATGTTTTTTTTTTTTAAACAATAATAGTCATAAATGGTTCTAGAAAAAATTTTATCCAGAATATTTAGAATATTTTACCATTCTTGACAGATCTCTTATCACAATGTGGCATATTTAATAACAAAAGTGATGAAAACAAAAAGAAAATGAAATCAGCTAGATTATATATCTAAAACACATTTTAAAAAAATACTTTAAATTTAAAACTGTCAGCGTCTCTCATTTCTGTTCATAATTAATCATATAAACCTAAACTTAGTCTGAAGTCTTAAGGGATGAAACACCACACACAAAAACTTTTTCCACTTTTTCATACTTCTTTCCCTTAAAATTCTTGATATATATAAAAAAATTATAAATTATTATCTTGTGTGTGTGTGTGTGTAATATATATATATATATATATATATATATATATATATCTATGAAGAAATATAGTTTTAAGGTGTGCTATATTTATGGGATAAAGTGCTCAATATCATAGATAGTGTATGTAAGCCACTCTCGCCAAAATAACCACCAGAATGGATTACCCAAAATGCATCACTGGCCTATATATATAGTCGAGAAAAAATCCAACCTGACGATTGCGTCTAGCATGAAACAGCCTATCGCCTCTGAGTGCTGACTTCTATGTTCACTTTTATATATATATATATATATATATATATATAGCGAAGAAAACGGCAACTGACCTCATCAAACCAAGTGACAGCATGTTGTATGTATTCTACGATGGAAAATGTGGGGTAAAAGAAAATGACTTACTAAAAAAAGGGCATGTATTTCGCATGACATGCTGAAGATGGAATATGTAAATTAAAAACGAGTCCATCGCAGGAGTCGCTGTAAAAGTATTTTGATATGTAAAAATTGGGCATCCTTTCCCAGTTGTCGATGAATGGAAAAAATGTTCGGCCGATAAAAGCAGTTGATGTTCTTGAATTGGCAAGAAAAAATTTGTGTTTGTTGGAGAGTCAGTTATTTTTCTGACTGGTTGCGTGCATTGTGATTTGTGAGATAGTACCTGCGAATCGAGTTTTCGGCATTTCTTTCTGCCCCTCGATGTTTGAATCTGAACTTAGTGATTTATTCTCTGCATTGGGGAAGAAATCTGCGACTAATATTTCCTTTGCAATCCCAGATCACTTACAATATATATATATATATATTAGAGTATATCTGTAAAAGGACAATATGAATAAAGATAAAAGGAAAACTTATCCGATGTGTTTTGTCCTCTGAGGGACTTTATCAAGGCAAATTGAGGCACATTTGCCCTGATAAAGTCCCTCAGAGGACGAAACGTGTTAGATAAGTTTTCCTTTTGTCTTTATTCATACTGTCCTTTTACACTATTTATATTGTTCTGACTGTTGTCCCCATCTTTATTGCCACATTCACAATGTTTCCATTGTTGTACGCTCCAGCCTTCTTCAGATATTTGTTGGAATTTTGACCTGAACTCTTTTGTCCACAGAGGGGTAGATTGTTCTAATTCCATGTGTCATGCCTTTGAATATTTCAGTTTTAGTTAATTCCCTTTGATAACTCAACTCTCCTAGTTTTTGTTCTCTCTGCTGTGGGCAGGGATTGAACTCGCAACTATATACCAGGTGTAATATCATAATTATCCATTCCACAAAATGTTTAATATCTAAAAAAATCACTAAACTAATTGAGTTTCTTTTTTCCAGGTTTTCAGATAAGATATTTAGCCATCTTGATACCACTTGCCATAAAAATTACTGAAAAACTCTTTGAGTTATTCAGCTAAAAAGAGAGCCAGTTAAAATTTTGTCAGACCCACTGTCTTCCCAAATGAACAGTAGTAAGAGGAAAAAGATCATCGAGCCTCTCAGTAATACTCTGGCTTCCATCTTCAAAGTCCATTCAAGAACCATCAAGAGAACGATGAATGTTTAAAAAAGAGGGAACAGTAGAGAGGAAAACTGGATCAGGAGGTCACAACAGGAAGAGGGATCATCATTTTAACTTAGAGCTAAGAGATCAATTAGAAAAGATCCAACTCAATCTATAAGATGTTTGGCAAGTGAAAGAGGAGTTTCAGCTATGACAGCCCAAAGAGCAGTGAAAAAGACTTGAAAATGAAATTGTACGTGACACCTTGGAGGCATCTTGTTACTCCAGGACAGAAAGTTAGGTTAGAGAGGGTGAAGATCATTTTGAATAAGTTGGAAAATTATCCTGGAATAAAATATATATATATATATATATATATATATATATATAAAATTTATCTCTATACTTCATGAGATTCTGAGTCGTAGCTATCATTAATTAATGGTGAACATATCATTTTCATTTATGATCAAATTCATCATGGTAATTCTGTTAAGCTTAGAGAGTAATTATACATTCTTATTGCTCAAAGTAGAGTCCAATAGTGTTATAAAATCCTCAGAGAATTCCAGTAAGATATCTTTAATCATTTCTAAGATACAACAGTTCAGAGCTTAATCTAACAATTGGACAATTTTACTGTTACATGATTTGGACATGTTTGCTGTTAAACTCATATAATATGAAGTTCACATGGAAATTTATTGGTTATTTTAGGGCAACAAATGATTGAGTTGTAATTTTGTGATATTCAAGCTGTCACTTAGAAAATGTATCACCAGACATTGTAATCATCTTTCAAGAATAAAAACTGATAAAGTTCAACAACTTTGGAGCCAAAGTATCACCAGTAATTTGAATAGTTTAAAGTAATTCATTAGAGTTTGTCGTATTGTTCAATTGCATCAAAGCTAAGCTTAGTAAATACCCAGACACATTAATTTCTTCAACCATTCTACCAATACATCTAACTATAGGTTTATGTTCTGATTTGTGGGGTCTGCCTGGTGATATCAGTGATCAATATTGTATTTATTTTTCTGTCGGCTCAGAAGTGTTGGGTTATAAAAAAACATTTTATTATACAAATCACATACTCTGGTTCAGTAGAAGAAACAGACAAGTGACACAATAGGGAATAAGACTTTTCTTTCTTCTTCAATGTAACATGTCCCTTCAGGATGTTGGCAATCATGACTCTCCACAATTTCCTGTCCTTTGTAGCTCTTAGTAAATTTTGTCTTTTTGTTATCTTTTCTAAACTCTATTCTGCCATCCCTTTACACAAGCTTGTTAGGTGGGTTATGTGCTGTTTTCATCTGTCCCTCTTACTTGCAATATGCCTCGTGAGTGTAAAATTTTCCAAGCCCTCTTTCCTCATTATATGCCCTAGATATTTCAACCTATCTCTTTCTGATGTTAAGTATAAGTGTCCTTGTTTCCATTTTCACTAAAACATTTTTGGTCCATGATATTCTCAGCATCCTTCTGTAGAACTCTATTTCTGTTGCTTCAAGTCTCTTCATCTATGAGGAGATTGTCCAGCACTCACTGCTATATAGGTGAACTGATATTACGTAACAGTTCAGTACTCTTATCAAAATATCTCCTAAGCAATGAAAGTGGAATGACTACCTTCTATGGGTTAAATAAAGTGTTTGGTTAAAAATTTGAAGAAGGCTACTGAGTGTGTGTGTTCTTACAAGTGGGTTGATTTTGTAACACAATCAGAGAGAGAGAGAGACTTTAAAATGGGTTTGTTGCCAAGGAAAGGCAAATAGCTCATTCCATTAACATAAACTGTGAAACGTACTGTCTACCATAGATTGTAACCCCCTCATAAGATTCTCTTAAAGGTTGCTGGCAGAAAACTGCCTGCCTCTTCAAGTAAATCTTTAAACATATGTCAAACTCATGAATATTCATCAGTATATAGTATTACAAGGATCGGATTTGTGTATGGGCACATCCTGCGGTGCAAATTTCAATGTTGTATTTTACCCCCACTCCAAGAAAAAATGTACATATGGAACTAGTTAGGCCTTTATAGAGAAATCATGGGATTATAATGTCTCAAGTATTACTGATGAGTGGAAAGGCAACATTTTAGTGTCTAGAACAATATTTGTGAAATTGGATCAGTGATTGTGACTAGCTTTTTTTTTTCCTTTTCATTTCATTCCAAACAAGGCAATAAAGCCACTAAGACACAAAGGATTACTGAGTGTAAAAGGATATAAGAAAAAAAACATTAAGGAAAGAACAATGAAAGGACAAGAATGAAGAAGACAGAAGATGATATTGCATTTAAAATTTTGAAGATCAAAGTTGACTGGGAAGCAAAAAGACAGGAGAGAGTTCTATAAGCAAGAAGTGTGAGAGAAGAAAATGTTAGCACAGAACTTATGTTTACATGTAGCAATTTCAACTGTAAAATGAGACCTAGTTGCCAATCTAGTACTGCACTTAAATTTGTAAAGTTGAGATACCAAAGAGGAAAGCTCATCAGATTGGGTCAATGGTTGTGACTATCTGGGCCAAATGATAAAATGGTGATAACCAGCCCTTCCCCTCCTCATTGTTGGTCTTGTACCATATTTGTTTATATTTATGCAATATTTTCTGCATTGCTAATGGATGTTGATATGCAAACCACACAAAAATTATGCTTACTTAGCTTCAGTTAATTTGTTATAGAATAATGTTGTACCATGTTGGCACTTCCACATTTGTAAGAAAAAAGCTTTGCCAGTGATTGTAGTAAGACTGATTCAGAATATAAATAGGCCTCAAAGCAATGAAAAAAAAGAAGCACCTTCTACGGCCCAGATAACTAGAATCAAAGTGTAGTATCTGTTCCAGCAACTGGCCCATGGCTCCAGACATTCTGACCGTTTCATGACCATAAAACTGTCCCTTTCAGGACAACACTCTTTTCACCCTCTATATAAACATGCAAAGATATTTTTTGTCTGGTGCACTTTAACCTTATTTTTGTTGATGGAATAAAACTATTAATAAAATAATAGTAATAATGAAGAGTGTATAGAGCCAGAGTGTTGGGATAAAAAGCAACAATAATAAGATGGAATAAAACTAGTAATAAAATAATAGTAATAATGAAGAGTGTATAGAGCCAGAGTGTTGGGATAAAAAGCAACAATAATAAGAGGGAATAAAACTAGTAATAAAATAATAGTAATAATGAAGAGTGTATAGAGCCAGAGTGTTGGGCTAAAAAGCAACAATAATAAGATGGAATAAAACTAGTAATAAAATAATAGTAATAATGAAGAGTGTATAGAGCCAGAGTGTTGGGATAAAAAGCAACAATAATAAGAGGGAATAAAACTAGTAATAAAATAATAGTAATAATGAAGAGTGTATAGAGCCAGAGTGTTGGGCTAAAAAGCAACAATAATAAGATGGAATAAAACTAGTAATAAAATAATAGTAATAATGAAGAGTGTATAGAGCCAGAGTGTTGGGATAAAAAGCAACAATAATAAGAGGGAATAAAACTAGTAATAAAATAATAGTAATAATGAAGAGTGTATAGAGCCAGAGTGTTGGGATCAAATGCAACAATAATAAGAGGGAATAAAACTAGTAATAAAATAATAGTAATAATGAAGAGTGTATAGAGCCAGAGTTTTGGGATAAAATGCAACAATAATAAGATGGAATAAAACTAGTAATAAAATAATAGTAATAATGAAGAGTGTATAGAGCCAGAGTGTTGGGATAAAATGCAACAATAATAAGAGGGAATAAAACTAGTAATAAAATAATAGTAATAATGAAGAGTGTATAGAGCCAGAGTGTTGGGATAAAAAGCAACAATAATAAGAGGGAATAAAACTAGTAATAAAATAATAGTAATACTGAAGAGTGGAGAGACAGAGTGTTGGGATAAAAAGCAACAATAATAAGATGGAATAAAACTAGTAATAAAATAATAGTAATAATGAAGAATGTATAGAGCCAGAGTGTTGGGATAAAATGCAACAATAATAAAATGGAATAAAACTAGTAATAAAATAATAGTAATAATGAAGAGTGTATAGAGCCAGAGTTTTGGGATAAAATGCAACAATAATAAGATGGAATAAAACTAGTAATAAAATAATAGTAATAATGAAGAGTGTATAGAGCCAGAGTGTTGGGATAAAATGCAACTATAATAAGAGGGAATAAAACTAGTAATAAAATAATAGTAATAATGAAGAGTGTATAGAGCCAGAGTGTTGGGATAAAAAGCAACAATAATAAGAGGGAATAAAACTAGTAATAAAATAATAGTAATAATGAAGAGTGTATAGAGCCAGAGTTTTGGGATAAAATGCAACAATAATAAGATGGAATAAAACTAGTAATAAAATAATAGTAATAATGAAGAGTGTATAGAGCCAGAGTGTTGGGATAAAAAGCAACAATAATAAGATGGAATAAAACTAGTAATAAAATAATAGTAATAATGAAGAGTGTATAGAGCCAGAGTGTTGGGATAAAAAGCAACAATAATAAGATGGAATAAAACTAGTAATAAAATAATAGTAATAATGAAGAGTGGAGAGACAGAGTGTTGGGATAAAAAGCAACAATAATAAGATGGAATAAAACTAGTAATAAAATAATAGTAATAATGAAGAATGTATAGAGCCAGAGTGTTGGGATAAAATGCAACAATAATAAGATGGAATAAAACTAGTAATAAAATAATAGTAATAATGAAGAGTGTATTGAGCCAGAGTGTTGGGATAAAAAGCAACAATAATAAGATGGAATAAAACTAGTAATAAAATAATAGTAATAATGAAGAGTGTATAGAGCCAGAGTGTTGGGATCAAATGCAACAATAATAAAATGGAATAAAACTAGTAATAAAATAATAGTAATAATGAAGAGTGTATAGAGCCAGAGTGTTGGGATCAAATGCAACAATAATAAGATGGAATAAAATTAGTTATTAAAATAATGATAGTATTGAAGTGTATCTGGATCTAAATTGTTTTAATAAAAAGCAACAAGTAATATGGATTGAATTTTGTGCTTTAGAAGTGGGGAGGAATGTCTGAAAGTATATTGAGAGAAAAAGGCGTGCCCTATTTTCCGTTTTCATTTTGTATACGGTCCATATGAAAAGAGATTGAGATGTCTTAATACAAATCAGAAAATGGCAGTATTTAGTTTTTTAACTGTCATGGGAGAAATTTTCCAAAGGGTTGTTTTGAAAGTGAGAACCAGATACAAGAGGAAGGTCAGAGAATTGATTGGTTGAATACGATTAAGACTGAAAGCAATAAAAAGTTCAATAATCTCAACAATTTTACTTATGATAATGTCTCCAAAAATGATAGAAGCTTCTCCCATACACAGCTGTATGGCTAAAGAATAGACTGGCCAAAATTTTGTGGTAAAATTAACACAAAGAATAAATTCAGTAGTTCAAACAAATTTTCTAAGAATGTCTTTTCAAAATATGGAAGGCGTTTATTCTAAAGAATGAGCCGAAAAGTGAACGCGCTTGATTTGATCCTTTTTCTGAAATACAAGCTTAGTGGAGGTTATCAAAATCGAAATAGCTAGTGTGAAGATAATCCTTCCGATGAATGACAGTGTGTTGGAGAAGAAGGAATGGGATGATACAGAGGTTGGGTTTTGGCCTATTTAGGATTCCATAGTCACTAATTTTGGATAGAATTCAAAAGAAATGAAAGAGGAAGCAGTGTATTTTGTTTTCTTTCATTCAGACATCAAAATCAATTCTGTGCTTTGTGAAAGATCAGAACTTTGCCGAAAATAGATATGGACATAAATGTGCCTGTGAATTGTTGGGCGAGGTTGTTACAGTGTGTGTGTGTGTGTGTGTGTGTGTGTGTGTGTGTGTGTGTGTGTGTGTATATATATATATATATATATATATATATATATATAATGTCATAATTCACAATTTATGATATTTTAAAGACAGGAAAGTAAAATTGTAATGCAAAACATATGTTAGGTAGTTATTTAAGGAAATATATAATTTCAGTGTAGATATAGAAATCAACACTGCATGGTAACTGGCAGTTTCACATTTTAAGTGATCTTTATTTTCAGTTTTGAGTGTTTGTCTTCTAGAAACATAATAAATTTAAAACATACATATGTTTGATATATATGGTGTGTTTGGGTAGCAAGAATTAATTTAAGCAAATTTTGGATTTTAAATGTGCATGAATTGTCCATATGTTTAAATACCATTGTTGGTTTTATCATGAATTGAATGTTAATTTTAAAATTCAAGTAAATTTTGTTATTTTAAGGATTTTTCTTTTATGGCATTTGGGTATGAGAAAGTCAAGAATTTAAATCATTTTGATTTAAATTCATGAAATCTATTAAGTGCCAGTGGTATCATTTGTAATCAAATTATGACAGATGTAATGTGGCTTATGATATTATTTACATTGTTTACATGCAGACTATTGTCATATTTTTATCACAACATTTCAAGGCCTTCATCAGGTGTATATCAATCTGGATAACCTACATAAAATTCCCTGTAGATTAAATAATTGGTTCAGTTTGAAATTCCCGTTTGGTTTGAGGGAAAAGTTTCACATATTGGTGATTTAAATTGAAATACAACCTTGAAGGAATTGTCTACATTATTGGCAAGTGATTAATATTAGATTACAATAGATTTAAAAACAAAAGCATTCTTTTGTCTTGATGTAGTAGTCATATAATAAACTCTGAAGAACTACTTTGATTACAACAAGTTGATGTCGGGCAGCAGGAATTTACTTATTTTTTTCTATCTTTCAAGTTTTTGCTCAGTTGCCTGGGGCTTCAGAATATGCCAACTGCACCTCTGCAGATGGGTAATCCCCACCCGAATGGGGCCACCTGTTTGCCATGGATGGCAACCTGTGATGCCTGAGGATGAGATCCTGGTAGTTGAAGGTTTCATGATTCAGGAAGAGTTACTCCTGATTCCCAACACACCTCTTTGGCCCTTACTTGGGCTAGACTGGTGGTCAGATAGGCCCGACCTAATCAATCAGCTGGTCCTGTCAAGCCCTAGCACCTGTATGTTTCTTTTCCCACAAACGTACTCTTCAATCTGCACTCACGGAACATTTTATCTTACAGGTGCTAGAAGGTGGGGGCTGAGGGTCAATCGCATTGAGAGGTAAAGATGTAGACCACTGCTAAAGTCTGTGGCAATCACTACCATCTATAAAATCAGCAGACACTTGAAATCATACTAGCCGTATACTGGCCGTGTATCCAGATCTCAACCAAGGTGAATGGGTTTCTCCCTTGGTATATTTCTAACACAAGTTGGAATTCATGGTGGGTGGTGAAAGATCAGTGAAAAACCAATATTAATTATGGCTGTTTCACAAACCGAAAAAATAAAAATAAATTTATCTGACTCCGATTCGGAGACAGAAAGTATGGAGTTTCCCAGATTCATAGTAATCGAATTATTAGAGGGAACTCCACTATCTAAATTATCACCTTTTCTAATTGAACAAATAACTGCAAGAACAACTCCATGAAATGTACAAAAAATAAGAGATGGAAATTTACTAATTGAAGTCAACTGTAAGAAATATGCAAAAGATCTTATTAGGATGGAGTCTTTCCACAATCTTAAATGCGAAACATGCCCGCATGAAATGTTGAATATATCTTGGGGAGTGGGGGGTAATTAGAAGTAGAGAATTATGCCTGACTACACCTGAATAAATTTAAACAGCGTTGGAGTAACAAGAAGTCTCCAACTACAAAATAATAATAATTAGAAGGAACGAAGTAGAAATACAAACAAGCACTTATATCTTACCATTCAACAGAGCAGTAATTCCAAGAGAAATCAAAATCGGATTTCATATTGAAAAGGTTGAACCTTACATCCCGACAACATTACGATGTTTCAAATGTCAAAAAATATGGTCACCATAAAGAATGTTGTAGTGGACGTGAAACCTGTGGAAAGTGTGGACTAAGGGACCCAGATCACACAGAAGAAGAGTGCCCCCAATGAATACAAATGTGCCAACTGCCAAGAGGACCATCTGGCTTTTTCAAGATCTTGTGGAGTATACAGAAGAGAGAAAGAAATAATGGAAGTAAAATCCAAAAGAAACATCTCTTTTACTGATGCCATTAAAGTGCTAGATAGATGCATAAAAGTAACATTGTATGCAGCAATAACACAAAGGGAGAAACCAGACAGATATAATATAATACATAACTTTCTAATTAGGTTTTGAACTGATGCACATTATTTTTCTCTTTTTTTTTTTTTTTTTTTCATCTCCTCAAGACATGTGCGCCTTGCATATAAATAATATTTTATTTATTGTTTTAGCAGACATTTATTTTTTTCTCTCCTTATTCCTTTTCAAAAAATGCTTTTAGACTTTTATGAAGACTTTATAAATAAATGTCATCTATTTATTTTTACTATTCTCATATTAGATTTCTTAAATGTCTTCTTTTATGCTGAAGTGGATCTGTGTTGACAAAGTTGCTAATATTCTGAAGAATAAAACCAGTGCCGAATTTGACCATTTTCTTTGAGTCTTTTTCCAGGGAACTGAAGTGTCTAACATTGACCTCAGCTGGCACTGGCATCAAGCTTACCTTTGTTAACCAATCCAAATCAAACTGAGCATCTGTTCATGTCTGTTTTCGATTTTCCAATCAACGCTACAGATCTGTCCATGACTTCATGGGCTTTCTGATTGCCATTATCTCTGGTACCAATCGAGAGTTTTATTGATTTATTTTTATCTTATGGTTTTCTATCAACTCCTGATAATTCTTGAAGAATCCAATGACAAATCAGAGTTTAAAGCAAGTGCATCTTGATTTACAAGGGTGGGTATAACTTGGTACACTTTTTTTTTGTGATCATCTCATAACAAGCAAGGAGATAAAGCCACTAAGGCACAAGTGGTTCCTGTAAGTGAAGTAATCTGAGAAAAACATTATTAGGTTTTATTTACTGAATATAGCCTGATGTGCTTTTACCGATTTCGCCACAGAGGTGCGTTTCAGTTAGCAAGGTCGATTTTATTATAAATAGAGCATTTACTTAAATATTTGAATCTGTAAAAAAGAATGTATAAACATAAAAATGTCTTAAAAAAAATAATTGTCGGACCCTTTCATAATGTGTGACATCATTTGTTTACATTTGGATACGCATCAAGCAGCTATGAATGTACATGAGAAAATCATGGAAAATTGTAGAATGTGTGTGTAATGAGGAAGTTTTAAGGAAAATGGAAACAAAAAGGACACTTATACTTAGAATCAGAAAGAGGCAAGCATCAGATGTGGTTCTACGGAAGAAGGATGAGAATACCATGAAAGGAGCATGTGAGCAATGAGGAAGTTTTAAGGAAAATAGAAGCAAAAAGGACACTTATACATAGTGTCAGAAAGAGGCAAGCATCAGATGTGGTTCTACGGAAGAAGGATGAGAATACCATGGAAGGAGCATGTGAGCAATGAGGAAGTTTTAAGGAAAATAGAAGCAAAAAGGACACTTATACATAGTGTCAGAAAGAGGCAAGCATCAGATGTGGTTCTACGGAAGAAGGATGAGAATACCATGGAAGGAGCATGTGAGCAATGAGGAAGTTTTAAGGAAAATAGAAGCAAAAAGGACACTTATACATAGTGTCAGAAAGAGGCAAGCATCAGAGATGTGGTTCTGCAGAAGAAGGGTGAGAATACCATGAACGGAGCATGTGAGCCATGAGGAAGTTTTAAGGAAAATAGAAGCAAAAAGGACACTTATACATAGTGTCAGAAAGAGGCAAGCATCAGATGTGGTTCTACGGAAGAAGGATGAGAATACCATGGAAGGAGCATGTGAGCAATGAGGAAGTTTTAAGGAAAATAGAAGCAAAAAGGACACTTATACATAGTGTCAGAAAGAGGCAAGCATCAGATGTGGTTCTACGGAAGAAGGATGAGAATACCATGGAAGGAGCATGTGAGCAATGAGGAAGTTTTAAGGAAAATAGAAGCAAAAAGGACACTTATACATAGTGTCAGAAAGAGGCAAGCATCAGATGTGGTTCTACGGAAGAAGGATGAGAATACCATGGAAGGAGCATGTGAGCAATGAGGAAGTTTTAAGGAAAATAGAAGCAAAAAGGACACTTATACATAGTGTCAGAAAGAGGCAAGCATCAGAGATGTGGTTCTACGGAAGAAGGATGAGAATACCATGGAAGGAGCATGTGAGCAATGAGGAAGTTTTAAGGAAAATAGAAGCAAAAAGGACACTTATACATAGTGTCAGAAAGAGGCAAGCATCAGAGATGTGGTTCTACGGAAGAAGGATGAGAATACCATGGAAGGAGCATGTGAGCAATGAGGAAGTTTTAAGGAAAATAGAAGCAAAAAGGACACTTATACATAGTGTCAGAAAGAGGCAAGCATCAGAGATGTGGTTCTACGGAAGAAGGATGAGAATACCATGGAAGGAGCATGTGAGCAATGAGGAAGTTTTAAGGAAAATGGAAACAAAAAGGACACTTATACATAGTGTCAGAAAGAGGCAAGCATCAGAGATGTGGTTCTACGGAAGAAGGATGAGAATACCATGGAAGGAGCATGTGAGCAATGAGGAAGTTTTAAGGAAAATAGAAGCAAAAATGACATATACTTTGAATCAGAAAGAGACAGTCGCGATTTCTTGAACACATAATGAGAAAAGAAGGTTTAGAGGATTTGACACTCACAGGACATAGCAGAAGAAAGCAGTGAGTAGCCTACCTAATGGGTTAGTGTAAATGGATCATAGACCAGGGATTAAGAGAGATAGCAAAAAGACAAACCTTACTAAGAGTTATAAAGGATAGGAAGTTGTGGAGAGCAATGACTGCTCACATCCTGAAAGGGAATGGCACATAGATGAAGATTTGATACGGCTCTTAACAAGAAATTGATTCAGTTAGAAAAATAATTAGTTTTTAAAATGAATCAGATTGACTGAGCTAATAGCAAAATGGAGTGTTCTGTTTTTTTTAAAAAAAAGGACTTGACATAAAATGCAATTAAATATAAAATCACACTAGCAAAATGCACACCTGAGAAAAAGATAAGTATGAAGATAATAATCTATACAGAAATAACAATAAAAATCTCTTTATTGCAACCTGGCTGAAATGTTAATGGAATAATTAAGTGAAGAGTTGACTGGGATATATATATATATATATATATATATATATATATATATATATATATATATATGCATGCATACATACACACACAGTTTAAAATTAGCTATATTTATAAGGGAAAAATGAATAATATCTGAAAAAGCGTTTATAGTTAAATGTAGCATACCTTAAAAATATTTTATCATACAGGGTGTGATGGATCAATTGATGGATAAATCGTCTAAATTACGCAAAAATGAAAATAACAGTGACATTGCATATTAAGATATATTTACCAAAATTACACAAAAATATCTTAATACTAAAGAGTTGTTTTTCTTGCATCAGTGGGTGTAGCAAAGATTAGTATAGTATAGGAAATTTTTACACCTTTTGTGCAGTAAAGAACACATTGAGTTGGAAATTCTTGCAAAAATCAAATTGTTGGTTTTTAATGAAACTTTCAGGATTTATCCACAAATGAATCATTTTAGAAACTTTTTAGAAAATCTTGGTATAATATTTTACATCAGTTAAAAAACCTTAATGTAATTTTGAGAAATTGTTTTGTCCCTCTTCATATTTATATTAGTTAAATGCAGGACTCTTTGGAGAATGTAAATCATTAAGTTCTTTTTTCAAACAGTAACAGTTTTACCAAAAATCTGCTCTGAAGCATAAAATAAAAAATGCTTAAGAAAAAAAATTTTGATGAATAATGAATTTTTACAAGATTTGTTTTCATTTTTTTTACATTCTAATTAGAATAACTTATTTAGTTTTAAATATTTTTTAATCTTTTAAAATTCTGTATTAATTTCAGCATTTTAGATATTATTATTATTAAGTGAAAACTATATTTACTAATCATAAATTGAAAAAACTTAGTACAAATCATCAAACACCAATATGTTTAATTGAATTTTTAATTTTTTTTTTGTGTATAAATGTGCCGATTTTCTATATACGTTTGACCACACACGACATCAGAAAATAAGAGTGGTAAGTATAGTAAATTTACAACCCCAAATATCTAAAATTCAATAAAACATTAGATTATGGAGAATATTTTCTTAAATTTTTAAGATTACCAAGTACTTAAAAATTTTATATAAAAGGTGCACACATTAATTCAATTACTTTTTTTAATACCTAAAGCCCCCATAGAACAACATTAGATAAATATCAATCTATCAAGCTGTCAGAGCTGAAAATGTGCATTTCTTCCATATTTTCAACTTAAAGGAAATTTGTTTCAAATCAGATTAATTATACTTTAAATTAGCTAATATTCCTCAAATAAAGTTCCAGAAAAGTATATCTTTTTTGAAAGATTTTTAATAAAGATATAACATTTTGATGAAAGATGCTAATCAGCTATTTTAGCAGGAAAAAAAAAACTCTTTCCAGTCAAATTAAATGTACTTTAAATTAGTTTTTGAAATACAGCAAAGTAGTTTGCTTATTGGAAATACTAAATTTAATCTGTCTATATTTCTGAGATGAGGTATTATGCACACTATTTACATTATTCAGACTATTGTCCTCATCTTTGTTGCCACATGGTACAGTGGGTAAAGGCGTTGGTTAGATCCATTGACAGGACCCAAAGAATGTGAGTTCAATACCTGGTTAAGGCAGTGGAGAACTTGGAGAGGGGAATTAACAGGTGATAACTGATAACTGACATCCATTAAACATGGCACATGGAACCAGAACAGTCTACCCCAGTGAGCAAAATAAGGGGTTCAGTTCGACATTCCAACCACCTGAAGAAGGCCGGAGCGTACAATGGCTGAAACGTAATAAATATGGCAACAAAGATGAGGACAATAGTCTGAATAATGTAAATAGTGCAAATTTAATCTATTAGCTTTAAATTAAAGCTAAAATAAGTTTCAAGAAAGATTTTTCATTCTTAAAACTTCATTTTAAGTTTAAAGTATTGTTGTTTTTGTGGAGGTACCTAGTTTTATTCTATTTCAAATGCATTAAATTTTGAACAAAGGTTGCTTCCATAAGTTATCCTGATTGATTCAACTTCACATGACCTCTTTACCTGATGACATGATGATAGCAGGCCAATGATTGACCACTGCATACAAAAGACAATCCTCATTGTTGAAATTTTGCATGGGATCATAGATATCTTGTGGTAAAATCTCTTCCAGAATCAAGATTTCAATTTCAGCTCAATACTTCAGTTTTTGGTAATGAATTTTGTTGATCATTTTTTTTATTGCTTCTGAAATATAACCCACAAGAAAATATTGAAGGCAATCAAAATGTTCAATTTGTGAAAACAATATCTATAAGTAATACAAGAGTCTATTGAAAATTTTGTAGGCTGACTATGAAGGGGTGATGCTAGAGCTGTGAAACCCTGCATGCGTACATTTCAACTATTCTCTATTAATAACTGCATTGTTTCTTTCCAGGTCAAGTGACATCTGACTGTTCAAAGAAAACTTCAAAAGTAACTAGTAGTGACTTCTCTTGATAAGGGACAAAATTGTGGTTTTTATCAACTACCTGCAGAAAAAGGCTTTAGCCCTCAAGGAGATTTGTGATGACATGGTTACTACATTAGGGGATGACACTCTAGCTTTATCAACAGTGCAAAATTGGGCAGCTGAATTTTGGAGAGGAAGGATGAATTTTGAAGATGACCTATGGTTTGGAAATCCTACAACTACCACCACTGAGGAAAACATTGATTGTATTAACCACATGGAGCATGGATGACAGGTGAGTGACTATTAATCAAAATGCTAATTAGCATATTCATTGAGTGAGTTGAGAATATTCTGCACAATGAACTTGGTATGATGAAGATTTTTGCTTAGTGGGTACCATGTCTTTTGACACCTGATCAAAAGCACACAGTCTGATCACATAATGGGAAAATCTGATATTGTTTGAGGCAGCTGATTTCTGTTAGCATTTTCAAACCCATAATAAATGTTGGGTTCATCACTTTGAGCCTGAGACACAAAGAAACAATGCAGAGAAAAAGAGTTGAAAAAATTAATCTATGCAAGATTTTGTAGCTCTATCATCACTCCTTCATAGTCAGTCTATGAACTTTTCAGTCCACCCTTATATACCTCAGTAAGGGAATCAAATAAAATGGTCTGGTGCTTCTGCTATGTATTTACAGATGCTTGATAAAATCAAAAGTATAATTTGCAATTTTATTGGTCCTGACTTAGTATTTCACCGTCAGTCACTTTCTCACTGCCACAACATAACTTCCCTGTCTCATTTCTATAAATATTTTCTTGCTAATTGTTTTCCTCTTTGCTACCTGGACTTGAGGAATTTAAGCACACTACTAGATTGGCAGCTAGGTCTCATCATCTTACAGTTGAACTGGCTAGATGTGACTGTAAGTTCAATGCTAATTGTTTCTTCTCGTGTACTTCTCACTTGTGAAACTCTTCCAATTTCTTGATTTGACTGCAAAACATTTCCCCCTCCCCAATTTATAGGCAGAAGTAACAAATGCATGATGGGATTTTTTTTCCTTAGCTAATAAAATAGGCTGGTTCAGTTTCATATGACTCAGCTCTGATCCATCTGTCTTGAACTTAGAATCCTACATTCACTTATCTGAATTTGCTCTTGTATGTCAACCCCAATTCTTAGTTTGTGAACTTTTTGCCATATTTGCCCTGCTCTTTTCTTTTTCTTGTTGTTGTTTATTGCAAACTTTGTCAATTCTGTTTGTTGGGCAGTTTTGCCATTTATTTACATTTAAACATGGGCACTCACTCTACAAATGCAATGTCAATTGTTATCTTCTGTCTTCTTTCTGTTCTTTTATTGTTCCCTCTCCTTAATAATGTTTTCTTTTTCTCATATTCTTTCAGTCAGTAACCCTGTGCATCTTAGTGACTTTATTGCCTTACTTGGAGTGAAATAATTAAAAAAAAAAAATTTGGATTTACTATAAAAGGAATTGTATTCAAGCTTGGAACACTACTTACAAATATATGCATATATCTTTGTCAGGTTAGTCTCAGTGCTACTGGTGATATGTAACTCAGCACTACCTGCTGTATGTTTGGATCATCAGCTACTGAATTAGTTCCTCCACCATACTTTCCTGGGGAGGAGTGTTGTCAGACAACTAGTAGGATGTAGAAACAAGACACGTCAAATGGCAGATGAACTTTCTTGTAAGGTCAGTGGTCATCTATGGACTGCACTCCATAGATGTGAATGCAGCCAGTTCTATGATGACATGGCATTGCTGGCCAGAGAGCTTTCTAGACTGGGCACATAAACATGGAGGAAAGACTGTTACCTGAGACCGTAGTTTCTCTCTTCTCCACATTGATAAAATGATTGTATGAAAAGACATATATAATAGTAACAGAAATTCAGATAAAAAGGCCAGAGGCTACAGCATCTGAAACATTGGGATAAAGACAAAAAAGACAAGGAAACTGGTCCCAATCAATCAATGTATAATCGTAAGAACACCTTGTCTTATTAATTCAGATAGAAAGAAGGCCAGAGGCTACAGCATCTGAAACATTGTGATAAAAACAAAAAAGACACGGAAACTAGTCCAGAAGAATCAATGTACAATAGTAAGAAAACATTATCTCATAAATTCAGATAGGAATAAAGTCAGCGGGTACAGCATCTAAAACATTGGGATAACGACAAAAAAGCAAGGAAACTGGTCCCAAAGAATCAATGTAGAATAGTAAGAACACCTAATCTCATAAATTCTGATAGAAAAAATGATCAGGGGTACACATAAAACATTCTCTTAAGAAAAAGAAACTAGTCTCAAAAAAATTAATGTTTTTCCATATGGTATTGAATGAATTTGTATATAATACGTAAATTACTTTATCTCAGCCATGTTAAAAAAATTTGACATTTTTTGGAAGAGAAATATTTTGAGTTATTAACCATCCCTAAAATAAAAAAAGGAAACGGAAAAGATGTCAGTCTCCTAAAATAAAATTTATAATGAATGGAATTTCTTGTTTCATGAAGTTTTTCCAGAACTTCTCAGAAATCTCTACAGATTCTGTCAGTTTGAAACCAGATTTTTAAAACCAGCAATAAAATCAGAATTTCAGTCAAGTGGGCAGAAAGAGTCTGACATTTGAAGATGTTTCTTTCTTACTGTCTGGCGTCGGTTGAAATTGTTGCCAACCATAAATTCTGTATGACAACTTGTGTTTTGTTATTTCATGTTATAAACATTTCTCTTTTGACAAAGAACACTTATCTCGGGTGTATAAATGGTCAGTAAGAATAAATAATGTTTCTTTTTCTTCTATGTGCTGTGTCCCTTCAGGACATTGTCAACCATGGCTCTCCACAATTTCCTGTCTTTTGTAGCTCTTAACAAATTTTGTCTTTTTATTACCACCTCTAGACCTTGCTCTGTCATTCATTTACTCAAACATTCTAGGTAGGTTATGCACGCTTTTCCTCTCTCTCTCTCTCCTTCTTGCCTCCAATCTATCCTGTAAGTATCAAATTTCCCAAGCCCTCTTTCCTCATTCCTCTTTCATGCCCTAGAAATTTCAACCTATCTCTTTCAGATGTTAAGTGTAAATGTCCTTTATTTTTCACTTTCTTTAAAATTTTGTTGTTGCTCACATGTTCTGTCCATGATATTCTCAGCATCCTTCTGTAGAACCACATTCTGTTACTTCAACCATTCACTGCCATAGAGTAGGACTAATATTATGTAAAAGTTCAGTACTCTTTTTTTTGTTTCTAATGAAATTTTTTTTATTTTTTAATACTTAGCTTTTGGAAAGCAGTGTTTGCCACCTCAATGCACTTTTAGAATTCACTTTCTATCCTCTCTTAAAGTACTCTCTTTTTGCTTTATATTAATTATCTGCCTAAGAGCATACTCTGATCTTTAGTGAATATCTATACAGATGATACAATGGTATATGGGTGCACCTCCTAAAATCCAGATGACCAGAGCCTGACAGCTGCTCTCTCCTCTGACCTAGCTCTAACAGATCAGTGGAGGGGAAATGGTTAGTCACATCTAATATCAAACTAGTAACATAATATCACCATAGAGCTGATCATGAAAATGTAAGTATCAAACTTTATATATATATATATATATATATATATAAAGATATTTTTGAAGGTACAAAATTTTATCACGGCAATAAACGTATGAAGCTTGATATTACTAGACATATTAAAAATGGGCAATGCAACCGGTTTCGCTCCCGCTCATCAGGAGATTTAATTTAAATTAACCACACTTGAATGGACTCATCCCAAACACCTACGGATTCGCCATATGTGAGCACCTATTAAAGAGCAGATTTTGTGCAGCTAATTTTAGTGTTGACCGGTTCACCGTGTTGTCCTGGTCACACTCGTTATTTCACCTTAAGGTGCTGGAGGCACTTTACATCGGGTCCCGCAAGCCTTCCTTGTGCAAACAATGTGAGTGTTTGTTGGGGCTCGATGCCATTTGCCTCTAGCTCCCTTTGCTCATAATTTTTTTTTCCTTCTCCTCCACATTTCCTTTTTATTGTACATTTTCTGTGTTTTTTAATTTAAATTAAATCTCCCGTTGTAAGCCTGATGAGCGGGAGCAAAAGAGGTTGCTTCGCCCGTTTTTAATATGTCTAGCAATATCAAGCTTCATACGTTTATTGCTGTGAGATATATATATATATATATATAATGGATGTGAATGTCAGTGTGTCACTGTCACACTTTTTAAACTTTACTCCTTGAGGCTATAGCCCAACATATCATACCATTTTGGAATCAGGCCAACTCCATGAGCAAATTAAAATCATTCCAGGGTGGATCTGGACCCGCAATCTTGACATTTTGGATTCCCAAATTTTCATTACTGAAATTGTTTTCAGTGATTAATTTTTTTAACGTGATTTTTTTGTATGATAATTTTTATAACTTGGAAATAAATTTTGGCATAATCAAAATGTGAAATCCAGCAAAAGTTACCCATGAAATTAAAATAATTGTTTGTACAGAAAGTAAGGACCTACATACATCAAATTCTCTTTAAATTAAGTAGTGGCAGGAGAATTATTGTTGAACATTTAAAAGGTAAGCTTAAATATTAATGCAATACTTAAATGCACCAATCAATTTTGAGTTCTTCTGTGGTTTATTGTTGCCTATCACATGTACTCATCCCTACCTATTGTGATGAAGGCCCAATCAAGAGCCCTCCACAGGAGCTAGCTTAAATTCTGCCTGATAGGATGATTTTAAGCTAGTATATATATGTGCGTGTGTGTGCTGGAATATGGTCAGTTCTCCTTAACCTCTAGTAAGTACCTGAATCTTGCTACACTTTGTATTTACAAGAGTCAGATCAGCTGAAAATGGAATACTGTCATATCTGGGCTGAAGCTGCCCAATTCTCACTTTCTAATCTTGAAAGATTTTAAATGTCTACACGGCCTTGTGGGTGTTTATTTTTCACTTTCCAACATTTTTCTCACAGCTGAAACATTGCAAGCCATAGAAAAGGTTAAGATGAATTACATTACTTAGTTTCATCAACTCTAACCCTCACTGCTAAGACCTGCCATGCTGCGTACACTGAGGTGAACCATTCTCATTCCCTTTGTATTCCATTAGTAAGGAGAAATTCCACTTGAACAGCTTCTTCCCACAAACTGCTAATTTGTGGAACTGATTTCCAAGAGGATACATTCTCAACCACTACAATTTTAATTTGTTAATGTCTGGAGTTATCTTTCCCACATATCCTTATAGACTGCAGTTCTTACTGCTTATACATTAACTACCTTCAATAATCGGCTATCTTGGATGGCTCTTGGGCCTTGTATAGGGTGAACATTAGTTTAAAAAAAGTGTATGGATTTTGTGTATTTATAATTTCCTTTATATCTGTTGTAGAGTAGGACTCAGCATACTTCTTGCTCCTTCCCACTATGGTGACAATAGACTGTTCCTATTTATAAATATGTCAAGTAGTCACATTAGAGGAGGATTTGAGTAGTATTTATGCAAGTTTTTTTTCATTCTATGCATGAGTATTTAATAAATCTTTTCTTTGTATTCCATACCTAGTCTTCTGTTCCTTTGATACTCTCTTTCTCTCTCTCTCTGACTATGGCCTTCCTAACTCTCAGCTATTTTGAACAAAGACAACATTACAACAGTGGTGACGATGATGAGATTTGAACTCACATGGGGAGATATGTTATAATGCACTTTGTAGCACTTATAAGTAATGCTTTGGCTACTTGCTGTGACGCCTGTTCTAATTAGTCTGAAGATTGACTCCAAATAGCATTTTTTTTTTCTTTGCTCTGACCTGGAGCTCTTTATTTATAGTTATGGACTAGTTCATATAGATCTTTTTATCACAGACTTTGAAATTTTTGGTGTTGCTTTTGTTATTATATGTTCTTGTTTTCCAACTTGGTAATAACTTGTTGAACACCAATTTTACTTTTCTACCAAGCATTAATTCTGCAGGCAACATGCCTGAAGTGTATTGAGTTAGGTGTTACATGGTAGACTCTCAGAAAATCTTGAAGTACTTCCTCATTTAATTTCTCAAGACTTGCTTTCTTCAATGCTCTTTTGAATGTTCCTGTAAACTGTTCCACTTGTCCGTTCGACCCTGGGTCATAATATGGAGAACATTTTACAAAAGTATTCAAATTCTTTACTCGTGAATTGCATTCCATTATCAGAGACTATGATATCTGGTATGCCATATCTCACAAACAATTCCTGCAAGAAATTCACTGTCACTGAAGATGTTGGATTTTTGTACTTATAAATTTCTGGACATTTAGTGAAACTATCAACTACCACAAGATAATTTGATTGATTCATAGGACCTGCAAAATCTATATTCAGTCTTCACCACAGCGTGTCTGTCTTTGACCAAAGTTCTACCTTTGTGATTGGTAGTTTTGCTGCTAGAGAACAACCTCTGCACATTTTCACTATTTTTTCGATATCTTGGTCCATTTTGGTACAATATATGAACTTCTCATCACATATTTCATTCTTGAAATACCAGGATGTCTGTAATGAAAATCCTTTAATATTCACTTCTGTAACACCCTAAGTATTACAAACCTTTGCCCAAGCATTACTACACTGTTGTATAGTGAGTAAGCATTTAAGTTTGGATTTCGGTCTTTGTTACTTTCAACTGCTTTTTTATTTTCACAATAGAGACATCATTTTTTGCTTTTTCTTTTATTTCTTCCCATGTGACTGGTAACTCTTGTACTACATTGCACAAAATGTTTATTTTGTTTTCAATTCACTTTTTAGTGCTGTAATGACCGTGTCCTCAAATGGTTCTGCATTTTTAGGTATTAATCTTCATAATCCATTTGCATGTCCTAATTTTTTAGACAGTTGGTAGTCCATCATAAAATCATAGTTTAATAAGGTGGTACCTCAGTGTTGTAATCTATTAGCTATATGCATAGGTATTCTTCTTTTTTTTTTTTAACCATATATTTTTAATAAAAGTCTGTAGTGTGTTTGCAACCGAAAATTTCTTCCAAGAATAAATTTATGAAATTTCTTCACTGTAAATATAATTGCTAAATCCTCTTTTCCCATCTGGCTGTAATTTTTCTCTGCTTGCAGAAGCAATTGTGAAGCAAGAGCAAAGGCTTTCATTTTACCACCATCATATTTGTGTAAAATTACTGCTCCAATAGCATCTGATGCCACTACAATTTCTGCTTTTGGGTTGTAGTGTGCTAATAACAAATCAGATGTAAGTCTTTTTTCTTTTTCATGAAATGAATGATAATTCCAATTCCACTAATTTTTAAAATAGATCTTTCTTTCAAAATATACATATTATGTACATAAATTTGGTAGTAATTAGCTTATCCTAAAGAAGCTTGTAATGCAGTCACATTTATTGGTGAGGCATATTTTTAATTGCACTTACCCTTGGCAGATCTGGTTGATGACCAGGCTTATCAATAATTTGACCAAGGTATATAATTTCTGGCAAAAACAATTTGCCTTTTTTTACACTGTGTTTAAATCTGTATTCTCTTAGGTTTTCCAAAATTGTTTTCCCATGCATAACATGTTCTTTAGATATTTTGATTAAAATGTCGTCAAGACACGCCACTGTGAAATCGCAATCCACAGGCATGGTATCCATAGCTTGTTGAAAAATAGCTGGGTCACCTTTATACCAAAAGGAAATCAGTGTAACTCATATAATCCTCTGTGCATGTTAATAGTTGTTAATTCTGAACTTTCATTTTCAATCTGAATTTGTAAATACGCTTCAGAGAGATCCAGCTTTGAAAATATTCTTCTGCTGTTTAGCTTTGAAAAAATTTCCTCTGGAATTGGTAATGGGTAGTTATATGCTTCTAAACAAATGCTTAATCCTGTCAAGAAATCTGTGCAAACACAAATTTTATTTTTTTCTTTACATACACTGCTGGTGCAGTCCATTTTAAATGGTTAATTTTTTCTATTACACCAATTCCTTCAAGTCTGTCCAACTCTGCATTGACTTGTTCCAATGCTATGAATGAGACGCTCCATTTTAGCTTAAATATTGGTGTTGAACCTTCTTTACTTGAAAATCCACCTTGAATTTTGGACACCCACCCAGTTCATATGACAGAACAACTGGTAAACATTTTTTTTTAATTCTTCCTTAAGATTTTAACTTTTTTTAAATTGGGCCACTTGTCCACTCATGTTTTTACAATAAACATTTATTGGCAGATCCCAAAGTTCAAATAGTTCCATCCAGTGAGTACCAAATAAATTCATAGCATTTTTTAATACATAAGCTTTAGTTTTTTCATGCTTATTACGGAATGAGACAAGTAATTTCTCAAAAAAAACTTTCACACCAGAAACTGAAATCACGACTTTGGAAGTTCTTTTTAGAAGGCTTTCCAGTTTCCTTCCATGTGGTTTCACTGATTATTGAAATATCACTGCCAGTGTCCAGCAGCATTTTCCACATTATTTTTGAATTCACAAACTTCCTTTTGTTTTCTGTGACCATTTTTTCTATTGCAATGCTGTGTATGAATTTCTTCTAGTGAGAATATTTCTTTGTTTGGTTTTTCAGTGTGACTTTATATGCCCTCTCTACCACACTTGTAACATTCTGCATTTTTAAATGGACAGTCATTTCCAAGATGTAATTTGCCACATCTGAAACAAGGATTTATTCTCCTTTTTGTACATTTGTCATTTGCTTGTACCAATGCAAATTCTTTTTTCGGAATTTCTTCAGCACCGTGATCCAGACTTAGAATTCTCTGGTAATTGTCCACTATTTTTTGAAGTGTAATATTACTGTTCAATTTTTGTTAAAATTTTCACTCATATTTCAGTATCTTTTTTAGTTGTTAAACCATGAACTATAATTAACCCTTTGAACATATCTGGAGTCATTTCCTTTATTCTAAACTTTTCACATTCTTTGTTGATAATACCAATATACATGCCAAAATATTTGTCTTCTTTTTTGGTTAGATTCTTGCACCTTCAACAAGCATTAAACAGAGAGCTCTTGTCACTAAAGATTTTCATCAGAATGTTTACTGTATCTTCAAATAAAAGGAATTCATAAGAGTTGTAACTGGTGTCACAAGGATTTTGGAAACTCATACTGAGTGAACAAGTATGGCAAAAAAATACTTATTGCTTCAGGAATGAGGATACAGATGATGACAGGAATTTTAATCATGTTTGTTTGGAAAAAAAATTGGTTTGTTGAAATTTTGATTTTTGTCGTGATCATATTGACATTTATTGTTTATAATAAGGGATGAATTTAATTTGTTTTTATCAAAAGGTCATGTGTATTAATTTTCTTATAGTTTTTCTTTGTTAGTTTATTGTTACTGTTTGGTTTTTCTATATTTTATGTCTTTTTTATGGCTTATCAACCCTTTGTGGGTTATTTAAAGCCAAAACATATTTTGGATTGTAAGAATAATTCTTTTTTGTTTTTAATAATACATTAAAATCTTTTTGAGACTAACAATGATTTTTCCAGATAAAAGTCCTACTATTTAATCCATAGCTGGGAGGAAGAGATGAGTTCATGCCTTTCTACAGGGTATTTGTGTATAAATGAATATAATGAAACTGAATTGGATTTGAACCTGACTGTGATTTTTCATTCAGAGTCACTATCAATTACACCACCTGTGCATCCAAAGTTGGTTCTTGTAGAATAATTTAATGGTGTCCATTTTTTATTCATTATCATTATTTGTATTGTTTATTTTTGTAATGCTTACATCCACATCATGTTGACACACCTGTTCTTGTACAATCATTGAAGTTAAGCAACGTCTCACCTAGATGGGCGACCACTTGGGTATGCCATGTGCTACAAGCTGGGATGTGTAGGTGTTCTAATGGATAATGGGCCGGAATTGGAAATAGGTGAGCCAATTTTCAATTCCATCAGTTAATTTGTAGAACTTGTATTATTAACAGACATGGAGGCATGGTAGAGTAATGGGTAGTGGTTTAGATTGAGGAATCTGAGAGCCAAGTTTGAATTCCAATCAAATTTGTTATATTCACTTATGTGCAAATATTCTTGGAATATGTATGAATCTACCTATTCTCCCCCAGCTATGGATTAATTAGTAATACTTTATCATTAAATCATTATCTCCCAAAAATTCTTATCTAAAAATATTTTCTGGCTTTAAATAACCTGTGAAAGGTTGATAAGCCATAAAAAAGAAATAAATCAATCAATCTAAAGTTAGCTTAATTAGTTCATTAATTATGTGGTTAGGTAAACTGTTAATATTTGTTTTGTTTATGGTCATAAAGAAATATTGTGCATCCATGCATTGAATATTGTTACCATATCTGGTCTGGTGCCCCTGCTGTTCATCTTGAGGTTCTTGACAAAATCCAAAGAAGGATCTGCAACATCTGACTTGACATCTTCAGTCATTTTCTCATAGAAGTGATGTGACTTCCTTCTGTCTTTTCTACAAATATTTTCATAGCAACTGTTCTGATGAGCTTTTTGCCCTGATGCTTCGACTACATCAATTTAAGTGTGCTACTAGATTGGCATCTAGGTCCCACCGTTTTACTGTTGAAATAGTTAAATGTAACCGCCACTTCTACTCCGGCAGTTTCTTTTCTCGAACTTCCCAACAGTGGAACTCCCTTCCTCTTATTTGCTTCCCTGATAACTACAATCTTCGAAAATTTAAATGCAACGTCAATCGCCATTTTCTGTTGCCTTGATCCCTGTTCTTTTTTATCCTTTTCTCAATCCCCTCTATACACAGTCTTTTCCCTCACTTTCACTCTCATAACCCACTGTGAGCTAGTCGCATTCCCACCTTGCTTGGGGTGAAATGCTTAAAAAAAGAATACATATAGGTTTGTACATTATGAAATGGACAAAGTCCGACAATTATTTTAAGACATTTTTATGTTTATACATTCTTTTTATAGATACAAATATTTAAGCAAATGCTCTGTTTATAATAAACAGTATTAAACAACATTTACTGGCCTGAATGTCTGAGAAATTTTCATAGAAAATATTCGTCCTCTGACAGGAATCGAACCTGTATCCTATACGGAACCATCATATAGCCTGACGTGCCTTAACCGATTGAGCCACAGAGGATCGTTCAGTTAACAAAGTCGATTTTACTGCTTTTAAACTACAATCTTCCACGAATCTCTCATGTACATTCATATCTGCTTAAATATTTGTATCTATAAAAAGAATGTATAAACATAAAAATGACTTAAAATAATTGTCAGACTTTGTCTATATCATATTGTATGACGTCATTAGTTTACATTTGGATACGCTTTGAGTAGATATGAATGTACATGAGAGATTCATGGAAGATTGTAGTTTAAAAGCAGTAAAATCGACTTTGTTAACTGAATGATCCTCTGTGGCTCAATCGGTTAAAGCACGTCAGGCTATAGACGGTTCCGTATAGGATACAGGTTCGATTCCTATCGGATGACGAATATTTTCTATGAAAATTTCTCCGACATTCAGGCCAGTAAATGTTTTTAATACTCTTTTATTATAAACAGAGCATTTACTTAAATATTTGTATCTCTAAAAAGAATGTAAAAACATAAAAATGTCTTAAAATATAGGTTTGTCTATCATCCACTTCACACACCTCTCTGGTGATGAGAGGTTTCTCTTGATTTGGATTGGATTTCTGGTTCCTTCTAAAGTCTGCTTCATCTCTATACTTTTAATGTCACTGTCTAAGCTCTAAAATTTCAGTTACGATCTATTTATTTATTCGTTTTTCTCAATTGGAGTAAATAGGCTTGCCCATCGTCTGGTTCACACTTCACCCCTACCTTTTAAATAGGAGTTGAGGTTTATCCTTTGTTTCCTGTTTATTATTGGGTTTCTAGTTTAGAAAGTTTTTCCCTTTTTATTTCACTCCCAGTAGCCCCTTGCATCTTAGTGGCATTATCATCTTGCTTGGGGTGAATTGATTAAAAATGGAATATATATATATATATATATATATATATATACAAGGTAACCAAAAAAGTTCTGTCCGTTTATAAAGGAAAAAGAAAACGCTTCACAATATGTGTAACTTATATTTAGTCTTTGAAGTAATCGCCATCAGCATCCAACACCTTCTGCCAATGTCTCTCCAGCTATTCAATGCCCTTGTGGTAGAACTGGGGGGGGGGGGTTTACGCAAAGAAGTCTGTGAGGGCTTTGCGCAAGTCTGCTTCATTGGTGAAGGATTTCCCACGAAGATGATTATCCAGGGAGTGGAAGAGGTGGGAATCATATGGCGCAAGGTCAGGTGAATAAGGTGGATGGCACAAAGTCTCCCACCCAAGTTGCTGTATGGTATCCCTATGGTGTCACTCGTGTGACATGTGGCCTGGCATTGTCATGGAGGAAAAGCGCACCTTTGCGATTCACCTGTGCTGGCTCCTTCTGGCACAATGCCTGTTGCACACGTTTCAATTGCTGCAAGTATAGGTCTCCAGTGACCGTTTGGCCCATTGCTAGCAGTTCATAATGAACCACTTGACGACCTGTCCACCAGACACAAAGCATAATCTTGCGTGGGTGCATAGGCGGTGTGAGGGACAGCATCCTGCGGAGACAACCAATGTCTGGAATGCTTGAGAGTTTCGTACAGAACCCACTTTTCATCACTGGTAAGCACTTGATTGAATAAGGATGTGGTACGGTGCCGAGAAAGCAGTGGACCTCCAACAGCGTTTGCGGAACCCACTTGCTCAGTTTGTAAGTCTTACCTAGGCGGTGCAGGTGAAGTCTAACTGTTTCATCGGAAATGTTGAACTGTCTTGCAAGTTCACCACACGTTAGACTACTGTCCTCTTCAATGGCCGCCTTCAGGACTCCATCATTCAAGACCGGTGGTCATCCACTGCGAGGCTCATCATGAAGAGATAAATCTCCCGACTTGAATTTTCGAAACCAACTCCTTGCAGTACGTTCATTCACAGCACTATCCCCAAACGCTTATGCGGCGACTTGATGCAGCTGCTGATAAGCCTACTTTGAAGTCGTAAAGCAAACAGCCCCGAACGAGATCTCTAGACACTTCCATCCTTCTCACAGTTTATAACTGATGGCCGGGCACGGTGCACGTGTTTTTTTATAACATCTGATGTTCCTACTTCTGGTTGTCCAAATTTGAAAACAATTGCTACACGCATTTCGTATATATTTCAACTTCATTCAATGACTAGTCAAAAAACGGACAGAACTTTTTTGGTTACATTGTATGTGTGTGTGTGTATATATATATATATATATATATATATATATATATATATATATATATAGAGAGAGAGAGAGAGAGAAAGAATTAATGAGAAATTTTTTTCACTTAACTCATGCTTACTTTGAGGTTTCATGGCTACATAGATGTGGCCATTTATTGGAGTGGAGTTAGATTTTTACATTAATTCTATTAACTCTACCTCTATCTTTGATATTGAGCACTCTACCACAAAGCCCACTTGCCTTAAATGCCTACTTATCAGCAAAGCACTGAAAAACTGGCAATTTTGGCTTCAAAAACAGTCTTTTAAATTAACACAGACATGCACATGGACACACACACACACACACATATATAACAGACAATGAATGTCTATTATGTTTGATCATGAGCCATTCAAAACTCCGTATATTTGCTTTAATTTTGGGTGAAACCAATATATGTAGTGGGTTTATTATTACAATTTACATGCCCTTTCTGAGATGGTATCTCTGATACTCATAATAAAACCACTACATATATTGGTTTTATTACAACCATGCTCTCCCGTAGACTTACCTGTCACCTTTGTGATCTTAGTTCTATTAAACATTTCTTAGCAAAACATAGCCATGTATATAGTATTAGACAGACAGATATTAGTTGATAACACAGTAATACTCGGACATACATGCAGTAAAAAGAACCTTCAGATATTAGTCCTTGTACAAAGGAACCCACACTCAACAAAATTACATTTCAAACTTGTCACAACACATTACATTGCATGTAGACATATGGTTCTGTTGTTAATATTTCTGTCTCTCACATGGTACAACGTCATAGAACTGCATCATGAATTTACAACCTGCGTCTGCTATTCCGTTACCATTATTGTCATATAGCAATCTTCTATGTCAACAGAACATCATCTTTGATGGTGAATATCTTTGTTTAAATGTCTATATAACTACTCTGAAGATGGCTCCTGCGAGCCGAAAGCTTAGATCAAGGAACAGCTTAATAAAAAAAATATCCAAATGTTTGACAATTTTTATCTTTATTTTCACCCAAAATTAAAGCAAATATAGAGTTTAGAACAGCTCATGATCAAACATAATAGACATTTATTGTTATATTTCACAAGATATGTTTAAGTAATGATCTGCTTCCCCAATACACTATATATATATATATATATATATATATATACACACACACAGTAAGAATAAAAGATAAAACTTAAAATGTAAAGTAAACTTGAGGGCTCAATGACACAGCTGACAGAACCTAAATATAATTATATTATCAATACCAGAATCGGCTACTCAGTTTTGTGCAATAACAATAATTAGGTGAAACTATTATATATATATATATATATATATATATACACACACACACACACGCACACACTAAATAAGTTTTGTTATATTCAATCAACAAGATCTATTCATTTAATTATCTACTTTATTTTTCTAGTTTTTGAATAAGATGTTCTATATCAGGATCAAGAATATAATTTTTTCAACATGAGGTAGTATTATTTGGACAAAGGTTTTTCTGACTTGCATTTTTTGAATGAGTTGGCCACTTGCCATGACAAAGGGTTAAATAATCTGACTCATCTGTGTTATCTACTTTTTGCCGTTGACTCTGGCCCATATGACCCTGCCTCACCAGCCTCTCCCACTTCCTAATTTCCCTTTGTCTTGTTGACATCTGTCAACAGCTTTCCTTGTCTACCCAGCACCACCTCATGCAAAATGGAAGTTTTAAGCCATTATCCCAAGATTTCCACCCTTCCTGCATCCTGATTGGTTCATCCTGGTTACCATGGAGCTTTTCTTTCTTTTTTTTTTCTTTTTTTGTTTTTGTTTTACATAAGCCAACACAATTGAAATGGGCAGTTGCATGTTTCAAGTGGTTTGGGGATGTAGGAAGTAATGCAGAGGGATTGGCAGTGTGAGTCCATCCATCCCCAAGCAAATTTTAAATCATCTCAGGCCCTTTTTCCCCTCCCTAATTCTATGACTTTGCTAAATGATGGGTGTGAACAGACCTTCAACCCTGGAAAAAAGATGAATCAGTTTTAAGTCTTTTGAGCATTAGCTTAGAAAACGGTGAAACAGAAAAAAAAACGGTTTTTCATTTGTGAAATGAAACTTTCCTGAAAAGTTTTTACATGATGTATGTTACCAGCTAATATTTCAAACAAAAGTTGTTATATAAGTTCTGAAAGAAGCTGGTTTTTATATATATATATATAGGTTTACTGTATTTTACTGTCTTCATCACCATCAGCATTCTTATTGGTGATTTTTAACATCATCATGAGTACCATCACTTTTAAATGCATAACCATCTTTCTCTCATATTTATACAGCTTTGGTTGGAGATGTATTGGTTTCATTTTTCTGCAGCTCAAGCCATTTTTATGGTTTCTGGGAAGAATTTGAATAGTTCAACATCTTCAGAGTGTTTTCAGTTTATGTAAACTTGCTCAATAAATGCCAATAGAATAAAAAAATGATAATATATACTGATGATTGAAGACAGACTTGTCAAAAACTGACATGATACCGACTGGCACATAAGGGTTGGACACTTGAAAATTACCAAAGAAAAGAGAATGTTATCAAAGCAAAAATAAAATTCTTTTGATAATTTCTCAGAAGGCATTTGATAGAAAAAAGTTTCAGAAAATTAAATTTCAAAACATCTTAAAGATCTTCCATTGATCTTCAACCAAACTTGCATATATAAAAAAATTATCGCCCAAATACATGCAATTATCAAGTGTATGCATATATGTTGTTACGTTGACCCAATAGTTGTACGGTCACCTCAGATTTTATAGGCATGTTTTTAGTACATTGTATATTTGCGACGAAACATATGACCCTTGATAACCTTATTTCTTGAGTACGCAGATTGTGGGTTATATATTATTTTTATGTCCAGATAAGTCAGGGCCAGTTCCCGGAAAGGAACCTTACCTCCTCCTCCCATTTCCTATCCAGTCTCTGACCGTAGACGAGACAAACGCTGTTTGGCAGATAGGGGCGAGTGACATTAGGGTCCGCGAAAGACACCCACACACCTTTTTTTTCGTGTGGGCCAACACGTGACCCAACTGATAGCAGTTTTCGTTTTCGTGGTGAGGTGGCAACAATCTCACTTAGTTGCTGACCCTCGGAGGAAGCGGACGTCACCAAACCCAAACTTAGCTATCCGCCACTAGAAGAATTAGATGCCACCAAACCCAAAGGAACGACGAGAGACCCTGGAACGACATCGTCAACCCAAGCCGGCTACATTCCTGTGATTTTTCTGTGTGTTCTTCTCGCCATCAACACGGATTGGACTTCGCCAAACAAAGAACTCATAACTTGAACTTTGTAAATCCCCTCCTTTTATGAATATCATCGGTAATAGTCAATCGACGTCGATTCCAACCATATGTAAGTTTCTTTATTTTTTCTATATCTTATGATCTGCTGTCTCTGTAGTCATATGTATTTCGCCGCATTAGTATTTGTTTAGGTAATTTATCTCCCCATCCCTTATATTATTTAGTTTTCTTTTTCTTTTTCTTACTGTCTGTAGATTTTATAAATAAAACTTTTGTATCATATATTCTCGTGTTGTCTTCTATCGTTCTATGTCTGCATATAGTTCATTTACTCTCTGCGTTTACCGACGTCCGGAATTGGAGAATTCCCTTCCCAACGTTCTTTTTTATTTTTATATCGAACCTTGGGATCTATTTATTTATTTTTTTTTTATTTTCTCGTTGCGTCCCGGCTATCGTAGTCCCAACGAAACCCCGGGCGTAACAATGTGTATAGCTGGCTACCTGTATTCAAGGATATCTGTCTACTAGGCTGGCTAGCCAATCCCTATTGCAGACGCTTGCTCAGGTGCATTTGTGTTTATTCAACACCCACAGAGCCAACTTGTGGTTTATACTGCAACTATGCTGAGCAGACCTAAGTTACAGTTTCTAAAAGAGATCGTGTTATCTAACATGATCAACAATTTGAACAAAGCCAGCATGCTCAAGCCTTCAGCCATGATAACTTGTGGCTTCGTGCTAGCAGAGCTATCGACCATACCCAAGGGTCAACCCATGGTATAGTTTTTCAGGCACTTTCCAAATGTGCTGCATGCTGGGATCGACCTCTCCAGTCCGATAACATCAGGAAGTCTCCTTCTTGACAAATCTATGGTGAGATTCGAACCCAGGTCTCATTGTCAGAATGCGAACATTATATATATATATATATATATATATATATATAGAGAGAGAGAGAGAGAGAGACATGCACAATACAGGGTTGGTACACATGGAATAAAATTCAGATAACCAAAAACACTATTCTTTAGTGTGCTCAATACTGAGTAGAGCTAATAATATTTATTCAAATATATAACATATGCATATTATAAAATCACTACAAAAGTTGCAATTTTGTTTTGACCTCTACTCCTCTTCAAAAAACTAGGAAGGAGTGTGAATCGTATATATATATAAAAATGAAGTTATTTGGTAATCTGTATGGATAATTCCAAGGAGGATGTAATCCAGAGAGCTCAATGTAAAAACGGAGCAAATATTAAAGATATGAAAATGGAGATCTGATTTATTAGGAACAAAATCCCAGTTCTTAATAAATAAATAATAATCCCATGAACACTTAAAATTGTTTGTTTCTTAATATATATATATATATATATATATATATATATATATATATATATATAAAAGGTTATTCAAAAAGAGTAGATTTTGAAAATTAAAAACAAATGCAAAGAGACAGAAACACATTAGTGGATAGGGAAATGTTCAAAGTTTATTATTTTAATGTTGTATGTGCTCAAAATGATCATCATGTGTTGCATAACAAACATCGAAATGGTATTCAACTTTTTACCATACTTGAATCAGTTGATCTGTGGATATTGATTTCACGGCTTCATGAATTCGACATTTCAAATCTTCAAGAGTAGCAGACATAGGTGAAACAAACATTCTTTCTTTCATATGCCCCCACAGATAAAAATTGCATGGGTTAAGATCTGGTAACCTGGGAGGCCACAGATGATGGACAAGATCCTCTATTCCCCAAATTATAACAATTTAAATTTATACAAAATCTGAGAAAAACAATAACAAGACAAATTATTTAAACAAGATTGAAAAAAAAAATGTTAATTTATTTTAATTTTAATAACTTTTCCTATCCTGTAATGTGTTTCTCTCCCTTAGCATTTATTACATTTTTTGAATAACTTGTGTGTCTATATTTATTTATATATATATATATATATATATATATATATATAAAAAGAAGCCACCGCAAACATTTTTTGATTATAATATTTTTATATACTTTATTCTGTGGGAAGAACGGGAATTAGGAAAAAAAAACAAAAAACTGTCGCACACAGCAATGCTGAACCCGAAACGAACGCATGACTCTTTACAACAGTGAATGAGCAAACAGTACCCATGACAACACAAGACTCTTCCAAATGAACACTTTATGACAGCGAACAAGCAAACGGCACCCACGACTGCTGCCAACAAATGGACAACCTAGCGCAATGGCTTTTGCCACCCAAAAAACTGTAAACGACTCGCGCGTCTTCTTCTTGTAGTCCTCGGTCGAGTCCATTATGGTACTCCAAGGTGTGCCTGGCGAAAACACACACACGCAGTTCGAGGTCACTTCTGCGCATGCTCGTTACACTCCTCCCTGATCTCGAGATTACACAAATGGCAATGTGGGGCAGGCCGTTTCTGCCTGGTGCTCCGTCTCAGTGGTATGGTCTCAGGTGCTTCCTCAGTGGTGCTCTCTTCAGGCATCTCACTGAGCTCATCCCACATAGGTTCATCAGGTGTGCTACTCTCTGAGGTGTGCTACTCTCTGAGGTATGCTCTTCCTGTGATTTTATACATACCAACGGGGCTTCATCATTATCTGAAGAAGTAACGTGGCCGCTGATGGAATAATCCTTTCAGCACGCTGGACGCACATCTTTTATGTGGCGCGGTATTCCATCAATTTGTGTCACCATACCCTTGTTGAACTGTCGTACACCTTCCATGCGGATTTTTCACCCAGACAGTCTCTCCTACTGTATAAGGACTGGCAACTGTGTCGTCACGTACCAAAGCTGCGTCGATACCCTTAACGCAGACCTTGTAGGTGTAGGTTGCATTCGCCGGTACGGTTGAAGCTGTTTTATTGTCCTTTGGAGTAATATTGTGCCAATATACAGCTTCCAAAACTGAATACCGTGTTCTCGTCGCAATGTGCTTTATTGTATAATGGGATCTCTCAACTATTCCCTTCCCCGATGGTACGTGATCACAGTGAAATCGTACTTGTACATTCCACATCTTTGCAAAAGCGGCAAACCTCTCTCCACAAAACGCTGCGCCATTATCCGTAAGCAGCTCAATCGGCGGCCCTCTTTCACAAAACACTACTTCCAACTGCTTGATGATGCTAGCAGAGTCTTGGCGGTCCAAGGGCTTCCAAATGGCAAAACCACTGGGGCCACAGTCTATCAGCGTCAGGTATAGTTGATGTCCGAAATGGGTTACATCCATTGCAACCCTGTGCCAATTTTCCGTGACATCAAGCCTGCCCGGCTTCCAACGCACTCGGGCTGGGTCGATTGACTGGCATTCCCTGCATCCCCTAACCACCACTCGCACATCGGCTTTTGTTACTCTTGGGTCAATCAACTTCACGAAATACTTTTCTCTTCACACCAGGGTGTCTGCTGGATTGATGAATGGCTCGTACTTGAGCAACATCTCGCTCTTCAGCCACAGCGCACATAGATTCTCTGGGTTCCATCATTTTGCGCATTTCATGTAACCATTGCTGCGGTACTCTAGTAAGTTGTTCGGCTCGATTGTTGTAAGACTTGACAAGCTCTACATCAATGTCCAGCTCGTATTCCAAGGCCAACTCTTGGAGTGTGGCTAGCCGACGTCTGATTGACATCTCGGAAGCTGTCTTGGTGCGCACTCTCGTCTGTCCGGACAGGGTGTCAGCTACCCAGTGATGCACATAGGCCGAGTCTGTCAGTAAATGAATGGTTTTAGCCTTCCATTGTAATGCATGGTTGACACCTCGTAACGCAGCATTGAGCTCAGCCAAGTTGATGTGTTTGTCTTCGTGCACCAGTTGGAGCCAGCTTGCGTCTTCTGCCACGGCGCCATTGCTCTTCACAACCACACCGGTGGTTAAGGAGCTTGCATCCACCCACACAGTTACATTTTGCTCACTGATACACCAGTCACCTTTCACTGGATCGTCCTGGGCTAGTCTCTTAAAAATGTGGTCGATCATCTGGGCTAGAAAATGGTTCTGCACTTCATCATCCCATCCAGTGGTAACAGTGTTTGCCCTCCGCTTCACAAATTCTGTGGTGACACATAACCAGCCGCATACCAGAAAATGGCCAGTGAACTTCCCGCACAGCAAGAAGACAATTTGGCGGGTAAGTTTATTGGGGACTACCGGAAGTTCACATCTACGACGCCATCGCAGTTTTCCTTGCTCCTCCCAGACATGCAATCCCAACATACGTGTGCCAATTCTTAGCCGTTCCGGGGTCTTACTTGACAGACCAAACTGCTCCAAATGTTCCTTGATGCGGACCACAGAACACACACTCTCATTCACAAAAATGTTGTCAATATAAGAGGAGGAGGCTGCGTTGACGATCTCGTCCTGGCTCAAGACGGTATTAAATGATTAAAGGGGCAACATTGAGCCCAAATCATAAGCGGGTGGGACAATACCTTTGTCCCTTAATCTCCACTGTTTGGAATGGCCAAAGGGACTTGTCGATGTGTACCTGCAGATAGGCCCGGCGTAGGTACCGCACTGCAGCATTTGGTCCTTGCTGTTGCCATTCCTGTAATTTTTGAGAACAAACATCTGTGTTGGCCGCGTACACATCAACGTACTCATTGAGTTCCCGATAGTCCATAACAAGCCAAACCTTGTTTGTTTTTCTGCAGAACGACCATGAGGGGGATTAATCCATTTGGGGGTCTGAGCTCCTCCTCCGGGTAAGGAAGCAGCCAGCTGTTATCTATCCACATTTGGAGTTCCTGATCATACACCTCCCAAATTTGTGCAGGAGCTGGATATTCTGCCAGTCTATTTCTTAACGTACCCGGAGGTTGGTTGCCAGCCCATTTCCAAGATGCGGTCCATCTCCGAGTGGTCTCATCGTATTCTACTTTAAAGTCAGGCTCAGTAATGATGATGGCAACAACGACTTGTTTGACACACTGCGGAAACTTTACCTGCGCCAGTTATATATCTTCCTCCCAACTGTTTGATGGCGTCTAGTCCAAGCAGCAAGTCGAATCCAAGCAGATCTTCATCCACGACTAGGACTTCCATAGCGATGGACGGCTTTGCACCAACGCTAACTTGTACCACTCCGATTCCACGTCAGTCAAGTGCGCCTCCGTCTACTGTAAGCACGCGTGTTGATTTTCTTGTCCATGCTCAACAGCATGACTTACGGACTAGTGACTATGTGCATCCTGTATCCACCAGAGCTGCACGTGGTATTCCATCAATACGAACCGTCACTACAGGCAATGCGCCACTTACAAGGGTTTTGGGGAGGAGATTGGCGCTGAATTCTCACCCCCTTGCTCGTTTCCCGGACAACACCGAGCAATGTGCCCTTGCCGATGACATCGATAGCAAGTGATGGTCGGTTGGTGCTTGGTACCAGCACCCTTGGATGGTTCACGACTCAGGAGACAATCGCTCACCCTATGATTGGGTCCATCACATTTATAGCACCTCGTGTGCGCATCTGTTTCCTTCAACTGTGCAGCCACAGCGGCCTGCTCGGTAGAACCAGTGCATTTCTTCAAGATAGCGTGTGCTCATGCGAGTACGTGCAACAAATCCAGGTCTTCCATCTGGGATGATGCTCTTAAGAGCTCCTCTACATGCTCAGGCAATCCAGCAATGACTGCACACTGCAAACACTTTTCTGATATGCCACCAAACAGAACCGCGAGTCTGCACAGTTCTGCCAAAAAGACGTTGACTGTTTCCCCTGGCTGAAGGCGACATGCTGCAAACTGCTTCCACGCGGAGAAGGGGTCTAAGGCGAAGGCCGTGTATAACGCTTTCTTAACGCAATTGAAGTCTGCGCGCCACCTGACGAACGCATCGAGATAACACACTCAATTCGCTTCACACCGCTCAACTGACATATCAGTTCCACCTTCTCCAACCATTCCACTACCGACTGTCCAGAATCGCTTCCGTCGAACAGTGGTATCAGCTTCGGGTCGAAGGCCATAATGCCGAAATAGCTTGGGGGAGGACGGGAATTAGGGAAAAAAAACAAAACTGTTGCAGACGGCGATGCTACACCCGATCGATGCCTTCTTGTGAACCCGAAATGAACACACAACTCTTTACAATAATGCAAGACTCTTCCAAATGAACACTTGATGACAGCAAACGGCACCCACGACTGCTGCTGACAAATGGATGACTGACTGCAGCAGCTTTTGCCGCCCAAAAAACTGCAAACGACTCGCGCATCTTCTTCCTGTAGTCCTTGGTCAAGTCCATTATGGTACTCCAAGGTGTGCCCAGCAAAAACACACACACGCGGTTCGAGGTCGCTTCTGCACATGCTCGTTACATATTCTATCTATTTTGCTATATATATTTCAGGTCTTCTGACCTTCATTAGGTGAAAAATGGTTATTTTCATATATTATTTAAAGGAATGAATTTTTTCTTCCTTTGTTATATTTTAACCATTGTTATTTGTGTTTAGTAGTAGTATTAGTAGTCATCTGACTCTATCTTAGACTGGCTGAAAAATGCATGCATATATATATATATATATATATATATATATATATATATATATATATAGTACTCCATTGGTATAATACAGGCGAGTCCTATTAACACAATATGTTAAAACTCTCACAAAAAGGGACAGCGCTCTTTAATATATTAAAACTGACTCACAAAGAGGGAGATATATATATATATATATATCTCTCTCTCTCTCTCTCTCTATATATATATATATATATATATATATATATGTGTGTGTGTGTGCATGCATGCATTCCTTAAATAGGTAATTCAAACTTTGGTCTATTAAGATGCTTTTCTGTAGCCAAACTGGTGCTAGAACACTTCAGCTAGAAGAACCTTTCCCTGATAGAAAAAGGGGATATAGGTGGTTAGTTTCCTGTTGGGAAGCACAACTTTTCTTTAGTAGGACTTCTCGATCTTGGCCAATATTTATTAATTTCACTGTTTGAGAAAAAGTTTTACTAAATAAATGTGAAATCTAGTTTCATCACTTCAGAAACTTTCTTGTAGATTCTAAATTATGTATGATTGCACAAAAAATGAAAAGCTGACTTTCAAATCAGTTGTAATATTTTCCTAATACTGTACAAATCAGTGCTTGGAACTTTTGAGCACACACACACACACACACTACATCCATATAAGTATGCATTCACACACACACATGATGCATATATACATACACAATAGATATATATATGCACACAAAATATACACACACACATTCTAACTCTATTTCAGATAGCAAGAATTCATTAAAAAAATGTCATTTTCTATTTAATTTTCCAGTTTGCATATGAGCTGTCACATATCCAGATAATAGGTGCTAATTTTGAATGTTAATGTTATCCATTATATAATAGGGATCATTATATGTTAGTGCTTAACATATAATAGTGATTATTATATATTAGGGCTCAATAAATAATAGTGATCATTAGATATTCGTGCTTAATTTATAATAGGGCTCAATATAGTGGTCATTACTGGGTGCAATGGATAAAATGTTTTCTAAATTACTCAAAAATGAAAATAACATGGACATTTCATTTTAACAGATATATTTATCAAAATTACACAAAAATATCTTGAAATACAAAAGAGTAAATTTATTCAATAAAATCACCACTGGCTTCAACCACAGCCTCCAGATGACTTTGGAATCTCTTGCAACTCTTCTGGTTTGTCTCCTTGTTTAAGTTGGTGAATGCTGACTCCTGCTTGTGTGGCATGGTGTAGAGTCCTGTTGTCAGACATAGGCTCTTCCAGCAGCCACCCTCTTGACCCAGGGCAGCACTACTTCCTCAAGACACGTGATGTAGGCCTCCGTGTTGAGTCTGAGGCCCTCACCAACAAATTTCTTTTCTTATCAGAATGATTAGAGTGAGTTTTCTGAGCTGCCATACCTTCATAATCACCATTAGACTCATCCAACTCTTTCCGAATCTTCTGCATTGTCCTCAGATTGACGCACAAACACAGTGAAATGTTTGTATTATAGCTTTTCACGCAAATGCTAAGCAGTACAGCAATGCCATTTCCAAATTTCTGGTAGGGTGAATTGCGTCATGGTGCTCTTTTTCTCACAGATGATTCCCAACTGACCCTACAATACAGTTCAGTCAACAAAATCCAAAATAAACAATGCACATGTACAAAATTAAAAAATATAAAGTGGTGACAATTTACTCATCGCTCCCTGTATATATTAGTGCTTAATGTATAATAGTGATCATTTTATATTAGTGTGTAATGTATAATAGTGATCATTATATATTTTAGTTTAATATATAATAGTGATCATTTTATATTAGTGTGTAATATATAATAGTGATCATTATATATTTTAGTTTAATATATAATAGTGATCATTTTATATTAGTGTGTAATATATAATAGTGATCATTTTATATTAGTGTGTAATATATAATAGTGATCATTATATATTTTAGTTTAATATATAATAGTGATCATTTTATATTAGTGTGTAATATATAATAGTGATCATTATATATTTTAGTTTAATATATAATAGTGATCATATTAGTGTGTAATATATAATAGTGATCATTATATATTTTAGTTTAATATATAATAGTGCTCACACAAATATCAAGAGAGAAAAACTAAAAGACTATTCTTATATCCACTGTAAAGTAAGATGCAAAATACTTAAAACTATTCTTATATAAAAGAAACAACACAAATTAAACGAAATATTTTTCCCCACAGAGGAAGGTTTTTTAAGAATATGTTGAAAACCTTAAAAAATTTAATATTTTTTCTCTTGATTCTTAATGGGCTAATTTTTTAAACTGAAAAAAAAAATACAGACCTTCCTCTATATGCTGTGTCCGTTTTTATAAACCTATAATTAATTCTGTTTCTTTTTTTTAAGCATATAATTAATACTGTTTCTTCTTTTCTATCTATTTTTTTTTTATTATTTTTTTCGCCTATAATTAATATCAAAATTTTATTTTTTTATATCTTATGCCAGATTTAATGATTTGCATTCTTTTATATGATATGTCCCTTTAGGACATGTGCAATCATTACTCTCCACAACTTCTTACCCTTTATTAGTTGTAGTAATGTTTGTCTTTTTACTATCCCTCCTTACTGTTTCCCCATCCATTTACACAAGGTTACTTTTTGTTTCTGTCTGTCCTTTTTGCCTTTAATGTGTCCTGTAAGTATCAAATTTCCCAAGCCTTCTATCCTCATTATGTTACAAAACATTCTACACATATCACTTGTCTACATTACATGCACATTTAAATTGAAATTAAATGTTTTTCTTATAATAAGCTAATAAAAATGTTCTTTATGACACTGCTAACATTACTGTTTCTCTAGAAATGTTTGAAAGTACTCAATCAAAAACATGGATTTTGAATACTTTCCATGAATTTTAGAAGAATGTGCAACAACTTAGAAACTGGAAAAAATATCAAAGAATTAAACACAGACCTTGTCAATTAATTTTAATAAAACTTGTTTACATATATCAATAAGCATGTAGTTTGATAAGGAAAGAAAGTATTAAATGGATACAATAATTTTTTTCTTGTCACTGTTATTTAATCCAAGGATAAATATTAATAAGAGAGAAGAAATATTATGTCTATATTTCTGAGATGAGGTATTATGTACAGTATTTACATTAGTCGGACTATTGTCCTCATCTTTGTCGCCATATTTGTCACAACGTTTCGGCCGTTGTACGCTCAGGCCTTCTTCAGGTGGTTGGACAAATATGGCAACAAAGATGTGGACAATAGTCCGACTAATGTAAATACTGTAAGAAATATTATACAGTGAAAATTTCAGATCAAAATTAATGTGTCAAGTTACAAACATTGATTCAGTCATTTGTGCATGCTCTCTTTCTCTCTCTCTCTCACTCACTCACACATATACACACACACACACACACACACACACACACACACACACACACAGTGTGTGTATAATGTGTTTCATTGAAACTAGCCATCCTGGGGAAGACTATAAACTATGTCCAGCAGCAAGGCCTCTGATCAGGAGGTTTTGAGGATCGTGGAACCACCTCTTAATTGCTGGTGTTCCCAAGTCCACTCTGACCTGGGGTGGTAGCACCAGTTAGTTAATCCCTGAAACTGGGGTAAAAACACTATGAAAGTGTAAAAATAGATTTTATTACTAGCAATAAATTTTTGAAGGAAAAAAATATTACCAACTATACATTTTTGGGGAAAAAATATTACCATCAATACTTTTTTGAAAAAAATTATTACCAGCAATATATTTTTGAATGTTACCAGAAATAGATTTTTGACAAAACAAAATATTACCAGCAATAAAAATTTTTCGGCATTAAATAACCCATTGAGGTTGATATGCTGTAGAACAAGCCAAACCAATTGAAACTAGATTTGATTATGCATTTCGCCTTCCTTGGTTTCATCAGATCCAAAAATGAAAGAAAGAAGTGTGTGTATTTGTGTATATGCTTAAATAATGAATTATTTCATGATTTATATGTTTTTAGGTCTGTCCATGTGTTTCCTATGTTGACAATGTATGTTTAAAATAGGATATAGAATCCGGATAAAGTTTTTAAGAACATATAAATCTTTTACTTTCAACCCATTCTGAAGGATTGGATAAGAATGGATTCATTTCAGAAAAGACTATACGAATCTCTTGCTTTTGAGCCATTTTGAAAATGAGACAAGCATTGGCCTTTTATTTGATACAACAAAAAATCTGAAAGAAAATATTGATAATTTTTGACATGAACGAAGAATTAATAAAGAAAAGATACAGAATAGATATTAACAGCTTTTTATAAAAAGTCACTTATTTTCATTTTTTTTCCTTTCATCACAAGAAATGCCAGCTTAGGGAAAAAGTACTAATGATTCATTATTTAGGCACACGCACACATACATTATAACACTACAGGACAAAAGTTTTGGTTCAATGCCTGGATTTCAAAGAATCACCTTGAAGGTTATATCCCTTTTTCAAAACTAATTTACTAGCTCACTTCAGGACACAGCCTTCCTGAAGAATTTAATATTTTCAGTAATGTAATTAATCCATTATTGCATCAGATTTTCTTAAAATTTTAGCTCTTGCTGGCTAATGGTAATCTCAGGATTGGCAGATTTTAAATTTTAAGCTACCCCTTCTATAAAAATAAAATTGGATACCAGGGGGTTGTTCCAATCTTTTGGCCTACAGTGTGTATATATATATATATATATATAAAAAAATAAAAGTGAACATAGAAGTCAACACTTAGAGACGAAAGTCTGTTTCATGCAAGATGCAATCGTCAGGCAACTTTTATATTTACACATGCTCTATCTCTAATATTGAGCTCTTTATCCCATAAATATAGCACATCTTAAGACTATATTTCTTCATATACAGTTGTGGCCAAAATGTTCAGAACGGCATTGTTTTCATCAGAAAAGTAGGTATAATTTTTTATCAAAGTTGTTTTATATTCTATAATTTTCAGACAATAAAAATGATATAATTTGTTATTGTCTGAGATTTTGGTGTAATTTGAAAGGATAATACAAAAGTTATGGATGATTTAGTGATTTACTGCAAAACCCATGATGGCCAAAATGATCAGAACGGTTGCTTTTACTCCGTGTTTTAGTATATTTAACCGGCGAACTCTATTTTTTAAAATTTGTTTACATGACGATTCATTTACTAAACATTAGTAAGAATATCTGCAGTGTACTTTAATATAATGCCACTTACTCTGTTACCAATTTGTCAGCAGATTATTAAGCTTCGAAAGAAGGATAATTTAAGTATTGGGTCTATTGCAAAGATTGTTAACAAGTCAAAAAGTGTTGTTCACAGTATTCTTATGGTCTACGATGATTGCGGTTCGTGTGAAGCAAGAAAATCTACAGGTAGGCCAAGAAAAATGACCAAGAGAGAAGATCATGCTATGGTAAAGTTGGTTAAAAAGGACAGATTTAAAACTGCTGCTGCTGTTTCTCGGGAAATGAGCATTGTACTGAAGAAAACATTATCTCGAAAAACTGTGTCTCGTTGTTTAGTTGAACATGACCTACAAGCAAGAGCACCTGCAGTGAAGCCACTGATCAGCTCCAAGAATAAAGTGTCGTCTTACCTTTGCAACTGAACATGTGTTGTGGTCTCAAGAAAAATGGCAAACAGTGCATTTCAGTGATGAATCTAAGTTTATGTTATTTGGCTCAGATGGGAAAAAGTATGTTCGTCGAAAAGTAGGTGAAAAATTGTCGCCTAAATGCCTTAAGACCAGTGTTAAATTCGGTGGCGGAAGTGTCATGGTTTGGGGGATGATATCTGGAAATGGTGTGGGCCCTTTGGAGCGATTACATGGAAAGATAAATGCAGGAGTTTATAAACAACTTGTAAAAGATCATGTCTTGCCTGTGCTGAGAAATTCAACTAAGCGACCACCCATATTAATGCAGGACAATGTCCCATGTCACAAGGCTAAGGTGGTCATGAACTTCCTCAAGGCTGAAAAGGTTATTGTTATGGATTGGCCTGCTCAAATCCCAGATCTCAATCTGAAAATATGTGGAATATTCTAGGAGAACGTTCGAAAGCCAGAAATCCTAAAACAACCGAGCAATTATGGAATGCCCTTCAGGAAGGATGGACTAAGATCACCCAGCAAGAAATTGAAAATTTAATTTCCTCATGCAGTCGAAGATGTCAAAGTGTGATTGAAGCTAAAGGGCTTCACACTAAATATTAAATAATTCCAGTATTCTCTGTCATTTTTTATTATTTTGTTATTTTTTCAACCGTTCTGATCATTTTGGCCATCATGGGTTTTGCAGTAAATCACTAAATCATGCATAACTTTTGTATTATCCTTTCAAATTACACCAAAATCTCAGATAACAACAATTAATATCGTATTTATTGTCTTTGAAAATTATAGAATATAAAACAACTTTGATAAAAGCTTATATCTACTTTTCTGATGAAAACAATGTCGTTCTCAACATTTTGGCTGCAACTGTATATATATATATATATATATATATATATAGAGAGGCATCCCTCAGTTAGTGGTCTAAAATTTTTGTATACCAAAATTCAATTAGTGCATACATAATACTTGATTAGTGTGGTAAAACATTCTTCAGTTTAACCATAGTAATTGAAAATTTTTTTATAGTTACCGATTGTACAAATTAGCTGCAGTAATCAAAGGATTGTTGTTGTCGTGTGTGTGTGTGTGTGTGTGTGTGTGTGTGTGTGTGTGTGTGTGTGTGTGTGTGTGTATATATATATATATAGAGAGAGAGAGAGAGAGGTGCTTGTGTGAGAGGGTCTGCCAAATATTTGAGGAGACACATTTAGCTGGCCAAAAATGAAAGACAACCTAATATAATCTTACATAGTATGTGCCAAATATACCATTCCCATTTCTCTTTTAGACATATTGAGAGCATTAACATGGAAGCTTCCAATCTGAGACAGGAAATGAAAAGAGAAATCTTGCTCAGGGGCACTAGTTGCCAAATCCAACAACTCAGCTTCTTGAAAGTGGCCAACTTCTTCTTGTTCAAGGTCAGGAATGAGCTTTAAGCCTCTGGCAGGGATGTATCATTGAATGCAAAGTGAAAGAAATTCTCTTAGTAATAAGAATGGCACAAGAATAGCTGAAGAGAGAATATGAGAAAAAGAAAACATGATTAAGGACAATAAAAGGAATTAATGATTGACATTGCATTTAAAGAAGAGTTCTAGAAGCTAGAAAACTGAGAGAAGAAACATTTAGCATGAAACTTACAATAACATCTAGCCATTGACTAATATTTATGAGCGTCACTCAAATTTAAAAAGTAAACCTAGCAATTGATTCGATATAATCTTTCCACATCATGACAGTGGAAGACATTAGCCTGAGAAGGCACAATGAATCACTCTCCTGGAAGTTAGCATCAGTCATGCTGATAGAAGTCAAAAAGTATTCTCTCAGATGATTAAAAAAGAGGTGGTTTTTTTTTTTTTTTTGAGACATTAAAATTAACAAGCCATTCCTTGTCCCAGTTAACAACATATTGTAGGTACTTATTGAGATCAACATTAATTTTACCTTATCGAACTGATCAGACTTACTATTGAGACAGAAGTAAATAGTTGTCATCAGCATAGATATTGAGTTGAAAACTGATGACATGGATGAAAATTAAGAACAATCTAGGTCCAAGGATAGAGCCTGGAGAAGATTAATGTGAAAAAAAATCTAGAAGAGTGGCTATTCAAGACAACTTTCATTTTGCAATTTGTAAGGAATATTGAATCTGTTAAAAAATTTGGCAATAAATACCATAATCCTTCAACTTGTAAAAATGGCCAACATGCCAAACCCTGTCAAATGCTTTTGAGATGTTCAAAGATACAGCCTTATGTAAAGCTTGATAGACTCTTTCAGCAACAATCGTTAGTACATCAGCAGTTGACCTAGAGAAGCAAAAGCCATATTGCTTGTCTGAAAGAAGGTCCTGCAATATGAGATGCATCTAAAGATTCATTTCTGATATGTTTAAGCATTCGTCTGTTCAAACCAAAGTCTTTTTTTTATGTGTCATGTCCTTTTAGGACTTCCTTCTATTCTTTGCAGCTCTCAATAAGTTGCTTCCCTCTGCCACCTCCCCCAGACCACATTCTGTCATCCACTTGCTTAAGACTGCCAGATCTAGAAGAGTGGCCATTCAGGACAACCTTCATTTTGATATAAAAAAGACTGAATCAGTTCAAATATTTGTCCAGAAATACCATAACCTTTCAACTTGTGAAGAATAGTATGTCAAACCCTGTCAAATACCTTTGAGATATCCAAAGCAACAGCCTGAGCTTCACCATTCTTATCTAAAGCTTGATAGACTCTTTCAGCAATAATCATTAATACATCAGCAGTTGACCTAGAGAAGCAAAAACCACATTGCTTATTTGAAAGAAGACTCTGCAAGGTGTGATGCTTAACCAATTTGGAGTTGATTAGAGCGTCTAGTACTTTGTCAAGAAGAGGTAAAAGGCTAATAGGCCAATAGTTCAACAGACAGTTCACCTGAGTTCTTAACCTTTAGCTCTCTGCATTATTAATATTACTTCCCTTTCAACCACATTATTTTACAATGCCTCTCAATTGCAGTAATCTTATTGTTAATTTCACTGAAAGGTGTTCTCTGTTGCCATAGCAGGATATGACAACACAACTATGAAATTCAAACAAATTCAAATTTAGGAATCAGTCACCTTCAGTGGCAGGACAAACTTTTTGTACAACAAATGAAGTGACATACAGAGTGATAAAGGTTAAAGACTAGAAATGCAGAAGAGGATTTCCAACAAGCAGGAAAATAAGCAGTAGCAAGGCATTTATGGTAGAGTCTAGAGAGAGCAGGAGATGGTTCAGGAGCACATTTCTTAAGAACTATTGAAGAGATGCCATAAAGTCCAGTTTAGAGATGATTGCAGAAACCATTGAGACAGTTATATGCATATCACTCAATAGCAATTCAGTTCTAACTGGAAAGTCAGGCAAAGGTACTCCAGATGAATGAAGAGTAGAAGTGGAAGAGAATTTACAAGCAACTCATTCTGCTTTATCAGCAGATGTTAACACCTCAAACTGAATGAAGAGAGGAGGGATAGAAGACTTAACTCTTATTTAACACAGAAGTGCCAATAGTCACAAGAACCAAACTTATTACAGGCTATATAGTGCCTCATTCTATCAGCAAAGACTTACTCTCTTTGAGGATACATTTACAATTTTTATGAGCAGACACAGAGAGACACACTGGTGCAGCTGGAAAAAGGGATTCCTGTGGGCTATAGCACCTGAACAAGCTGGCATGAACAAAGGAAAAGATTGTGGTTTTCACCTGGTATTTCTGAGAAGGTAAAAAAAGCTATCTATATAATATAAATATTAATTACAATATAGTTATAAAATTACTTAAATATTTACATTCTAATTTCCAGGTCAGTGATTCATTGTGCATTCTTGGAGTAACGTTTTCCACTGACATAAAGTGAAAAGATTATATCAAATCAATTTTAATTCGCTGTGTTATGCTAGACAATTTTCCTCACCAGAATCCATCCTACATATTTTTAAGTCTACCATTCAGTCCATGCTTTGAATATTACTGCCACATCTGGTCCGGTGCTCCTGCTATATATTTAGAGATTCTTAAAATCCAAGGAAGAATCTGCAATGTTATTAGTCCTGACCTGGCATCTAGTCAATTTCCTAGTGTGTTAACATAGATTCCCTGTGGCTTTTCTAAAATACTTTCATGTTAAATGTTCTGATGAACTTTCCTCTATGGGACCTAGACTTTATGAAATTAAATGCAGTATTAGATTAGCGGCAAGGTCTCATCATTTTACAGCTAAAATGTCTAGATATAACCATAAGTTCTATGCTAACAATTTCTCTTCTCACACTTCTTGCTTGTGGAACTCCTTTCCAGCTTCTTGCTTCCCAGTCAACTTTGATTGTCAAAAATTTAAATGCAATACCAGTTGTTATCTACTGTCTTCTTAATTCTTATTCTCAATGTTCTCCTTAATGGTTTTTTTTTTTTCTCTCATGTTCTCTAATACAACAGTAACTCTTGCATCTTAGTGACTTTGTTGCCTTGCTTGGGGTGAAATGATTAAAAAACATTATTTTTTGAGGGACAGTATAGATATACTAAAATTATTTATTTTCAAGGAAAGTGTTTAATCTGCCAATTTTTTTTGTTTTATTTTAACGCATTTCCTTTAAGCCACAAAATGTCCTCTGGTTACCGGTTTTTAGCACTTATTTCATAGACAAAAATGTTTTAACAATATGCTCCTGTTTGATTCCTAAAACCTTTCTGGGTGTCAACCTGCCCCCTGGGTTATCCTGCTGTGCATATATTGTCCAAACAGAAGGCATATTCACTGAGGAGAGAGAAAAAAAAATCTCAGTCTCCTGGTCACTGTGACAAAAGACCAATATGGTTGTTAGCTTTGATTAAGTAACAATGGGTGACACTTTCTTGTGCATGACTGATTTTAATCTCCTTTGTGTGGTGAGAAAAAAAAAAGACAATGCTCATTTAAAGTTGGCTTTTCATTTTATACTGCAGTAAAGTTATTGTTCTTCTTTGGTGAGAGGAAAATATATTATTACTTCAAAAGTTCTCTTTAGTGGATCGCCAACATATTTAAAATAGATTTTTTTATTTTAAACAGTGCAGATTACCAGGGTTGCCAGATTAAAATTTTTATCTAAAGTGAAATAATACATATAAAAAGACAGAAAAGGGCCAATTTAAAATTTTTATATAAAGCTACAAAAAAAGCAAAATAAACATGTTTTATTTATTTATTAATATATAGTGTGATTTTAGCTGTTTTATAATAAAATCTCTTTCAGTTTTAAATATTTGTGTAGTGAAGATTTTTTTTTTTTTAATTTTTTAGCTGCAATTTCAAAATTTAATTTAGTTTAGGTAACAATAGTCAAACAAGTCTGATTTGCTGGAAAATTTTGTTTGTTTTTTTAGTGTTTTATTTTTAGAATTTTATGAATACTTTATTTTGAAAATTTTTTTTAATTTCATGAAATTTAGGTGTTTTAATTGAAAAATTGTTTTTATTAACTTATTAAATCTAATGATAGAAAAGTAATCATTTTATTATTGATGTTTTAGTATGTGTATCTGTAAGACTGTTTTTTTTTTTTTTTCATTTAAAGAACTTAATATTAACTTACAAATGAAACATTGGAGAAGAGTCAAGCATGTGAATGGCCAGGGGAAAAAAACGGTCATTAGTTTATTTATGATAGAAAATTATGAAAGAGAAATTTCTTCTTTTTGAGTGGCTGCTGAAAAAGGCATTGTTTTTGGAAAAGAATCATTATCCCTTTTGTTTTTTACAATAAATTTCTGGGATCCCTTTACCTTCTGGATTAAGGATATGATGATAAAAAGGACCAAAATCTCCCATAATCCAGGTGCATCACTGAGAATAAAAAAGAAAAGACTAGCATATTAGCTGCAATATACTGTTTATTATATTTTATCATGTTAAAAAAAAAAAAAAAGCCAAAGATGGCAAATCAATTCTCTGGCACGAAAACCAACATGAAAAAAAAACAGATTTCAGAAATTTGGTGTCAGAAGAGCCAATCTGGCAACTCTGGCAACCCTGCATATTAGGACTATCATCCTGTCCTGAGTACACAGTATAGGCCAGCCAGAATACATACTGGCTAAAATATAAATTAGGTGTCTATTTCAAATATTAGTGTAGCGGAATGGGCCCTGTGTGAGATGACATGTGTTTTGGTTAGCCATGTTAGTTGCATGTTGAAGGGCTGTTCCCCACAATTATTTATTTTTGTTAGGAAAGGTGTGGAAATCATCAGCAATGGTAAAATACCAAAAAGGAACATGGAGTTAAAAACATAACAGTTGAATTTATTAAGTATTGAAATTACATGCATGCGAACTGAAAAGTGAGACTGAATTGCGTCCCTTTGATTAGGTAATTATTTGTACCTAGACTCATAACGAAAGAGTTGATTATTAAAATGCAGCTTAGAAGATTATGTTGCATGTTAGAGATTGTCTATTGGACAAGTTGGTAAGAGTTGAGAGATTGTACTTGCATGAAATGTTGTAAAGTTCTTTAATGTCTGACTGCGTTAGTCAAGACGGGTGTTCTTTGAGAGTCCCATTTTGGCAGTGGTGTTGAGTGACGAAGAGAAGTTAGGTTCGAGAGTCCGCATCGAAACAGAGAATTCTGGAGAGAATCACACGTCTTGGGTTTATATATGATCGTAGTCATGTGACAGGCTCCGGAAAGAATTGCGCCAAAAATTGATTGTGCATGTGCGGGTGACTTGATTGGTCGAGTTGCTTTACATAGGCGTGCAAAGTGGAATGTTCTTGTTGCTAGGAGTGATAGGGTAAATGGACGAGTCCACATTAGCATCCACTAAAAATAATGTTTGAAGTAATAAAAAAGGAGGACTAAAAATAAATTCATTACTTCTTTGGAAATTGTTTCAAACACACACACACACACACACACACACACACACACACACACACACACACATATTTATATATATAAAATTTACCCATCACAACCCTGCAAATGAAAATCAAGAAAATCATTGAAGATTAACAACCAGGGACTTCCTCACAAAAATCAGAAATTGAAATACATCAGTCTTTATTCCAACCAGAAACTGATAAAGTAATAAAACTCTATCCAAACCTCAGAGATTTTCTCAAGTTGAAGGTCTAAAAAATGGCACTCTAATAACATCAAACAATACTGATGTAAGATTCTTGAAAATCAACAAAATCATTGGAGATATATTATGATAAAAAGAAAGAACTGTAAGATATATAATCCAGTGTTCTTATTGATATTTTTATTTTTACAAAACAGTGCTCAATGTAAATTTACAGAGCATAAATATTATAAATTAACTGATTTAAAATATGGTTTCTATGCTACACATGAATTACCATGTTTCAAAAACCGAAGCTAAAAACTTCAAATTTAATTATATAATTAAATTAAAACCATTAGTTCTGTTTCATCTTCAAGTGAATTTTGGAATAACTTATTTTTAAATTTACTGAGTTTTAAACGCACATACAATTCATAATTTCTTGTTGCCAAGGATACAGAAATCCAATCATTTAGACGGGTGGTAGTGTGTTCATTTTTATTAACTATTATTGTATCAATTATGAGTTATGTTCGAAAAAGAGGTTAAGTCTAGGGAGGGTAGGGGTGCAATTTTCAATTAATTTTGACATCTGAAATTAGAACTTGTTATACATTCAACATTTGAAGAGTTAGAGAAACATAATAGCTAATTAAGTAAAACCTATATTATGGAATCCATATGAATAAATGCAAAATTGGAGCTCAATTATTCCACAAATTTTGAGATTAAAAAGCCCCAACACTGCTTTATAGTGATTTCCATTAATTGATAAAGTTCTTAATTTATGATTCTGTAGCATCACTCTGCAATGTTTGGTGAAGGGCGGTCCTCTCTAAGGCTTACAGGTTTCATTTGTTGGAAGCTATTTTTAATCATTGATCTGACATCTTGTGGCTAGTACAGCCGATTCTGTATTCAATTTCCTTTTCACCTATACTAAATTTACTGATCTCCACACCAATGTATTTGAACGGTTTACTATTTAATCAATTTAGTATTTCCACATGTTGGATATTCATAATGGATTCAGGATAAGTGACATTATTTTGTTTTGGAAAGGTTTATCTCAAGTCCTATTTCTTGAAACACTTTTTAGAATTTTTTTTGTTCATTCTTATCTCAACTATAAATACCTATCTAATCATCATGACATTCATGTGAGTAGGGGGAAAAAAAGCACAGTGATTTCAATCAGTAGATTCACCCAGGATGTAGTATGAAATGCTTAAATGATTAGTGGCCATCTCTTTATATCTGTGCTTGTATATGCACAAAACAGCCTAGGAAAAGAGTAAATAGATTGGGACTTTCATTTCCCCCTTGTAGTACTCCTGCCGAGGTTTGAAATGATTTTGTATTGGGGTCTTCACCAGTAATGTATGACTTTGTGGACGAATATAGTTTCTCTATCAGTTCTAACATTCAGTGGAGGGCAAGTTTGGATAATGTTTTCTTTTAGATGAATTAAGGGAAGGGAGGGCATTTTCACTAAGTATTTAAAGCCTTTTTTACCTTAAAGTATTCTAACATGGAGAAAAAAAAAATTGTCACTATTCATTTACGTTAGTCATAAGTAAATAGACATTGATTACTGAATGTTATTACTAAAAGATTCAGTTACTGAATGAAAAGACGTTTAAATTTTTTTTCTCACTATAATGTAATAAAAAAACTGAAATTAATAAGAAATATTAGTAAAAAATGAATAATGGCTGACACTGTTTCATCTAATAATAAAATTTAAGATATTACTACTAATATTTAATTTATACTGAAGCTAGAAGGATATGTTTAACTGAGCTTTCCATTTTGATACCTTTACAAATTTAAGAGCATTACTGGATTGGCAGCTTGGTCTCATCATTTTGCAATCGAAATGGCTAGGTGTAACCATAAGTTCTGTGCTAGCAGTTTTTTCTCATGCACTTTTCACTTGTGGAACTCTTTCCTGACTTCTTGCTTTCCAGTCAAGTTTGATCTTCAAAAATTTAAATACAATGTCAATCATTATTTTCTGTCTTTTTAATTCCTCTTCTTTCATTCTTCTCTTTCCTTAATGTTTTTCTTTTATCTCATGCACTAAGTAACCCCTTGCGTTTTAGTGGCTTTATTACTTTTCTGGGGGTGAAATGATTAAAAAACCACAAAAAAACATGTATTATAGTTAAGATATATGAGTAGGGAGAGACATCAGTTTAAATTGATGCCAGTAGATTGTGGATTAAGATGAAAGCTATGCAAGTAAAAAATGATTAATGATGAAGCACGCTTCATCTGATTTGAAGATGATATTATTACTGCTCATGTAATAAAAAATCATTTAATAATAAAATTTAAAACTTGCTTTCCAATTCTTGTTATTTCTTTTACAAGAATTGTAAAGATAATCTTATTGTGGTGATATGCAATTTTGATGCTGTATAAGTGGGGAGAGTTCTACACTGAGACACTGCTTACTTGTGAGAACTATACACGACACAACACTTATCTTATCTCTTTATATAAATTGTCCGGAGACGATAAGTTTACCTCTTTTTAAAGCTCTGCAGAAAAGCGCTGTCAAAAATGCCAGAGATAACATTACAAATGAGACTTTATAACAGAACTTTCTTTCAAGGGGCCAAATTGTGTTGAACTTTTTATCTGTTTATTTAAAGCCAAAATTAATGCTACTTGTAACAAATAACATTTTGTCTTCTTACATTCCTTTTAAAACAATTGTAGAGAGCTTTCAGAATTGAAAGGGAGCGGGGGGGGGGGTATATAAATAGCTGATACATGAAAGAATGCTGAAACCTTGGCCCAACCTATGTTTTCAAACCAGTATATCAATGACCAAACATCAATATACTAGTTTTTACTAGCAGAGGACACAGTAATTATACTGAGCCCAGGCAGAAATGTTGGTTGATGTAATTTTTGATGGATATTATACTGGTTTATCTGAAATACAGATATAAAACTATATGGGCTCACACAAAATATGAATGTTAATCTTCATTATATTCAAACATATTAAAAAATTGAAAATTACCAAGCCCCAGTTGGTTCCTGAGCCCTCCTTTTGTCCTTAACCCTGACTATGATGAGCACCGCCTGTCGGCCTCTAAGCCCTGACTATGATGAGCCAACCCCCCCCCCGTCGGCCTCTAAGCCCTGACTATGATGAGCCCCCCCCCCCGTCGGCCTCTAAGCCCTGACTATGATCAGCAACCCCTGTTGGCCTCTAAGCCCTGACTATGATGAGCACCCCCTGTCGGCCTCTAAGCCCTGACTATGATGAGCCCCCCCCTGTTGGCCTCTAAGCCCTGACTATGATCAGCAACCCCTGTTGGCCTCTAAGCCCTGACTATGATGAGCCCCCCCCTGTTGGCCTCTAAGCCCTGACTATGATGAGCCCCCCCCTGTCGGCCTCTAAGATCTGACTATGATGAGCACCCCATGTTGGCCTCTAAGCCCTGACTATGATGAGCACCCCATGTTGGCCTCTAAGCCCTGACTATGATGAGCACCCCGCTGTCGGCCTATAAGCCCTGACTATGATGAGCACCCCGCTGTCGGCCTCTAAGCCCTGACTATGATGAGCCCCCCGCTGTCGGCCTCTAAGCCCTGACTATGATGAGCCCCCCGCTGTCGGCCTCTAAGCCCTGACTATGATCAGCAACCCCTGTTGGCCTCTAAGCCCTGACTATGAAGAACCCCCCCCCTGTGGGCCTCTAAGCCCTGACTATGATGAGCCCCCCCTGTCGGCCTCTAAGCCCTGACTATGATGAGCCCCCCCTGTCGGCCTCTAAGCCCTGACTATGATGAGCCCCCCCTGTCGGCCTCTAAGCCCTGACTATGATGAGCCCCCCCCTGTCGGCCTCTAAGCCCTGACTATGATGAGCCCCCCCTGTCGGCCTCTAAGCCCTGACTATGATGAGCCCCCCCCGTCGGCCTCTAAGCCCTGACTATGATGAGCCCCCCCTGTCGGCCTCTAAGCCCTGACTATGATGAGCCCCCCCTGTCGGCCTCTAAGCCCTGACTATGATGAGCCCCCCCCTGTCGGCCTCTAAGCCCTGACTATGATGAGCCCCCCCTGTCGGCCTCTAAGCCCTGACTATGATGAGCCCCCCCTGTCGGCCTCTAAGCCCTGACTATGATGAGCCCCCCCTGTCGGCCTCTAAGCCCTGACTATGATGAGCCCCCCCTGTCGGCCTCTAAGCCCTGACTATGATGAGCCCCCCCTGTCGGCCTCTAAGCCCTGACTATGATGAGCCCCCCCCCCCCTGTCGGCCTCTAAGCCCTGACTATGATGAGTACCCCCTGTCGGCCTCTAAGCCCTGACTATGATGAGCACCCCCTGTCGGCCTCTAAGCCCTGACTATGATGAGCACCCCCTGTCGGCCTCTAAGCCCTGACTATGATGAGCACCCCCTGTCGGCCTCTAAGCCCTGACTATGATGAGCACCCCCTGTCGGCCTCTAAGCCCTGACTATGATGAGCCCCCCCTGTCGGCCTCTAAGCCCTGACTATGATGAGCCCCCCCCTGTCGGCCTCTAAGCCCTGACTATGATGAGCACCCCCTGTCGGCCTCTAAGCCCTGACTATGATGAGCACCCCCTGTCGGCCTCTAAGCCCTGACTATGATGAGCACCCCCTGTCGGCCTCTAAGCCCTGACTATGATGAGCACCCCCTGTCGGCCTCTAAGCCCTGACTATGATGAGCACCCCCTGTCGGCCTCTAAGCCCTGACTATGATGAGCACCCCCTGTCGGCCTCTAAGCCCTGACTATGATGAGCACCCCCTGTCGGCCTCTAAGCCCTGACTATGATGAGCACCCCCTGTCGGCCTCTAAGCCCTGACTATGATGAGCACCCCCTGTCGGCCTCTAAGCCCTGACTATGATGAGCACCCCCTGTCGGCCTCTAAGCCCTGACTATGATGAGCACCCCCTGTCGGCCTCTAAGCCCTGACTATGATGAGCACCCCCTGTCGGCCTCTAAGCCCTGACTATGATGAGCCCCCCCTGTCGGCCTCTAAGCCCTGACTATGATAAGCACCTCCTGTCATAATCCCAAGTCATATTATCATACATCTTTTTCTTTATGTAAATAATGACAGAACAGAAAATGAATTAAGAATTAAAAACACTGTTTAAGAAAATATTACATCCAGTGTTCCATTTACTGGGTACGCTGCAAGGTGGCAGTAGGATTCAAGATGGTAGCTATTTATCATCTGCTTATTAAATACCTTATTATTTACATTATTTGGACTAGTGTTCTCATCTTTCTCGACATATTTATTACACTGTTTCGGCCGTTGTATGCTCAGGCCTTCTTCAGGTGGTTGGAATGTTGAACTGAACCCTTTATTTAGCTCGCTGGGGTAGACTGTTCTAGTTCCACGTGCTATGTTTAATGGATGTCAGTTATCAGTTATCTCCTGTTAATTCCCCTGTCCAAGTTCTTCACCACCTTAACCAGGTATTGAACTCACACTCTTTGGGTCCTGTCACTGGATCTGACTAACGCCTTTACCCACTGTGCTATTTGTCCTTGGTGACAAAGATGAGGACAATAGTTCGAATAATGTAAATAGTGTACATAATACCTCATCTCGGAAATATAGACAGATACTTATCATTATTATTATGAAACAATTCAAATTTCGGCAGAGACCTATTTAGTCAATGCTAATCAAGAAAATTCTCTACATGCTCTTCATGTTGGCTCCAATTTCACTAAACTCTTAATAATTTTGTCACTATTATTGGGTGAATGTGTAGGTGGTGTAATGGATAGCAACTTGGAATGAGATATCAGATAGCTAAGTTCAAATTCCAGTTGAGTACATTACATTTACTTATTCACAAATACCTTGGGGAAAGGCATGAATCCTTCTCTTCCCCAAGATTCATGTTAAATAGTAGGACTTGCATCTTGAAAAATGACTTATTCTAAAAAAAAAAATTGTTAATGCAATATTCACTCACAAAGAAAGAATTATTTGTACAAAATAGGCTTTGACTTTAAATAACCTACAAATGGCTGATAAGCTAAAAAAACGAAAAACAAAAAGCATAGATATGATTGATAGGATAAGGAACAAATTGGTAAGGTTTATAAGTCTAGCCTGTTTCATTATTATTACAGCTTCATCAGAGAATGAAAAATAGAAAATAATGCTTTAATAAAAGTGAGACGTTTGAGTTACAAACATTTCCTATTTGTTCCTTATCCTATCAGTCTGTTGAATTCCAATCCATATTTGATGTATATTTGATTTCAATTCATAAATATCATTGTATACCATCAAAACCATGGTTGACAGAAAGATGCAGCATCCTTAAAGTCTAAAACACACTGGGAACCCAGAAGGAATTTTATAAAAGCTATTATTTAAATTTTTTTTTTCTAGAATATATATTAAAAAAAGTACCTTCAATCTGAAGATGATAAATTTGAAAGGATTTTATGAATATTAATAGCTTTGTTCTTCTATATGTGTCATGTATCATCAGGGCATACCTGATCATGGCTCTCCACAATTTCCTGTTGTAGCTCTTAATAAATTTTGTTTTTTTTGTTATTTTTCTTAAACCCTGTTCTGCCATCCATTTGCTTAAGATTATTCTCCTCTATATGCTGTATCCCTTCAGGATGTTGGCGATCATGGCTCTCCACAATTTCCTGTCCTTCGTAGCTTTTAATAATAAATTTTATCTTTTTGTTATTTCTCTTAAGCCTTGTTCCACCACCCATTTATTCAAGCTCATTTTTCTATGTGCTGTATCCCTTCAGGATTTTGGCGATCATGGCTCTCCACAATTTCCTCTCCTTCGTAGCTTTTAATAAATTTTCTCTTTCTGTTATCTCTCTTAAACCCTGCTCTGCCACCCATTTACTGAAGTTCACTGTTATGCATTGTTTTCCTCTTGCCTTCAATCTTGTGAGTATTAGATTTTCCAAGCCCTATTTCTTCATTATGAATCTTCCTGATGTTAAGCGTAAGTTTCCATTTTGTTTCCATTTTCTCTAAAACTTCCTCATTGCTCACATAATCGGTTCATGGTATCCTCAAAATCCTTCTGTAGAACCCCATTTCTGTTGTTTCAAGTCTCTTCTTCATTTGTGAAGAAATTGTCCAGCACTCACTGCTATAGGGGAGTAAAGATATCACGTAAGAGTTTAGTACTTTTTTCCTTGTTTCTAACAAAGTTTTTCTATTTCTTAATACACTGCTTAGCTTTTGGAAGGCATCTTTGGGCATCCCAATGTGCCTATGGATATGAGTGTCACACTCACATCCTCTGTTAAAACACTTCCCAGATATTTAAATTTTTGTACTTGTTTGATTTTGGTATCTCTGATTTGCAATTCACACTTTGGGCTCATTTGTTTTTGGCTAACAACCATTCATTCTATCGTCTTACAGTTGATGTTTAATCTTTTCTTTTCACTTTCTTTCACAACCTTCTGTAGGAGTTTTTGTAGTTTTCCTTCCTTGTCTGCTATCAACACTGTGTCATCTGCATACCTTATGTTGTTGACATTGTAGTTGCTAATAATGAGTCCTGGTGAGACTTACAACTCAGAGGTGTACAAAAACAGTAAGTTTGGCAATTAATGGTATGAGACAGGTATTTTTTTGGTTAAGAAATAATTTAAGGAAATCTAATTCATTTATTACATTAAAAAATTATTTAATAGTAAGACGATAAATAGCCGCCATCTTGAATACTACTGCTTTCCTACTGCCACCTTGCAGCGTACCCAGTAAATGGAAGACTGTCCATTGAAATATCTGTAATATTCTTCTGATTCTTTGTTTTCATGAGGTACTGGGGAGGCATCAAATAAGCATAATGAAAGTGGGAGGGAGTCTTTCAATTTTCCAAAATTTATTGGTTGATTTGTTCACTACAGCTTATCAACCCTTTGCAAGTTATTAAGAGCCTGAAAATATTTTTAGATTGTAACATTTTTTTTCTTTTGGATATAATAATGGTTTAGTGATACAAGTCTTACTAATTAACCCATAGCTGGTGGGAGATGATGTGGATTCATACCTAATCAGATACACAAACAAAAAATTATAGTGTGGATATAAAGTAGGGGATCAATTCTATATTACAATCAATATATAAACTAATCCCTCATTTTGTAGCCACTGTAGTTTCTCTACATTTATATTCCAGTGATTGTAAATAAACAGACATGGAGAGCTGTACAATGACTACTCTGATGCAGAGAGGTGTGCAAAACAACAGCCAGAAAATATTTTTAGATTGTAAGAATATTTTGGGGTGGGGAGATAACAATGGTTTAGGGATACAAGTCTTACTAATTAATCCAGAGCTAGGGTGAGAAAAGGTGGATTCATAACTTTCGCAAGGATATTTGCATGGAAATGGATATAACCCAACAAGAATTGGAACTCGGCTCTCTGATTAACCATTCCAAGCTATTATCCATTACACCAACTGTACATTCAAGCTTGTAGCACCTATCTCTCTCTGATTCTAAGTATTAGTGTCCTTTTTATTTCCATTTTCCTTAAAACTTCCTCATGGCTCACATGCTCCGTTCATGGTATTCTCAGCCTTCTTCTGTAGGAACACATCTCTGATGCTGGACTCCTTGTGATTCTGAGCATTAGCATCCTTTTTGTTTCCACCTTCCTTAAAACTTCCCTGTTGATTACATGTTCAGTTCATGGTATTCTTAGCATCCTGCTGTAGAACCACACTTCTGTTGCTTGACGTCTCTACTTCATCTGTGATGAGATTATCCAGCATTCACTTCCATATAGGAGGATCAATATCACATAACAGTTTGGTACTCTTTTCTTTGTTTTTAACAAAATTTTCCTGTTTCTTAATACTTTGCTTGTTTTTTTTTTTGTTTTGAATGAAACTTTGCTGTTTCTTAGATTTTAGTCACACATTTTTCATCATCTGTTAAAACACTTTTCAGTACTTGTGGGATTTTTGACATCTTTAATTTGTAGCTGTCTGTCTTGCTAACAATCATTTTTTCTTCTTACATTTGATGGCTAGTCCTTTCTTCTCACTTTCCTTTATTTTTTTGTCTCAGAGTCGCACCCTAGTTCAAATAGGCATATGGTAATGGTATTGCCTTATCTAAAAAAATTCCAACATAAAAGAAAAGTCTAAGAATTATTCCACAAAATATTTAGACGTGTCTTTTTTGGGGGTAAGGAAGAGATTGCAATCTTACCTACAGAGGAATATCATAATGACATTAATCTTGATTGCTTATCTAACTATGTATCCTTTTCCCAAAATTGTTCATGTTAAACATATCTTGGATTTGGTACATTTTTGTAATTGGTGATGTGCTGCTGACAAGGGATAAGGTTTACCTACTTCTCAATTTTGTGAAGTTCAAGACTTCCATTAAATGCTCTGGTAATGAACCAACCAAATTCTTGAAACAAAATAAATCTGGATGAATATTTGGATTAAGTACCTCTGTTTTATAGATTATGCAAAAGCATTTGATAAAGAACATTTGGGACTGCTATGTAAGTTTGACATATATGGAAAGGATATTAGAATAATCCGGAATTTATACTGGGATCAGCCACCTGCCTATGGATAGAAAGTTAATTGGTAGCATTTTTAAAATCAAAACTAGTTGTTCACCGTAACGAGTTTAACGATGAATTTGATTTTAAAAAAATGCTACTTTAATTAGAAGACAAAATAATTTACTAAAATGAAAATGTCTAGAAAGTGCTTTAATCACTAGTTCATGCACAGTAAATTTATGTTCAGATTCTTACAACATTTCAACATTCTTGGCTGATCTTTTGTTATTGCAATATGAGATATTTAATAACAAAAGTGATAAAAAAATAACTAAATGAAATCAGGGAGACTATATATGCAAAACATATACTTTTTTTTTTTTTTAAATTTAATTTTTAATTTCAGGATCCCCTCTCCTTTGTCAGCATGTGTAATCTCAACAATAAAAACATCTCTTAGTCTTAAGTCCTAAAGAATAAAGCATGAAATTTTTATTCCACTTTGTCATATATTTTCCTAAATTTTCCTGACGATCTGCCTAAGTGAAACCTTGGTAGCTTTGTCTGGCTCATAAGGTTTGACTAGGTTTGCTCTACGTTTGTATCGAGCTCTTTAGTTAGTTGTTTACTCGTATCGGGGTTTTTCTTTGGGCCTTGAACCTGTATCTGTGCGATTATTTTTGACAGACTTTCATGTTCCTGGCTCTTTCTTTTTTTAAAACCTTTTTTTCCCTTCGTGATTGATTTGGCTATTATTAAATCAAGAATTCGAAAGTTTTTCGACACGAGTATAGTCACCTATATATATATATATATATATATATATATATATATATATTTTTTTTTAATATGTTTATTATTAATGCTTCCATTATTTTTAGCTAAATTAAAGATCCAAATTACAAGAAGACTCATTTTACAACATGTCTCAATTAGAAAAATCTGACAAACTCCATCTGCAACATACTCATAGAAAATATGACTATAATAGCTTCATCCACATGTAGTAAAAAAAAAATGGAAGCATTAATAATAAAAAAAAAAAAAGCTAACACTCAATGATATCAACTATGAACATGGCCACAATATGCTGACTATGTTTGGAAAATAAAAAAAAACATTCCCATCACTATAGATACATATCTATAAAAATCTACATATTTAATTAAAAAAAAAGATCCTTTATAATGACTAATAGAATAGCTGAAAGTGGTTGGATATATAGAAGTTTCAAACAGATTTTACACACTTTTCTGGACGTAAAGTGTGTAATAATTGTTCAAAAGTTTTATATATCTGGGTGCTTTCATTTATTTGCCATTATCAAGGATGTTTTTTTTAATTTTTTACTTTTAACTGCATGTATAGATTTTTATATTTATTGATGTCAATGAGTGATGGGAATGTTTTTTTATTTTCCAAACACAGTTAACACATTGTGGCAACATTCAGAGTTGGTTATTTAGTGTTGACTTTTTCTTTTTTATTATTAGTGCTTCTATTATATTTAGTCCTTTTTTTATATGTGGATGAGGCTACATGTATTTTCTACAAGTATGTTGCGGATGGTGTTTGGTAAGTTTCCATGTGTTTTAAATGGTGTGCTAATTGAGCTCTGGTCAGAGAGGTGTAACGTGAGTCGTCTTAAGAGGCATGTAGTGGTATGTCCAATATAATTATTCATTATTTTGGTTTGATAAGGAACACAATTCCTTAAAGGATATGTGAATTTATAGATAATATTGGTTCTCTGTAGTTTAGAGCTTGAAGATGAGTTGTTGACAATAAGGTTAACTGTTTAAAATCTTTTATAGTGGATAATTAATTTAATTTTCTTGTTCTGTTCAACTGGGGTTATGTATTATTTATAATGTTTCTAAGAGAAAATTCATCTTGCTTGTAGTTAACGTGTTTTATAATTAACGTTTATATGTTTAATGTGACTTTTATAGAAAATATTGTTTTTATCTGTATGTTCAGTGGCTACTGGTTACCTTAGAAAGAAACAGTCTAATTTGATGATTTATGAGGTAGTTTGGAAAACTGTTAACCAGCATCTGTTTTGCATTATTGAGTTCTTTAAAGAAAAGTGAGTAAGAGGATGAATTCTTCTATGCTCTTTTGAGGAAATTTTTTATAATGGTTATTTTATATCTAAGAGGACTTGCACTGATAAAATTAGGGTGGGAATAGTTTCTACCTGTGGGTTTTTTGTATAACAAAATAGTGAATGTGTTACTACTACATTCTACCAGAACGTCTAAGGCTAGGAGTTTATTTTTTTGACTAAGTTCATAGGTAAAGTTACAATTTTTACACACTTTATGGCCAGAAAAGAAAACATTTATGTGAAAGTTTAAATGAAAAGCTTAATCTTAGTACATCTTTAATGAAACACACATATACACACAAACACGCACACACACACATATATATATATATATATATATACATCCCTCTGTCATTTTTACGAATATTTTCATGGTAACTGCTCTGATGAGCTGCTTTTGCTGGTTCCCAGACTTCATGAATTTAAGCATTCAACTAGGCTGGCATCTCACTCTCACTGTCAAAAATGTTAAATGTAGCCATCTCTTCTACTCCAATAGATTCATGTCTTGCACCTCTCGCCTGTGGAAGTCTCTTCCCTTTTCCTGTTTCCCTGATAGCTATAATCTCCAACTATTCAAATGTAATGTCAATCGACGTCTCCAGATGCCTTGATCTATGCCCTATCCTTCTCTTCATCCTTTCCTCTACCACTCCTATTTACTCTAGCTCCAACTCTCCATAGCCCCTTGCGTGCTAGTGGCTTGGGTGAAATGCTTTAAAAATATACACACACACACACACACACAAAATGTGGACAGAAAACAGCAATGCATGGTGACTCAATTTCACACTTCAGTGTGTTCTTCAGACTAAGTCAGACTTAGCATTGAAGCATGGAAATCCTGGTCACCAGGCAATGTTGTTTCCTTGATCCACACCATGTACATCTATAAATGTGCTATAACTGATATTGATCACTATTTGCCTATAAATATAGAAAATTTTAAACCATATATAGAGAATATTTTGCGGTATCTAAGATGAACTGGTATAAAGGCCACACACCCTAAATTTAACGCTGAAACAAAAAAAGGGAAATTTTGTAAAGCCTGTCTACCAATCCCCTCAAGAGGAAATTTGGGGAAAAACTCTTATATATTTTTTTTTGTTGATATATATATATATATGGCAGAGCATGTCTGAGTTGGGGCTGTGGCTCCAGTGTGCAGGCACATACAACTCTGTTGGTTGCCAGCTGTTGAAGGGTCAAATAACAGAGCCAGTAGTAGTAGTAATAATAAAAATGGTAATAATAAAAAAAATCCCACACACTGTGAGAGTTTTCTGTCTCACTGGGTTAGGAAGCTTTGAGTAAAGAAGACAGGTGCTTCTGAGCAACCAACCCGCAACCAGTGATGGAAACCTCTGTAAGAAACCCTGTAATTAACACTGGAGATGAACCAGCTTAATTGCACTGCAACTGTCTTTAGTTAGACACAGATGTGATATGCTGGTCCAATTGGTGCAAAGATGAATGATTTTAGACATTTTGGCTCCCTTCTTATATATGCAAGCCTGAAGGGTGCTGTTCAACAAAGTCATGGCACACTGTGAATCATTTTTCTGTTATCAGTCTCTCCCAAATGGTGGCTGGACCTCCACAAACTTTTTCATTACTCTAAACAAATCATCTAGATGGATAGTCGAAGAGCACGGTTATTTTAAAATAATACTCAACCGTTGGACTCTCAGATGTTCAAATGAGTTGGAGAATCTTTTTTTCCATTTTTTCCTTTTTGTTTTTCCATTTTTCTTTTTGTTTTCCATTTTTCTTTGTTTTCCATTTTTCTTTCTGTTTTCTTTCTCTTTCTCCTCTCTCTCTTTTTTCTCTTTCTCCTCTCTCTCTTTTTTCTCTTTCTCCTCTCTCTCTTTTTTCTCTTTCTCCTCTCTCTCTTTTTTCTCTTTCTCCTCTCTCTCTTTTTTCTCTTTCTCCTCTCTCTCTTTTTTCTCTTTCTCCTCTCTCTCTTTTTTCTCTTTCTCCTCTCTCTCTTTTTTCTCTTTCTCCTCTCTCTCTTTTTTCTCTTTCTCCTCTCTCTCTCTTTTTTCTCTTTCTCCTCTCTCTCTCTTTTTTCTCTTTCTCCTCTCTCTCTCTTTTTTCTCTTTCTCCTCTCTCTCTCTTTTTTCTCTTTCTCCTCTCTCTCTTTTTTCTCTTTCTCCTCTCTCTCTTTTTTCTCTTTCTCCTCTCTCTCTTTTTTCTCTTTCTCCTCTCTCTCTTTTTTCTCTTTCTCCTCTCTCTCTTTTTTCTCTTTCTCCTCTCTCTCTTTTTTCTCTTTCTCCTCTCTCTCTTTTTTCTCTTTCTCCTCTCTCTCTTTTTTCTCTTTCTCCTCTCTCTCTTTTTTCTCTTTCTCCTCTCTCTCTTTTTTCTCTTTCTCCTCTCTCTCTTTTTCTCTTTCTCCTCTCTCTCTTTTTTCTCTTTCTCCTCTCTCTCTTTTTTCTCTTTCTCCTCTCTCTCTTTTTTCTCTTTCTCCTCT
>OZ038507.1:3709331-3886032 GCA_964036315.1 Acanthosepion esculentum | reverse complement strand
TCCAATTGCCTTATCAATAATTTTGAATTCATTGTTGTCATCCTTTTAAACAGGTTACCCATCCAAAGCTAGAAAGAGTCTAGAAACAGTCTACCTTGCTATTTAACATATAGCTGTACAGGGGGCAAAAGACATTTATGCTTTTCAAATGTCATTAGTGCAAAAGTGGATGCAAGAGACTCGACCAGAATTTGAACTTGGCCTTCTGGTCCCCTTTCTGTGCTGATAACCATTATGCTACATATAGATACATCGACCCCAGTCCTATCTGGAAATATCTCTAATTCCTTATAGTTTCTTAAATGACCAAAGGTAATAACAATGAAGATGAGGACAATAGTGTAAATCATGATAACTCCTCATTCCAGAAATTGAGACAGAAACCAAATAAGTTATTATAAATAGTTTTATTGAAAAGAATGTTTCTGATATAAGTAAATCCTGAACATTTTATTATTGGGTGGTTAATAATAACTGGAAAGGGTGTGAAAATTTAGCCTTGTAAAAATATTCAACTCATCTACAAAAGAAAGGAAAAGAAAGCAAAGAAAATATAAATCCAAAATTTTTATATTCCAAAAATTATTGAGGTGGTTTACAAAAATTGTTTCTTTTCTAGTTCAATTTTTTATGGCCATATCACATTTAAACACTGGTTCTCGTACAATAACTGAAGTGCAGCAATGTCAAGCCTGGTCAGTACCTAGATGGGTGACTGCTTGGGAATATCAGGTCGTGTAAGCTTGGATGTGCGAGTGGTGTAATGATAACAGCTCGGAATTGGAAATTGGAGAACCAGGTTCCAATTCTAATCAGTTGTGTTATATTCAATTATACGTAAATATCACTGGGAAGGGTATGAATCCACCTCTTCTCCCCCAGCTATGGCTTAATTAGTAGGTTCAAAAAAATTCTTACAGTCTGAAAAAATATTTTCTGGCTTTAAATAACCTGCTTAATAAGTGTTTTTGATAAGCTGTAAAAATCAATCAGTTTTATGAAGACAATTTTCCTACAACAGGAAATAGACTCCACACATGAGGATTTCTTAATGAATCTGCTCACTGTTCTGACTACTATTCAACATATCATGTGGACTTCAGCTGCAAAAGACTACTTGTCTTTTTATTAAAAATTGGCACACAGACATATGAGTAGTCTGCCCCAGTGGGCGAAATAAAGGGTTCGGTTCGACATTCTAACCTGAAGAAGGCCGCGTCGTACAATGGCCAAAACGTTGTAATAAATATGGCAACAAAGATGAGGACAATAGTCCGAATAATGTAAATAATGTACATAATACCTCATCCCAGAAATATAGACAGGTTCTGAAAGTGATTAATTAATAATGTTTTAATGATGTGTCCACTATAATTTTAATTTGTATGTCTGTCATTAATCCATTCTTAGAATATTGCTGCCACATCTAGTCTGGTGTTTCTTTTATGCATTTAGAGATTCTTGACAAAACACAAAGAATCTGCAATGTTATTGGTTCTACCTGGCATCTCAGCTTCATTTTCCCACTGCCATAACATAGGCTTCCTGTACATGTTCTATAAATAGTTTCATGATAACTGTTTGGATGACCTATGGTACCTAAACGTTATGAATTTAAGCACAGTACTAAATTGGCACTGAAGTCTCATCAATTTGCAGTTAAAATGGCTAGATGAAACGATAAATTCTATGTTAACAGTTTCTTCTATTGCACTTCTTGCTTGTGGAATCTTCCAGCTTCTTGCTTTCCAGTCATCTTTGATCTTCAAACATTTAAATGCAATGTCAACTTGATTACTCTTCTATTGTGCTTGCTCCTTACTAATTTAGGAGACTGAATTCAACTGACAATAAAGAAACACTATCTTGGCAAACTTGAAGAGGTGTGTGTGTGTGTGTGTGTGTGTGTGTATATGTATGTATATATATATATATATATATATATATATATACCTTGGGAAGAAATATCTCACAACTATGCTACCCAGGTTTTGATCGCAAGATCTCTTCAAGCAGGTTGGAAAAGCTGTGGTATAGTGAACTTGGTGGGAGTGAGACTTAGGAGGGGGAGGGTCAGAAGACCAGGAGGTGGATGGTATTGGTGGGAGTGGGACTAAGAAAGGGGAGGGTTGCAACAAAAAAAATAATTTTAGGGGAAAACACTCACAATATCACACTTCTCACTTGTGGAACTTTCTTTTAGCTTCTTGCTTCCAGTCAACCTTGATCTCCAGAAATTTAAATGCAATGTCAAACATTATCTTCTGTCTTAATTCCCGTTTTTTTTTTTTTTTTTTTATTGTTCTCTCAACTTAATAATGTTTCTTTTTCTCATAGTCTTTCACTCAGTAGCCCCTTGCATCTTAGTGGCTTTATTACCTTGTTTGGGATGAAATGAGTAAAATAAAATATCCATTTTTACCAAATTTTAATTTATACAGATTTTTAGTTTTTTTTTTTTTATCACAAACACCAAAACTAATTTCATGCTAATCATTATCATAAGTCTTGTAACTTTTGTTTGTTCAACTCCACACCATTTTATCTTCATATTGGAATGTCTTTCTTAATATGGTAAATATATATCTTTCCTCTCTATTTGGTTGCTGAGTTTTCCGTTTAGAGACCCTGTGAATTCTCAGACATTCCCAGAGAACATGGGGTGATATTAAGGTGTGGGGAGTAGTATGAAATATGATCTCTTTCAAAAAGCTTCCTAAGGTAGCGCATAGGGAACAACGATGTAAAGGTCTACATGACTGAAGGAATATGTTGGCAATAAATTCTGTCTTAATAGTTTTAAATTACATATGTGAGCATTAGTCAGGCTTCTTTTATTTGCTTCTAGATTCTCCACGAACCCAAAATATCTAAATGTATCACAATGCCTCCAGAAAGATGATTTGGGAGTGGGCTAAATGGATGTCAAATTTCAGGGAGCATGATTTCTATTCAGAGTGTCTCAGACGGCATAAGGCTTACAGAATTAGAATTTCAACTGTACATTTAACATTATTGTCTTTTCAAAAAGCATTAACCCACTTCTCTTTGTGCGCTGTGCCATGGCCAGATTTGGATTTGATTGATTCAGTTTTTATGGTTGACCACCCCTTTGCAGGTTATTTAAAGCCAGGAAATATTTTTTTTATTGTAAGAATCTTTTTTTTTTTTTTTTTTTTTTTTGGTATAGATAATGGTTTAGTGATACAAATCTTACTATTTAACCCATAGCTAGGGGAAGAAGAGGTGGATTCATACCTTCCCCAAGGGTATTTGCATGTCGGTGAATATAACGAACCTTATGGGAATCAGAACTCGAATCAGTTCCAAACCATTATAGCCATTCTATCTTTCTCATGTGATTGACTATTGTTGCTCAAGTTCTCTATTGAGCACTTCCTTGAAATAAAATTCTGGTCGTCTTCAAATACGTTAAATTCCAGTAACTTTTACATATTACAATAGATGTTAATAGTTTGAATTACATTTCTTATTACTATGTTATTTTTAGTGGTTACAAGTGTTTGAGTTGCTATCTCTGTTTATTTTTTATTTTCTTAAACAGTGAAATTAAAAACAAACCAGCCAGTAGTTTTTTTTTTTTTTCCTCAGGAATTCTTTACTGCTGGATCAATTGTTTTTTATGAACATAATAAAATTCCTGAGGAAAAAAAACCTACTAAGTAAGACATATCACTCTGTTACTTGAACTATCTATAATCTATCTGTAGTTCATATCATATTAACTGAAAAACACTTATAAAAAAATATGTGGATTTACCAAATTACAAAATACATAAAAAATTCTCACTTTAAATATTTAAAATTTAGCGTCGCGATTTGCACGCTCCAACACCATATAACCGTTAACAAATAGCTCATACTTAAAAACATCTTTCGGTTGGATAAACACATTTAATTTGTCTTCCAGTTTTGATTCTGATGGAAAAATAAAGCCTGATGATGAATTGCACGAAGCATTCGAAAGTACTAGCAGAAATAAAAAAAATACACCATATCCATTTTAATTATGAGGATCTCATCATTCAGAGGATTATCAGTAGTATAATGCTTATATTTATCTCTACTAGCGAAGTGATTTCGCCAATAATCGCATTCATATTGCTGATTGATTCAAGGTATGATTAACTCTTTGTAATGTAAAATATATGCTGCCTATTTTATTATTATTATTATTATTATTATATATATAATTTTAATCCTCTCGAATTCTCTGATCAAATTCTTAATGTTGATATTAAATTCATTAAGGAAGGTGCTGTAGTTTTTTTCTTTTCATTTAATTTTTATATTTCTGGTGCTGCTGAGATTATTAATAATTAATTTAAATATTATAGACAACAATAATAGAAGGAATAAGTTTTAAGACACAATTTTAAATCAACTCTATGAAAACGCAAATTTTGCAACGCTTAACATTCAATGAGCATTCAGCAACTGATGAAACTTTGAGTTGTGCCATCGACATGGGATATTACGTGTATTCACTAATATATAATAATAATAATGATAGCTGGCCACTTGTATTTGAGGATACCTGTCTATTAGAGCAGCTAGCCAATCCCTATTGCAGACGCTCGCTCAGGCACATTAGTGTTTGTTTACCCACCACACCTGTGGTTTATACTGCAACTATGCTGAGCAGATCTTAATTACAGTTTCTGGGAGAGAGTGTTATTTAGCATGATCAGCAATCTGAACAAGGCCAGCACACTCAAATCCTCGGTCATGATGACTTGTGACTTCATGTTAGCACAGCTGTTAACGGACCCCAAGGGTCCCGTCTACCCAGTTTCACTCACAAGACTCTGGTCAACCCGTGGTATGGTTTTCAGGCACTTTCCAAAGATGCCACACACTGGGATTGCCCCCTCCAGACTGATAACGTCAGGAAGTCTACTTCCTGACAAATCAACTGTGGTGAGATTCGAACCTGGGCCTCATGGTCAGAAAGCAATGTTCTAACAATTCGGTCACATGTCCATATATATATATATATATATATATATATATCACTTATATATATATATATATAATATATATGTGTAATATATTATATATATTATTATTTATATATTATATGCACAGTACTTATTAGAAAGTGCTCAATATCAGAGATAGAGCTAACATACTTGGTTGGATTGATGTCAGTTTGTGACCCTGGGTTTCATGCTTTTGCAATCGTCAGTTTGTCTGACGATCGCAAAAGCGTGAAACCCAGGGTCACAAACTGACATCAATTCAACTATATATATATATATATATATTTAGTTTACGAAAAACTAGGTAATCCGTATAGGAAGACCCAATGAGGATAGAATCCAGAGAGCTCAATGTAAATCAGAGCTAATAATTTAAATAAAAACGAACCACTTTATGGTTCCATATAATAAATTATTTCACCACAGCCCTTTTAAAGGACAGCGGATCATCAGATTTTATTTCCAAAGGTTGAAACGAAAAATGAAAATAAATTTACACATTTATGACTGGCAGTAATAAGTAAACTAATGAAGTGAGGGAGTGAAGGGGGTAGAGAGACATGATTGAGTTAGGTGTAACATTTCTATTCTTTCAACTTTAAATTTTTAGAGGAAAACCAAACATTGACACACTAAATCTGTTAACGGAAGTTATGGGAGGGGGATAGGTCAAAAAGGCATAAAGAGAAAGAGAGAGAAAGAAGTTGTGATAAAGTGTCATTAACTTTCTTTTTATATATACTATGCTAGATTTTATTATGTGTATCAATATTTTCATAATAAAATTGATATTAACCACCTAATGCTGGTAAAATCCTCAGGACATGTTTATAATGTAAAGACACCGAGATTTTCAATTTGTAATGTTTTTATTCTTCATGTGTCATGTTCCCTTAGGTAGTAGGCGATCATGGCTTTCCACAACTTCTTATTCTTTGTAGCTCTTAATAAATTTGCTCTTTCTGTTATTTCCTCCAAATTGTGTTCTACCATCCATTTATTCAAGCCCACTAATGCATTGTTTTTTCCTCTATACCTCTTGCTTTCAGTCTGTCCTGTGAGTATCAGACTTTCCAAGCCATCTTTCCTCATTATGTGCCCTAGAAATCGCATCTGTCACTTCCTGATGTTAAGTATAAGTTAACTTTTTCTTTCTATTTTCTCTAAAACTTCATTGTTGCTCACACATTTAGTCCATGGTATCCTCAGTATCCTTCTGTAGAACCACATTTCTGTTGATTCAAGCCTTTTCTTCATCTCTGAGGAGATCGTCCAGCACTCACTGCCATAAAAATATGTAACAGTTCAGTACTCTTTTTTTCTTGTTTCTAGTGAAGTTTTCCTATTTCTTAGTACACTACTTAGCTTTTGGAATGCCTCTTTGGCTATCCCAATATGCCTTTTGGATTTTTAAATGTCACACTTTATGTCCTCTGTTAAAACATTTCCCAGATATTTAAATTTTTGTATTTGTTTGATTTTGGTATCTCTGATTTGCAATTCACACTTTGGGCTCATTTGTTTTTGGCTAACAACCATTCATTCTGTCGTCTTACAGTTGATGTTTAATCTTTTCTTTTCACTTTCTTTCACAACCTTCTGTAGGAGTTTTTGTAGTTTTCCTTCCTTGTCTGCTATCAACACTGTGTCATCTGTATACCTTATGTTGTTGACATTGTAGTTGCTAATAATGAGTCCTGGTGAGACTTACAACTCAGAGGTGTAAAAAAACAGTAAGTTTGGCAATTAATGGTATGAGACAGGTATTTTTTTGGTTAAGAAATAATTTAAGGAAATCTAATTCATTTATTACATTAAAAAATTATTTAATAGTAAGACGATAAATAGCCGCCATCTTGAATACTACTGCTTTCCTACTGCCACCTTGCAGCATGCCCGGTAAATGGAAGACTGTCCATTGAAATATCTGTAATATTCTTCTGATTCTTTGTCCTCTGTTAAAGCACTTCCTAGATATTTAAATTTTTGTACTTGTTTGATTTTTGTATTGCTAATTTGCACTTCCCACTTTGGGCTCATTTTTTTGGCTAACAACCATGCATTCTGTTTTCTTGTTTTCTTGCAGTTGATGTTTAATCTTTTCTTCTCGCTTAAATTCACTAGCCTCTGTAGGAGTTTGTAGTTTTATTTCCATGTCTTCTATATTAGAAATAATTATAATGAGTGATTTGGTGGTGTGTGGTTATATTATGCAGTTTGATGCTTGTTCATTATATTCTCATAACATATATACAATAGTACAGTTATTGATATAAAGGTGTTGGTTAGATCCAGTGACAAGACCCAAAGAGTGTGAGTTCAATACCCGGTTAAGTCAGTGGAGAACTTTCAGAGGGAAATTAACAGGAGATAACTGGTAACTGACATCCATTAAACATGGCACGTGGAGCTAGAACAATCTACCCCAGTGAGCGAAATAAAGGGTTCAGTTCAACATTCCAACCACCTGAGAGAAGGCCGGAGCATACAACAGCCGAAACGTTGTGATAAACATGGTGACAAAAATGAGGACAATAGTTCAAATAATGTAAATAATGTAGTTTGGTGCTTGTTCATTATATTCTCAATAAATATATAGAATAGTACAGATATTGATATGAAGAGATTTTCTTCTTATTGGTTGGGGATCTTCTAACAAAAAGGGATGGAAATCTCAGCAGCACCAGAAATATAAAAATTAAATGGAAAGAAAAAATTACAGCACCTTCCTTAATGAATTTAATATCAACATTAAGAATTTAAGAAAATTTGAGAGAATTAAAATATATATTAGTGCCATTTTTTTTGCTTTAAAAAATCCCAATGCATTTTTCTTACCTACAGTTTTGTTTTACATTCTGTTCTGAAGAATACAAAATCAACAAATGTTTATGAAGCATGTTGTTTATTAAACTTTTCCACTTTGTTTCATCATCTCCACTTTTGTTTCAGATACTATTATATGCCCTACAAACACACATTATACATCTTATAAACACACAACATTGTACACCCCCCTAGAAACACACAACATTGTACACCCCCCCTAGAAACACACAACATTGTACACCCCCCTAGAAACACACAACATTGTACACCCCCCTAGAAACACACAACATTGTACACCCCCCTAGAAACACACAACATTGTACACCCCCTTAGAAACAGACAACATTGTACACCCCCCCTACAAACAGACAACGTTGTACACCCCCCTACAAACAGACAATATTGTACACCCCCCCCTACAAGCACTTAGTATTTGGAACTCAGTTTTCTTATGATGCACAAAGAGGACAATGATAGCATTGTGTTTTGATCATGATTAGATGTTTCAATCAAAGTAGGGTTTACTTGTTATCTGAGATGTGTAAGGATGTGGGGATCATGTAATGGATATACATGAGGAAAGTGAAAATGACGAGCCATGTTCAAATTCTATTTGAGTCTGTTTAATTTACATCAGGCTAATGCCTTTGGGAAAGTTGTGACTCTATCTACCTCCAACTATGGATTATATAGTAGAGTCAACTCTTACATTGTGGAACAGACAAGGAGAAGGATACTTCATGAAGATGGCTGTTTGGAGACTTTGTAGGTCATTGTGTGCTATTTCAGCTGTCAGATCTTCCAAAAAGTGCAACTGCTTCGACACAAGCCTTCAGCACTCTAATCCAATCACCTGTGTGGGTTAGGGTTCAATTCTGAATTGAACTGTTGAGTTCCTAATGTATAAAAATAGACAGAAAAGTCAACACACACATATTTTTCATTACTTCAAAGTTATTTTTAATGAATACCAATGTTTTAAATAGATATCCCATTTTTATTTAAAACAGTGTATATTATATCCATCAGACATGTGCACTGAGAAATATTAAAGAAAATGTAATCTCTGGTTAATACACACTGTTTAAAACAAAAATGTGATCTGCTGAAGAATAACTTTGAAGTAATAAAAATGTAGGTTTAAAAATATATCCACTAATTCTTTAGAAATTGCACATATATGTGCAATTTATATATATATATATATATATATATATATACATAATATTAGGAAAAAACCTTCAAAATCCATTATTAGTAATAAATTTATTTCGATGATTATAAGCATATATTAAAATCATTATATTCCTGCACAAACAACATATATAATATTATTGACTCACATAACAAAATATTAAAATCATTAAGTCCGTTTTGGAATAATCCCTACCAATTACAATTTGGTATTATATATATATATATAATATATAAATTTTTAAATAAAAATAAAAACGGACCACTTTAAGGTTCCATGTAATAAATTATTTCACCACAGCCCTTTTAAAGGACTGCGGATCATCAGACTTTGCTTCCAAAGGTTGAAACGAAATATATATATATATATATATATATATATATATATATATATATATATATATATATATCTCTTGAACAATAAAAGAAATGTTAAAAAAATTAAAATTTCAGATACAATGGTTTGTATATTAATATTTTTTGTTTTATTATTTAGGGTCACTCGACTAGTTTTGGCCTGCATGGCCATCATCATGAGAAAAAAAAATTATTTTTTTGTAGCAGTGAACTTCAGGTGTGAATCCGTATATAACATTTTTCTTACTCATTATGTTTTAAAAGTATTTAAAATAGAGCACTCATATATAAGAAAATGAATATGCAAATAATGTATATATGAACAAGAGTAGAGGTTTATCCCTTATTTCTTGTTTAAGATTGAGTTTCCAGTTCCTTCTAATTTCTACTTCCACACTACTCCTAACATCTCCAAGTGAACTGTGAAATGTTATTCACTAATGAAATCTTGACCTATTCAAGTTTAGAATTAACTGTTATCTTTCTTGCATCACCCCAAAAACTTGTTACTCTTTCTTATGCTAATACAACACCATACAGTAAGTCTTTACCTTGAGTGGCTCTTGGGCCTTGTATTGGGTGAACATTGGTAAAAAAAAAAAAACAATAATATTTGCTAACATCAGAAGTTAGAAAGAAAAAAATACTAAAATGACAAATTTTAAGTTAGATATTTTTGTGCCTGTCAATTTACTCATTCTACAAAATCGTGTCACATAACAAGCATTTATGTAAATGCATTCAAGTATTTCTATTAAGTATAAAATCCACTTTGTGTGTACATGTGTTGAGACAGTCATGTGTGTATGTATATATTAACAAACATCCATATGCACAGACATTCATTTTTTACTTATGAATATGGCTTCATAACTGCAGATGTGTGTATTTTGTTATTGACCAATCAGCTTTAAGATCTTTAACAGACCCCAAATATTATTGGTCAGTTACTGATTATATGCCCACTCTATATATTTTTTTTTAATTTTATCATTTATGAATAAGGTGGAGTTCTCTGCATTTCTCTGATAAATCAGTCATGTTTATAAAAAAGACATTTTTCAAAGTTTTATCTCTTTTTCTCTACCTTCCTCTCAGTTTTTTATTTTTATTTTTTGCCTAAGGAGGGCATGAACTCCACCCACCTCTTCAAGAACATGAGGAAGTTTATGATAGATTTAACTTATGTGGAAATAGGACCTATTTTTAAATCCTGTGTTGGGATGTGTGTTTTTATCTGTTTTTCTTCTAAAAAAAAACAGTGTAAAAATGTAACATTTGCTATATATATATATATATATATGCACATGCACATGCGCTCGCACACATACACATATACTGAACTAGACACTTATAAGTATTCATTGGTGTATCATAAATTAGTCCCTTGCAAAAAACATCTTCATATAAAAATATTTACCTATAGATATATTAAAGGAAAGAGTGTGTATACTTAGATATAATTTAGTTTTTCCAGCGTGCTTACATTTTTTCTTTACTCCTACATTTTTCCTTTACTCCTACATTTTTCCAGTAGGAGTAAAGGAGTGCAAAATTTGTCCATTAATCCAAGCACTTCCAAACACTTATTTAACCATATTCAAAAGCGTTTATTTTTAGGTATTATTAATTCCTTTTCATATTTGACTGTTTAAAATAGTTTTGAAAATGGCTGAAGAATTGATTGAAAGTTCATGGAAAATACTGACAACTTTTGCACTCCCTTAATTACACCTAATGGAAAAATGTAAGAAAAACTAAAAAAATTCCTGAACTTTTCATTATGCTTCATATTCAAAAACGAAACATATTTAAAAGAAAAGGTTGCTATATATATATATATATATATATATATATATATATATATATATATATTTGTATGTGTGTGTGTGTGTATATATATATATGTATAAGTGTGTATTTTATATATATATATATATATATATATGGTATAAGATAACAGGTGGAAAAAAAAAACATAGTTTTTTGCCAACGCGTTTCGTCTTCCAACATGTGAGCAAAAAAACTAAGATGTTTTCCAGTTGTCATCTTATACCATTTTGTCTTATCCACAGAATTGATAAGTTTGTATATTTGCATATATATATATATACACAAGTTTGTATATTTGCATATATATATATATATATATATATATATATATCTATATATACACAAGTTTGTATATTTGCATATATATATATATATATATATATACACACAAGTTTGTATATTTGCATATATATATATATATATATATACACACAAGTTTGTATATTTGCATATATATATATATATATATATATATATATATACACACGTTTTTTGGTGCAATGTCCATTTCAGGCAGGAAAAGTTTGTTGTATTTTGTGGGACTTATTATTTTCCTTATATTTATTTTATTTTAAAATTTTTAATGTTATTTGTTTTATTTTATTTTATTTATGATATTCATAATTATTATTATTTTATATTTTTATTCATTAATGATAATAATAATAATGTTTCAACAAACTGTCTTCTACTAAAGTGTAAATGCTATCTTTTATATTCATTTGTTATATTGCCTTATGTATAAGCTTATTAGGCTGATTTGTCTATGTATGTTTGCTCTTTGTATGTTTTATTGCATTAGTTCTGTATATCATATTTTTTTCTGTAGTTATTATTTTACATAGTATATTGTTTTGAATATGATTTATTTGCACTATTTACATCATTCTGACTGTTGTCCTCATCTTTATTTCCATATTTACAACATTTCAGCTGTTGTATGTTACAGTCTTCTTCAGTTGATATACAATGTAAATAGCATAAATAGTTACGATACCTCATCTCAGGAATAAGACAATATATTTTATATATTGTATCAGGAATGCATGGATTGTATAGAGTTGATAATTATTACACTGGATTGTATGTATGTGTGTGTGTATATATATATATATATATATATATATATATATATAATATATATATATATGTATATATATATAATATATATATATTAGTCATGGTTTTTGTACTTTTTTTAAAACTTTTTTCTCTATTGATAAACCTGTTGATTAAATGCTGGTTTACTGCATGATAAATTGAGTAAAAGTATTTATTCAAGCTGTCAAGGTTTTAAAAAAATCTGCTAAAGACAGTAACATATTTCTTCAAAAGAGAACACATAACACTTATTTTCTCATGGTCACAAATTACAGCAGCTCTTCCACTACAAAGATGCACTTATTTCACGCTTGCTTTTCCTTTTTTTTTGTGCTATTCTCATAACAGACTTTTGTTGTTCTATGAAAATAAGTGAGAGTTTTGTCTGAGACAAAAGGCTTCATTGCTTTCCTTAAAGAGAATGAAAATAGATTTATTCCGTCATAATTATTATTATTAAGGTTTATCAAAAATAAAGCTGAATTCCTGTACACATTTAAAAATATGTTTGAACTGCATTTTTAATATTCTTCTTGGTGGTGTTATTATTGTTATTACTATATACTGGGGAGTATCAAAAGTATTTTCATTTTTTATGGCCCTCTACTCCAAAGCTTATTTCATGTCCACATTTATAGATAATCTAGGACACCACTATATCAATATTATTCTATATTAAGGTATATCAATAGTGTTTTTCTTTCTTACAGACCTTTACTCCAAAGCTTATTTCATGTACACATTTAAAAACTTTGTATAAACCTATTAGATTATTATTATTTATTCGTTTATGTGTCATGTCCTTTCAGGATGCAGATTATCACCTTATCCTTTGTGGCTCTTAACATCATCTCTCCCTTTACCAAACCTTCTACTTCCTGTTCAGCCATCCATTCATACAATCTTGTCAGGTAGGAGTTCCTTTCTCTATCCCTCTTGACCTCACTATGCCCTGTGAGTGTTAGATATTCCAAGCCTAGAAAATACATTAACAAAGGTTTTAATAAACAAAGTGGCTTGATGCTGAATAAGAAAAAAACCAAGCCAATGGAGGTTACAAAGATATAACAAACAGTCCTAAGGGAAGTAATAATTACATGAAGACTACCAATTAAGGCAAGTAATATATATTGTATCACCTATTTTCTGTGTCCAAGAAATGCTCTTTAGGTGTTTACTTTTATGCAAACCTTTACTCCAAAGATTATTTCATGTAAGCATCTAACGACAATATAAGACTCAACTAAGTGTTTCATTAAGACTGATTATATAGGGTGTTTCATTAAGATGGATGAAAGTCAAGAGTAAATAAATCAGTTTTATTGGTGAAAATTTATTTCTCTATTGGATCATGTTATTTAAGTCATGGCAATTATGTGTGAAAAATAATATCGCCCAAATGTCCGTAAAATCTAAAAGAAAGTCATCAGACGCTTAAACTTAATTCACACTTAAAATTGGTCCAAGTTATTGGAACACCCTTTATATCATTAATATTGTTATACATTAGAGTGTATCAAAAGTATTTTTGTTTTTTTAAAGACCTTTACTTAAAAGCTTATTTCATGTGCCCACCTAAAGACAGTCATTGATTATGTATATTGTATCATTATCAATACTATTCAGATGTACCTTTTTTTTCATTTTTTTTCATATGTTACAGTAGCAATTATTTAGATAAAGGCGTTATATTAAACCTCAAAACTGCTTGCTATAAAAAAATACCTTATTCTTTTTGCCATACTTAATCTTTACAAGAGTTAGGTTATCCCCAAAATGGAATATTGCTGCAATATCCTCACTTTCTTGCCTTGATAGAGACTTTCTACCACACTTCATCCTAAAGAGTCAGATTAAACCAAAAATGGTATATTGTTGTTATATCTGATGTGGAACTGCACAATCCCCTCCCTCCTTCCTTGACAGCATTCAGAATCATTTATGTCGTCTTGTAAGGAATGTTTTATTTTCTATATTACAGGCTATATCCTACAGATGCAATGTGGCAAGTCTATCACTATTTCCATGGCAAATGTTCAGATGAGCTCAAGATCTTTATGCCGAGGACTCCCATTCTACATCCATGGAGTTTAATCACTTATATTTCTTTTGTATTACATTCATAAGATGGAAGTTCCACTCAGCAACTTTTCCCCCAAAACTGCTTCTCTCTAGAACAGACTGTTGTGTGGAGGCTTCCCCCAAATCCTGCAATCTTAACCTCTTCAGGTCAAGGGTCTATTGTTGTATATCCTCTTTATCCTCACTTCATGTACCTCTCCTTACATTCAGTAACCCTCTACCATGAGTTGCTCTCGAGCTTTGTAAGCTTAAAAGTATGTGAACCAAACAACAAAAATATTTCTGATTGTCTCATTCTACGTGCTGTGTACCTTCAGGACATGGCCGATCATAGCACTCCACAACTTCCTATCCCTTGTGGCCCTTAGCAATTTTTCTCCCATTCTGTCTTCCATTCACCAGATATTTTTGGACTTTTTCCCATTAGTAAATATTGAAACGGCCTGTCATTAATTTGCTGGCATGAAATGTTTTCGCTAAGATTGATCTGGAATCTTTGTATAATCAGAATAAAATAATAAAATTGACAATAATTTTCAAGAAGCCACCACAATAAACACTCCAGTAGGTCTTCTAAGGTGGACTCGTCTGCCATTTGAGATTAAAACATCCAGCTGCATATTCCAAAAGGCCATTGAGAAAGTTTTGGAAGGAGTAAAAAACATCATTGTCTATCAGGATGACATAGGCATTAGTGATTGTACTGAGGAGGCACTAAGGAATAAAATGGAACAAGTTCTGAGCAGATTGAGTAATGCAAGCATGACAATTAATCAAGATAATTGTAAATTTAATTGCAAGAAAATTTCATACTTAGGTTATCAAATATCTAAAGATAGGATCTCACCAGATGACAGACTTATTAGCAAAACATTAGAAATAAATACACCAAAAAATAAGAAAAAGTTAGAAGCTTTCTTGGGTTTGACTAACTTTTATAATAAATATATACCTTGATATGGTGACATGATTGAACCTTTTGCGAACTTGAAAGAAGAGTAATGAATTTCAGTGGACTGAAAGACAGGAGATGGCCTTCAAAAAGCTAAAGGAAGCATTTAGAAACAAGCCAGTAGTTAAGGTATTTGATCAGATGAAAGAATTCGCACTAACTATTGATGTTAGTGAACATGCCATAGTAGTAATCTTATCACAAGAGGGACATCCTATTATGTATTTGTCCAGAAAGTTGATGGCAGCAGAGACAAATTATTCTAACATTGGAAAAAAAAAAAGCACTGGCAATTGTCTGGAGTACTAAAAAGGTGTGCAGTTTGTTAGTGGGTAATAAATTTCTACTAAAGTTGGGCCACAAGCCCTTAGAGTTCATTTTCAACCTGAGGAAAGAGTTACCTAAAGTCACATCGTCCATAATTTTGAGATGGTTGATTAAGCTTATGGCATTCAATTGCGACATTATGTATAGTAAAGGAAATGCCATTCCACATGTAGGTGCATTGTTAAGATTGAATTTTAATACCCAGAATGTTGAAACAAAGGACAGTTGTGAGGACAGAATTTCACACACAGTAGAGATATATCTATTATCCTTCAGGTGGCTCAAGTTTGAAACTGAAAAGGATCCTATATTAAAAAGAGTACAGAATATAATATGAAAAAATATATGGAGCAATTGCAGAAAGGCCTTTTAAGGAAGTAAGGCACAGTTTAACAATTGAGAGGAGTCATATGCAGTGGAGATCTTATTGTACCACTGAAATCATTAAGAAAAGATGTTATTAAAGCAGTACACGATGCCATACGTGGTGGTGTATTGAACACATAATTAAGGTTGAAACTACAAGCCTGGTGGCCAGGATATCTGCGTGATGTGGAGGATTATGTCATAAAATGCCCTAAGTGTGCTGAGATAAAGAGCTTCAAGCAAACCAAGATTCATTCATAGCCAAAAGAGGAGGACCCAAGAGTACACATGGATCATGCATACATTAATGATGTAGGCCTGCTCTTCATACTAGTAGACTCATATTCAGGTTGGCCTGAAGTGCTTAAAATTTCAGACAGAAAAGCAAGTACTGTAAAATAGGTTTTAAGAGTAGTATTTTCAAGGAATAGAATTCCTAAAACATTGGTGTCGGATAATGCACCAGAGTTTGCTGAAGAAAGCTTATGTACGTAGTTAACACAAATTGGATGTAGGCCATACAAAGTATCCCCATACCATCCTCAGTTAAATAGAATTGTGTAGAGGATGGTCCAGATGATAAAAGTTGGACTGAAAGTATTCTCTCCAGGGAATTGCAGCCAAGAAAGTTATCTACCATAGTTGCTTTTAAGTTACAGGACAACCCCACATGCGGGCAGAATGCAAAGCCCCTTGGTATTAATGGGAAGGCAAATTAGAGCCCCAATAACCATGTCCTCCTCAACAAATGAGAATGTATGGTACGAAAGGAATAAGGATTCAAATCGCGAGGAAGCACAATTTGTAGGGCAAAAAGGACTTAATACAGCGGCATTAACAAAAACTGGACAGCGCATAAAGATCAGTTTAGATTGCAAAGAAAGCTGGAAGATATTGAAATGGAGGAAGAGCCTGACGTGAAAGTGGGGGGTCAGGATTATCAGCAAGAGCTGGAAAGTGAAGGGGGGGAGAGAGAATGAGTGTGTTTAGTGATACCGAGGAATAGGAGGAGGATTCAAATGAAGAAAATCCTGTAAGACCCAGATCCCCCATAAAAAGGAATCTAGGCACTCACCATGAGACAAATGGTGCACCTCCTGGAGTGGATTGTAGAAGTAGCAGATCTACCAAGGACATAAAGCCTCTAAGGTTCCTGGAGATGTGCAAATTAGATGCTATATAAGAGTTCTACACATGGGAGTGGAGTTATCTTTCTTTGACTACACTTCGTATTTGAGAACTATGCATGATACATGTGCTTCTGAGATGAACGACAGGCAACTCTCACATTTTGATAGTTTTTCTTTACCCTGCTTGGCTTTTATAATTATTAAATTCAAATTAATTTTAGTAATAAATAAATAAATAATTCTCCTGATATCTGAAATTACATAAATCAAAGAATCAGTTACCATTAATTTACATGGTGGCGGGGAATTTCTAGACCAGAAAATAATTTCCTTCCATCTCTCCAGAATCTCTCTTGCATATTTCTAAGTCTGCCAATTGTCCTTGATTTGAATATTGCTTCCACATATGACCTGGTACTCCTGATATATATTTAGAGATTCTTGATAAAATCCAAAGAAAAATCTACAATGCTATTGGCTCTGACCTGGCATCTCAGCTTCAGTGACTTTCCCACTACTGTAATGTAGCTTCCCTGTGACTTTTCTATAAATACTTTCATGGTAATTAATGAACTTTCCTCTTGACTTTATGAATTTAAGTGCATAACTAAATTGGCAATGAGGTCTCATCATTTTACCGGTGAAATGGCAAGATGTAACCATAAACTGTAAGTTCTATGCTAACAGTTTCTTCTATCACACTTCTTGCTTGTCGAATTCTCTTCCAGCTTCTTGCTTTTCAATCAAGTGTGATCTTCTGTCTGAATCAATCAAGTGTGATCTTCTGTCTGAATCAATCAAGTGTGATCTTCTGTCTGAATCAATCAAGTGTGATCTTCTGTCTGAATCAATCAAGTGTGATCTTCTGCCTGAATGAATCAAGTGTGATCTTCTGCCTGAATGAATCTAGTGTGATCTTCTGTCTGAATGAATCTAGTGTGATCTTCTGTCTGAATGAATCTAGTGTGATCTTCTGTCTGAATGAATCTAGTGTGATCTTCTGTCTGAATGAATCTAGTGTGATCTTCTGTCTGAATGAATCTAGTGTGATCTTCTGCCTGAATGAATCTAGTGTGATCTTCTGCCTGAATGAATCTAGTGTGATCTTCTGCCTGAATGAATCTAGTGTGATCTTCTGCCTGAATGAATCTAGTGTGATCTTCTGCCTGAATGAATCTAGTGTGATCTTCTGCCTGAATGAATCTAGTGTGATCTTCTGCCTGAATGAATCTAGTGTGATCTTCTGCCTGAATGAATCTAGTGTGATCTTCTGCCTGAATGAATCTAGTGTGATCTTCTGCCTGAATGAATCTAGTGTGATCTTCTGCCTGAATGAATCTAGTGTGATCTTCTGCCTGAATGAATCTAGTGTGATCTTCTGCCTGAATGAATCTAGTGTGATCTTCTGCCTGAATGAATCTAGTGTGATCTTCTGCCTGAATGAATCTAGTGTGATCTTCTGCCTGAATGAATCTAGTGTGATCTTCTGCCTGAATGAATCTAGTGTGATCTTCTGCCTGAATGAATCTAGTGTGATCTTCTGCCTGAATGAATCTAGTGTGATCTTCTGCCTGAATGAATCTAGTGTGATCTTCTGCCTGAATGAATCTAGTGTGATCTTCTGCCTGAATGAATCTAGTGTGATCTTCTGCCTGAATGAATCTAGTGTGATCTTCTGCCTGAATGAATCTAGTGTGATCTTCTGCCTGAATGAATCTAGTGTGATCTTCTGCCTGAATGAATCTAGTGTGATCTTCTGCCTGAATGAATCTAGTGTGATCTTCTGCCTGAATGAATCTAGTGTGATCTTCTGCCTGAATGAATCTAGTGTGATCTTCTGCCTGAATGAATCTAGTGTGATCTTCTGCCTGAATGAATCTAGTGTGATCTTCTGCCTGAATGAATCTAGTGTGATCTTCTGCCTGAATGAATCTAGTGTGATCTTCTGCCTGAATGAATCTAGTGTGATCTTCTGCCTGAATGAATCTAGTGTGATCTTCTGCCTGAATGAATCTAGTGTGATCTTCTGCCTGAATGAATCTAGTGTGATCTTCTGCCTGAATGAATCTAGTGTGATCTTCTGCCTGAATGAATCTAGTGTGATCTTCTGCCTGAATGAATCTAGTGTGATCTTCTGCCTGAATGAATCTAGTGTGATCTTCTGCCTGAATGAATCTAGTGTGATCTTCTGCCTGAATGAATCAAGTGTGATCTTCTCTCCTGAATGAATCTAGTGTGATCTTCTGCCTGAATGAATCTAGTGTGATCTTCTGCCTGAATGAATCTAGTGTGATCTTCTGCCTGAATGAATCTAGTGTGATCTTCTGCCTGAATGAATCTAGTGTGATCTTCTGCCTGAATGAATCTAGTGTGATCTTCTGCCTGAATGAATCTAGTGTGATCTTCTGCCTGAATGAATCTAGTGTGATCTTCTGCCTGAATGAATCTAGTGTGATCTTCTGCCTGAATGAATCTAGTGTGATCTTCTGCCTGAATGAATCTAGTGTGATCTTCTGCCTGAATGAATCTAGTGTGATCTTCTGCCTGAATGAATCTAGTGTGATCTTCTGCCTGAATGAATCTAGTGTGATCTTCTGCCTGAATGAATCTAGTGTGATCTTCTGCCTGAATGAATCTAGTGTGATCTTCTGCCTGAATGAATCTAGTGTGATCTTCTGCCTGAATGAATCTAGTGTGATCTTCTGCCTGAATGAATCTAGTGTGATCTTCTGCCTGAATGAATCTAGTGTGATCTTCTGCCTGAATGAATCTAGTGTGATCTTCTGCCTGAATGAATCTAGTGTGATCTTCTGCCTGAATGAATCTAGTGTGATCTTCTGCCTGAATGAATCTAGTGTGATCTTCTGCCTGAATGAATCTAGTGTGATCTTCTGCCTGAATGAATCTAGTGTGATCTTCTGCCTGAATGAATCTAGTGTGATCTTCTGCCTGAATGAATCTAGTGTGATCTTCTGCCTGAATGAATCTAGTGTGATCTTCTGCCTGAATGAATCTAGTGTGATCTTCTGCCTGAATGAATCTAGTGTGATCTTCTGCCTGAATGAATCAAGTGTGATCTTCTGTCTGAATGAATCAAGTCTGATCTTCTGTCTGAATTCTTTATTGTTCTCTCTCCTTAATAGTATTATGTCTCACATTCTTTAACTCTCAGTAACCCATTGTGTCTTGGATTTACTGCCTTGCTTGGGGAGAAATGATTAAAATAATGTCATCCTGCCTTAAGATTCAGTCAAAATATTTTTACAAAATTTGATGTTTATGTTCTTGTACAGGTGAACAGTCTTTTGAAAACTTTTTTTTCACTTTTTACAATGGTATATAATTTAGAATTAAATATATATTATTATTTTAAACATATACATACATATATACATATACACAAAAATTAGGATTGATACAAATGTAAAACTGATTGATGTTATTCCCAGCATATTCCATCTCTAGAATTTGGGAGATGGATCCTCCAGCAATTGCTGCATCTGCTCACCAGGAGATATTAGCAATTGATTGTTCATTTTCTCATTTTTCTTTTATATTGAGTTAAGAAACAATTTATACATTTTTCATTGGTGCAAGATTGATTTTTCTTTTCTTTTTTTTTTCTTATCACAAAAATTTTAAATTTAAAAAAATTAAGGATTACAAAAATTTATGCTAAATTTAAAATGTGGGGAGAATCCATTTTCATGCAGTAATACTAAGTTTTGGTATTTTACTGTGTTCCAGGTATCTTCTGTTTTTGGTAACTTTGGTTTTTCAATATTCACTCAATAATAAACAAATTGGCACTATTTATTTATTTATTTATTTAATGCTCACTTTTTATGAAATTACAAAATTTTATGCCTCACTCTTTAAGAAATTGCTAATACAATCCATTTTTTTTTTACCAAGAACATTGCTAATGCATCATTTAGCAAAATAATATCCCAAGTTCTTTCTCCCTGTGATATTCTGTGTCATGTGAAAAACCTATTTATTTCAGTTTTTGACTTGCTTCATAGCCTGGGAATTTTGCTGAATGACATTACAGAACTTTGGAGATTGAGTTATAAGCATCTCTTTCCCCAGTCTAATGCTCTCATTCTTTAGCAATGATATGCAGTCACTAGAGTGCTTGGGCTGGGTTTATAAAACTCTTTGTACAAATGACGATATGCTGTGTTTTTCAAATTGAATAAATCAATGTTTGTACACCGCTGCAATGTTTTTTTTTTTATTTTTAGCTTGGTGCACAGAAGTTTGCCTTTTTTTTCTATTCTTAGACAAAATGGCAGAACTTTTGCATCCCTTGTGGTTTTGGCTGGTGGGGTAACTTAATATTTTCAGCATATTTTCTTTTTATCATTTTTTTAACAAATATCTGTCAGCAAAATGACGAAAATAGTTTCCTTTCCCTGCATTTTTATGCTGACATTCAAAGCAATCTTATATTGCAAAGTAAAAGGTATCCAAACTCCAACCCATATTTTAGTTTAGATAAGCAAGCATATTATCATATATTAAACAAAAGAGAAAGAAAAAAATGTAATAGTAACCTTTTTTTTATATGCCAATATGCATTTAAAAAAAAGATCTTTGCTTAAATTATTTTTCTGCTTTTTGATAAAAAAAGAAACTGATCTCACACTTTTTTTTTGTTTTAGACCAGGTCTTTATTGATAAATCTTAAATTTTGTGGTAACTTTTTTTTAATTTTAAGTCATTATTATTATTAGACGAATCTCCAACTCTAGGATATCTACCAACTGCCCCATAATCAAACAAAGGTTGGTAATGCATGATAATACTTAGGACAAGAACAACACATCTAAGATTTGTCAGTGGTCCATAAAAGTAGTAGTTCACTGCTAGAAGTGAGTTAAGTGAATTCCACAAAGAATTTCCAACTGTAGGATATCTACCAACTGCCTCACATAGTCAGGTGTGGCACAAGGCCAAATTTAATGTGGGGTATCTGAGCCCGTAGGATCAGCCAAAAATTCACCGTAGACTCCATATAAAATGGGATCAGGTAGCTGTTTCCAGAGACAAGACTCTGCCCTTCGACATAGCCTCATCTGGGGCTCCTCTCTGCTTGGAGGCAGAGAGTTTGACCAGCACAGCTGGAGTTGAATCTCCAAGTCTTGAATGGAAATTTTTTTTTTTTTTCATAGACCATGAGATGTGATTTTTTTATATTTTTAAGAATTATTATTATGTTAGTGTTGAATATTGATGTAGTCATTGAAAATGTTGATCTTGACACATGGTGTCAACAAGATTGCTTATAACTGAAAAACTTTTCAGATAATCTTTGTAGTTGGCAGTTTTCTGGAGCTATATAATCTTGGTCTCAGTTCCAATTCTTAAGCACTTTTTCAGTTTTCTAGCTGGTGTTCCAAGTTCTATTACTTCAGGATTAAATAATAATAATAGTTTTTCATTTTTGTAACCGTTTCACACAATAATTATTCTACCTTTTTATAAAAAAAAATATTTTTTCTATTTTTTTTTTTGACTTGTATCTTCATCATAATGACAATACATCAAATTAAAAAATTATTACGTTTTGTTGTTTTAGTGATATAATGATGAAGCATGGCAGGGGTCCAAAGAGCTACCATTTTTCTAGCATCTTTAGTGGTGGATTATATATATATATATCTATATATATATATATGAATTCCTATTGAGATTTGGATTGAGCTTGAGTCCCAATAAATGTTCAAAGTATGGAGCCTTGTTCAGTTTAATCATTGATTATGACTGGCAGAAAATTCAGGGTCTGATTAATGACACAAGCTTGGTGTTTGAGTTATTGAAAGTCACATCCCAGTTTTTTCCCTGTTGTTGTGTTGCTGGGTGTATCCTTATATATGTCAAGTAAAAACGAACATACAATTTGAACCTTTATACATTCTATTTACTATTGGATAACCATAAATGAAAAACATGACCAGTGAAATTTACCAGTAGATTGATAGTTCGATACATGACATGTGAGGATGCATGACCACCATCTTGAAATCCCCTTCTCTGTTGTCCTAGAGAGTTCCAATCAAGGGCCATAACTTGGTTCCCATTTAGGGAGTGAATTAACTTCCTAACAACTGTTGAACTGTTCAAGGAGAGATCGTCTCCCAGGCTCAAATCATCTTCATTTTTTGGAAGTGTGTCCATCAACGGTGGTTTCATCTGCACAGATGTTTACTGACAATATGAGAATGTTCTTAGGCAGATCTCTGATAAAAAGCAGAAAGAGGGTAGATCAGAGGAAAGTTATGGGTGATGATTGATCTTGTTAGTGACAAAAATGGTAATTATTCCAATGATATTGCCTCACCTGTTAGATAATTATAAATGCCTTGAAATTTAGTTTGAAAAAGAAAAACATATATTAATATGAAATTGGGATCTTACTGTATGCAAATTAATGTTGGATCTTGGCTAGAAGCTCCATTAAATCACATCTCTAAATAACTGGATGCCCAGGTGCAGTGAAAGCAGCATCCTCTAAGGCAGAGAAATGCTGCAAATTACTCAACTGAAAACGTAATTTTCATTTTACGAATACAGGGGTGGTTGCCTGACAATTACTTTATCAGAGCACCTTAAATATTATTAAGATGATACTGAATTCAAAGTTTGATAGTATATATGTGTGTGTGAGATGTTATCCAAAAGTTTTGAGAACTTATAGAATGAAATGCCTTCCTCAGAGAAAGAAAAATATGATATAAATTTTTTTTTTATATATCAGTGAGACATAGGAAATTTCTGGCAGGATAAATAGATGGTGTCATCAATCTGTTTAAATTCCTTAAGTCACAACACCCAATTGTAGAATTCTCACCAAGGCTTAGATGACTTGCTTGTGGCTGGCAGCAGTATGTTAGGCAGTTTGAAGGAACAGTCAGTAACACTGAAAGGGGGCACAAAAGAAGATTCTAGACATTGTCAACATGCCTGGTCTGTCCAACACTATCATGACTGACTGAGAAATGGACATCACAGGACAAGATCATTCTTTTTGTCAGCATGTTTGTCACTCTCCTTATAATGTATATCGTCATTTCCTACCTCATCTGAACCTGTCTTTCACACTGGTGGCATCACACACTCTTTCCCAATTACAGGAACGTCCTGTGTATGACAAACTACATCGGCGTCCTGGATATGACGATAAACTACATCCACATCCTGGGTATGACGATAAACTACAACCGCGTCCTGGGTATGATGATAAACTATGTCCAACAGCAGGGCCTCTGATAATACATTTTTGGAAAAATAATGTTGCCAGCTGTACAATTTTGGAAAAATATTACCGGCTATATATATATAAATTTTTTTTTTTTTTTTTATAAGAATAGTGTTGCCAGCTATTCAGATTTAAAAAAAAAATTATCAGCTATACATTTTTTAAAAAAATATTATTACCAGCAATACATTTTTGTAAAAAATAATATTGCCAGCTATACGTTTTTGGAAAAAAACTAATATTTCCAGCTATACATTTTGGAAAAATAATATTACCAGTTGTATGTTTTGGAAAAATAATATTACCAACTATACGTTTTTGAAAAAAAAATATTACCAACTATACGTTTTTGAAAAAAAAATATTACCAGCTATACATTCTTGAAGAAAAAATATTACCAGAAATAAAAATTCTTATTCGGCATTAAATGATCCATTGAGGTTGATATGCTGTAAAACAAACCAAACCAAACCAATTACAGGAATGCTAAAAGATTCTTCTCCTTTATCAAATGATTTTACAGCCTTGTCACAAAAGACATTCTGGTCATCTTTTCTGGTTTATTGTCACAAGACAAAATACTGATTCAATTTAATATGAGCTTTATCTTTAGATTTCAGCCATAATTATTACATTCTTTATTGTTATTGATTAAGGATTAAATGCCAAATAATTTCTGTAAAGTTCAAAGAGTTAATTGGCTCAAGGAAAATATTTTCTAAATATCTTTGAAATGTCATATACTTGCGCTATAAAGAGCAATGAAATCTTGGAAAATTTTTCAGCCATCATCAGGTGACTTGGTATGGCTAATATTTGAAGAAAATATTAATTGAACTGTTAAAAAAATAGTTGTCTCTTTCAAAAAGAACTTAATGTTTCATTTCATTTCAAAAATATTGAATTGGAATATGTTGGTTCAACTGAATTTGTAAATGCTAAGCTTTGCTTGTAATTTAGGAAATGTTTTCCAAAAATGTATGTTTCTGTTTGAATCATTCCTTGTTCTGGAAGCATTCCCCACTCTCCTTGTTGATTGTTCATTCTTTTGCCTTACCAACTAAAATGAATGTCTATTTACAAAACACGTGCAATGGCAGTAAGATTTGTCATTGTTGCTATTGTTAACCAGATTTGACTTGAAATTTTTTTTTTTTTTTTTTAAGAAAAAAAATTTAAAAGAAAAAAACTTTCTAAATGTGGAAAATAATTCAAAACCTTTGTAAAGAAAAAAAATATTTTAAAATTAAAACTTAAGCTAAAAAATAGGAGGAATATGTTATATCTTTTATTGTCCTGACATTGTAGCCCAATCTTCTTTTGATCCTGTCTGATGATTCTGCTTTTGTGTAAGTTATTCTTGCTGCATTCAATGCACTGAGATGTTTAATAACTGTATCACTTCTTTCTGGGAGTTGATTCTCCATAAATGATGGTAAATTAGGGTGGTTGCCCAACACATACTGAATTGGACTATGTCCAAAGTGGTTTTGCATGCAGTTTTTTTGCATTGCCTGCCCAGGCACAAGCAACATTTATTTCCATTTTGGGATTTTCATCATCATTGTCTGTACACACACATCTATGACATAATGCTTTCTCTCCCATACACCATTTGAATATGTTGAGGATGCAGCAGTCTACATAAATTGTTCAGCCAGCTCTCTATATTCTGCATTATCAAATTCCCCACCATTGTCAACTAGAAATGTTTTTGGAGGTCCAAAACCAGCAGCTATCCACAAAATTGCAAAGTTATCTATAATCAATTTAGGAGTTTTTCTTCCAATCACTTCACTTTCACCGAATTTAGTGAAGAGATCAATAAAATCTAAAAAGTAAACATGTTTATATTGCTTCAGGTCCCTTGTCACTACATCATTAAATTGCCTAGCCAAGAGAAGAGATACCCTTGGTCATGCAGGAGTCTTCTTGAATCTCTTACAGACTTCACACTTCTTGCTAATATCTTCAATTAGCTTTTCACATTCTTTATCAAATGCATCAGCATTTTTTATGATCGCTTTCAGTTTTTTAGCTGAAGGATGTGCCAACTGATGATTTAGTTTATGGATCATAATCTTGTTTTCCTTGCATGATTTCTGTTCAGCCACCATGTGCACTTTCTCAATTTTTATTTCACATTCTTTCAGTGGAATATAGTAATGTTGAGAGGATGTATCCAATTAAAGAGGTCTTCCATTGACTTCCATTCTCCATATTTAATTTGAATCCCATTCTTTTCATGTCTAGTTTGCTTAGCAGTAGGGGGATATCGCTGTCTACTACTTACGTTCTTGGGGTTATCTTTTGACTACCAATAATACAAGAAATCTCTATTCCTTCAGTATCTTTGCCTTGTGTCTCAAGGACACATGGCACAGTGGATAAAGGTGTTAGATCCAGTGACAGGACCGTAACCAGGTATTGAACTCACACTCTTTGTGTCCTGTCACAATAGTCCAAATAATGTAAACAGTGTACATAACACCTCATCTCAGAAATATAGACAAAAAATTATCTGAAAGAAAATTTTGGTATTTTTCTTAATCAATTTTCTACGGCCACCAAGAAATTAATTTGTGGACTTAAAAGGATTAAAACTACAATAAAGAGACATAATACATCTAAATTATTTAACCAAACTTGTTCACACACACACACACACACAGGGATCATTAAAACATTAAAAGATAAGATACCGACAACTAATTCATCACTTCTCAAACCAACCTTAATTGTTTTATGACCCTTCGCTCAGAACTCTTCACTGCCATTTCAAGAAAGGCATTCAGATTACTAACACAAAAATAGAGAATGTCTCGTATCGAGAATATTTAATATTGAAAAACATAAAGAAAAACATTAATTATTTTTAATAATATGTGGAAATCTCTACCATTTACCTGAAGACGGTCGCGAGACCAGAAACGCGTGTAGTAAAATTATGAAAAATAAAGCATAATATTAAAAAAAAAAAATCCACATTACAACCAAAAACGTTTGCGGTACCTCTCTTCTTTTTAATATTCACACTTTTCTCTCATTGGAACGACTATAACCTCTTCCTTTTATCTATCTATCTATATATATATATGAGTTGTTTATACCTAAAAGAAACATCACCCCATATAGTACTGGAAGTTAACATTTTTAAGGTGAGCATATTTTTTAATGTGCTCAAGATTAAGGAATAATAATAATAAAAAGCATTAAATAATCAAAGTTGAAACTCTCTGAATTTCACTGTTACTCTACACTTCAGGAGCAAGATCAATTTGAACATTTCCCATAGCAATAGCTATAAGGCATTGTGGTATTATGGTCGTTATAAAAGAATCTTCAATGAGGAATAAGCTGTTTTGGTGAAAGGAACAATATCGTGTGTCTGGCTGGGTAAAGAAGCCTGAGTTTTCTCCACTCATGATGAACTGTTACACTCAAAGCATTGGATGTCTATAGTGTCTCAAGTTTGCTTCAAACCTTAAGTTGAAATCTTATGTATACAAACTGTTGGTAAAGATTCTGGAAAACTGGTTGGCTCATTCTATCACTTCAGCAAGTACCTGATTCCTCCTGCCATGCTCTATCTTTACAAGAATCAGATTAGATCCAAAATCATTGTTTTGCTGCATTATCTGGGCCAGTGTTACTCAATCACTTCCCAGACTTGATCCAATTCCAATTATTTTACTAAGTCTTGAAGAAGAAAATTTATTCACCATTTTGCAGCCTCTTTCTCACAGATGCAATGTTACCAGGACTATCACTATTCTATTGCTATTTTCGTGGCAAATGCTCAGAGGAGCTCCATTCTCTAGTTCCTCCAGTTCAGACCTTTACTGCTAGGACACACCATGCCACTTCCACAAAGTTGAATCACTCTCATTTCCCCTGTGTTTCAAATCTAAGAAGAAAGTTCCACTCGGAAAGCTTTCTTCCAAGAAGTGCAACTTTGTGGAACAGATTCCCGGGTGGATACTTCCTTGATCACTTCAATTTTAACCTCTTCTATTCAAGGATCATTCGTTCTTTATCTTTCTTGTCTCCGTAAATTTCACTTTCTAACTCTTCCATTCATATCACATCTCATTCACCATAATAATTTTAACAGTAGCATTCTACCTTGAATGACTCTTGAGTCTTGTATTGGGCACTTTTCAATGAAGCTCAAAGCTTTGAATTGTGTCTCAAGTTTGTTCCAGAACACGAGTTGTAATCTTATATATATACGAACTGTTGCTAAAGATGCTGAAAAAAATGGTCACAGTTCATTCTATCACTCCAGCAAGTACCTGATTCCTCCTGCATTGCTTTTTCTTTGCAAGAGTCAGATTAGATATCAAATGGAGTAGTGCTATCATATCTGTTTTGACAAATCTCAAAATCATTTACATGAACTTGTGGGTATATATTCTCTACTTTGCAAAATTTTTGCTACTTCCAGTTGAATCACTCCAATTTCCCCATATTCTAAATATAAGGAGAAAGACAACCTTTACCCAAAAACTGCTTCTTTGTCGAACAGATCCCTGTATAGATGATTTCCTGAATACTGCAATTTTAATCTCTTCAAGTCAAAAGTCAGTTGTTATCTATCCATCTTATCCTCACTGCTTACCACCTCCTCTTTCATTCTAATCATTCACTTAGTTCATCATAATCATTTTAACAGTAATCCTCTACCTTGAGTGACTGTCAAGCCTCATGACAAGTCAAATTTAGTATATCTGACCTTAAGCAGAACACTTACATACAATCCATCACTAAGGATGCAGGAAAAAAATGGTCAGCTCCCTGTACCACTCCAGTAAGTGCCTGATTCCTCATGCTATTGTTGTGGGGTTCAATAGTCAATGTTAGACGAACCCCACAAATATTAAAATTCAAGAAGAAACACAGGCCGAGGCATGGGTAATGAGAACAAGGAGTTTATATAAAATCTGCCAAAATTTATTAATGGCAGAAAAAAAGAAAATACAATTGAAGAATCCAGATGTTTCAAATGCCCTGAGTGGTCATGCTGGTAGTTAACTGTTGGTCTTAGATGTGCCGACAGTTGATAAACAGTTGGTGTTAACTGGCAGTCATAGCCCAGGGCAGACAGTCGTTGACAAGGAGCAGAACAAAAGAGAACACCGTGACCAGGCCAAGAATGAGATAGATAGAGAGATAGATAGATAGATAGATAGATAGATATGAGCAGACCAGAATAGGTAGTGTTGTGGGACCCGAATGTTGATGATAAAAAACCCTGCAAACATTAAAATTGAAGCAACACAGGCCAAGGCAAGGATAACGAGAACAAGTAATTTAGATAAAATATTCCAAAATTTATTATTGGCAGAAAAAAAGAAAAATACAAAAATTCCAGGTGTTATAAATAACCCTGGGTGGTCATGCTGGTAGTTAACTGTTGGTCTGAGAGGCAACAGCAGTTGATGATGACTGGAGTAGCTTGAGTAGTGCTGAAACAGTTGGTATATTGGGTGGGTGCTGGCTAACAGTCATAGACCAGGGCAGCAGGTTGTTGGTAATCAGAAGATGAAACTACTTGGGATTTTGTCAAAGAATGATAGCGAAGGTCAATAGATAGTTGCCGTGTTGAACTGGTACTAGCAGGCAGTCTTAGCCAAAGGTAGGTGATTGAAATCACGGTGATCTGCAAAATGATGGTGAGGGTCACTGGAAATTGCTGGCAGTTGTCGGTCACTGGAATGGATACTACCCAATCATCATCTTTTTCCCATCCAAGGTGCAGCTAGTCACTGCTGGTTTTATGATGTCAGAGTGTTACAACAGCACAGGGTTTTTACGCAACTTCCATTTTATAAATGAAAGTCATAAAAATATCTCTAGGATTGGTAGAAGACATGGTCGGCAGGAGTCAGTTGGTCACCTGTGATTGCTGCTGGTTGTTGCTGGTATGGATACTACCCAATCATCCTGGCTGCCCCTCCCGCCCCCCAAATGCCTCGGCCTCAATTCAGTATGCTCATTTTATGGCATAGGAGTGTTAGAACAGCGCATGGTTTTGACACTACATCTGGTTATAAGGAAAGTCATAAAAAATAACTCTAGGTTATGAAGTACAGTATAATTAGTCATAATAAAATTGAGCAGGAAAGAATTAGTATTGGTTTTGGATAACCAGACTAAAATGTCTCCAAAACGATATACAGAATAAATAAACTCTAACAAACTGTTCAAAATTAAATTGAAAGCGTACGTTTGCTGAAATAAAAATAACATGTCACTACAATACTATCCTCTAATTTATAAGAACCAGATCAAACCCAAAATGGAGTACTGTTGCCATATTTGGGTAGGAAGTGCCTGGTCCTCACTTTCCAGTCTTGATAGTTCAAAAATGTCTTCAAATCCTTGTTGGAGAAGAATTATTTTCCATCCTTCAACTTCTCTCTCACAGGCGGGATGCAATATCGCTACTACTGTGGAAAGTGCTCGGATGTGCTACATTCCTTGGTTCTGCTAGGTCTAACCTTCACGGCTAGGACCTGCCATGCCACTAACATACGAGCAAACCACTCACACTCTCTCCATATTCCATTGGCAAGCAGTAAGTACCACTCAAAAAGATTCTTCCAGCCAACTACTGCCCTGTGAAACAGACTCCTATGAAGATGTTTCCTCGATCACTACAATCTTAACCTGTTCAAGTCTAGAGTTAACTGTTATCTTCCCCTCCTATCCATATAAACTACACCTTAATGTAATCCTCTCTCTTGAGTGGCCCCTGGGCCTTGTACAGGAGGAACCTTACTGTAAAAAAATAAAAAATCTAAATGAAAACAGTTTAAAACAACCTCCTTATTAGTTTCCAATACCGTTCATTGTAATAAGCACTGCTTTAGAATTTGGAGAATAAATACACCTTTCTGAATTTAATATAGATGAAGAAAAAAATCTCCAGGGTAGATCAGCAATAAGTCTGGCGTTTGCTTTGCAATTGGCTCTCATGTCACGACAACCTATTAACTAATCTGTCTAAGGTCTGCTAGATGAGATTTTTCAGCTTTTGGGCCACAGCCCAACCACCCACCCACCGACCATTTCTGATTCCCTTCCACACAGCAAACATTCTCCAGGGGGAAAAAAATGTCTTACTCTTGCTACTAGCATTACTAACTATAGGCAATCATTACGCACATAACCCAGCATCTAATTTTAGCTCTTTTTCGTCCTTTAAATATTTTAAACTGATTATATCAGGTGTGGAGGAAATGGTGGTAGGTTAAGAAAGTTGATTAGATTAAATGCAAACAGTGATGCTTTTCTGGCATAAGCTCATATGAAAGTCTTTTAAGAAAGGAAAAAGACCCTCAATGATCAATATTTGAAAAACTAGGAAATAATTCTACTTTAAACTTATTTCTGCATTCATTTGTATCCTTCCAATGTCTAATCTATTGAATGGTAGACAGGATATTATAATATTCAGGGCATTATTTTAGATTGAAATGATGATAAGCTATAATATTCTTCTTTTTATTCATTATTCTTTCCTGCACTCATATGTTACACTTTGATTGAATAATCTACAAAATAGTTTTCTGCCTTGCAGTATTTTTCAAAAAACAAAAAAAAATAAAATTGTTTAAACCCTGTTTTTGTTTTTGCTAAAATTGTTTAAACCTTGAAGTGTTTTTGTTTAGCTGATAAGAGCTATTTTTTATCTTAGATTAACCTCTGGTGTCCTTGAAGGTCAGCTTTGCTTATCCTATCATCTTTTTCTCACTCTTTATGTCAGGGGTCAGTCATCATCTTTCCACCTTATCCTCATAATCTTCATCTCTTACAATTTTTCTTCCATGCACATTACATACCATTTCATTAACTGTAACTCTCTACCTAGAGTGGCTCTCGGGCCTTGTATTGGGTGAAATTTAGTGAAGAAAACACTTTTGCCCCTCATCCATATCAGTTTACCTTTAAAAATGTTATTTCTTGGCTGCAGTACAAATTATAAAGGTCACAAACAAATTTTACCTTTAATGACCTCTTGTGACCTCAGAGATTGAATTTGAACTTATTCACCCGGCCATTTCTGAGGTCAGAAAATGTTTTCTGGTTCTTTCTTAGTCTAATTTGATAGAAATGGCATCATTCTTTAGTAAATGGCAAAAATCTTTGCCCTGACCTCAGCTGGCAATGGCAAAGGATGACGTAGCAAACTGGGGTATGCTCTCCCTGATGACAGTTAATGGTTATGAGAGAAATCTGAGAAAATAAAAAAGACACATTTAAAGTTATGACTCCCAAGATGATGATTCCTTTATTGCTACAATCTTAACCTATTCAAGTCTAGAGTTAACCATTATTTTCCCCACATATTTGCATAATCTGTGCCTCTTAATCTCTAACCCTCTACCTCAAGTGGCTCTCGGGACTTGTACAGGCTGAAAATCACTGTAAAAAATGTTCTGACGAGCTACATTTTACCAGTTTTACCAGTTCCAACCTTCACCAATTCTGAGCCATTATACATTACAACACTCACACATCCAAGCTTACAGAACCTGGTATTCCCAAATGGTTACCCATCTAGGTACCAACCAAGCTCAGTGTTGCTTAACTTTGGTGTTTGTATAGGAACTGGTGTTTCAATGTGATGTGGTAGTAAGCCTCAAAATATTTGTGAATTTTTAGAGAGCAGGTGCTAGAGGATTGCAATAGACGTATTTGCCATTGGTCACCACTTTGTAGCAGAGTAGTGCAACATTGCAAAAGATGTGGGTTGACAGAATGAGGTGGATAACTTTCAAAATAAATTGAATTCAATACAAGGAGGATTTTTTATATATATTTATACAAAGAATAACATAGATAACAAAAGAAGTAAAAGAAAATTATATGCATGTGAATACATATAGCTCCAACAAGGAAAGAAAAACACTTAGTCATCATATGTGTGGGTGATCTCCAAGTGGTTTGTTTTAAATTAAGTAGTTGGTTGACCAGAGTAAAGAAATCTTCTCTGGTGGAGACAAGTTCCATGTTGTCACTACTACATCTCAAATAGTGAAATAGAGGGTTTATGTCCTTCCTTTTACAGGTCTGACTAGATCATTCTAGTGGGTGTCCTGGCAGACAAGGTAGGGCCAAGTCTTACAAATTACAAGCACCTGACTGTAAATACTGTATTAATTATGGTAGAAATGCAGGCAAAGATCACTAGCATTTTTGCTCAATGCTTGAAATGTGAAAAACAGTTTATATATTTTGAATCCGGATGCCAGGAAAAGTCAACTAATTAATACTTCTGGCTCTTCTATTGCAGAGCATGCTATAAATAGTAGGAATTGTGTCTTTGATTTTAGGGTGGACCGTTTTTCTATTTTATCGAGGTCCTACTCCTCATATGACCTCAAGGTTCTAGAGGCCTTGTATATCAGATCCTGTGGGACTTCCCTCTTTAAACAGAGGGAATGCTTACTGGGTCTGAATGTTATTGGACTCTAGCTTTCTTGAAATTCATATATATATATATTTTTTTTTCTTTTCCCTCCATTGGTTATCATTAATATCAATTAAATTTACACGTTAATTTTTTATATCCCAGAAATAAACTTGATAAGGCTGGGTTGAAACCAGTTGTTTTTTTAGCTTTTAAAATATATATTAAAATGCCATATAAATTATGCTTATTCCTAGCTATCCTTAAATTTTGTACTACCAAAAAATTTATATTTATATATATATATATATATATATATATAAAATAAAACCTGACTACTCATATTCAAGGATACCTATCTACTAGGGCGGCTAGCCAATCTCTATAGCAGACACTTGCTCAGGCACATTTGTGTTTGTTCAACACCTACAGAGCCAACCTGTGGTTTATACTGCAACACACTCAAACCTTCAGTCACGATGACTTGTAACTTTGTGCTAGCACAGCTATTCTGTGGCCCCAAGTCTATCTGATTTCACTCACAAGACTCTGGTCAACCTGTGGTATGGTTTTCAGGCACTTTCCAAAGGTGCCGCACGCTGGGATCATCCTCGATCCAGTCCAATAACATCAGGAAGTCACCTTCCTGACAAATCGACCATGGTGAGATTCGAACCCTGGTCTCATGGTCAGAAAGTGAATGTTCTAACCACTCTCATACACAAACATACACACATGGTTGGTACCAAATATACACCTGTAATCAGTTGCCATGCCAAATTTTACCTTTTATCATTGTTAACATCAAAAAATACCAAGTGAGGTGTAATGTTTTGTAGGTGTTTTTTGTCCATTTGATATTTTCACCTGCTGCCTGTTTCTAGTCTGTGGTCATTTAGTGTCTTGTTGTGTACTCAGTGGAATGTGATCTTTTTATGCATTCTTCTGTACATTTCAGTGAACCATGGTTTTCTTTTCACTGGATGTTTTCTCAAAAGGCAAAGATATTACAAGGAATGAAAATAAATGCCAATGTAAAGTTAAAAAATAATCTAATACCATAGGCTGACAAAATGTTACAATCACCGTTGGTCGGTCATCTACTAAGATCTTTAAGTATCAAGAAAGGGCTAACTACTAGGTTAGACGTTTATGCCTCTATCTGGGGATTTCTTTTGGCTTGTGGGGAGAATGGTAGAAAGACAGATCACCCTTGCAGAAAAAAATGATATGAACTGTACTGTGTCACGTCTTGGACAACTCTCTCTGACATCTCTGTGCAAACTATGTATCTGTGTGCTTTTACCTATATAGATATCCATCCGAGGGAATGACATTGATGGATATTATCTCCAAACAAAGAAATGCAGATGTTTATGCTTCAAAAGTGCTTCAGACCAGACATGGGGTGTTTAAAAAGTACATCAGGTCAGGTTTTGGTTCAGCCATTTTGGCAAGCCATCTATGATTTTAGCTAGACAATATGCTAAACAAACATTTCCCAATTTTGTCTGGGCTTTACAGAATTTTGATAAACATTAATCCTGTGACTGCAACTTCCTTGGATATAAGGAGTGGGATAGAGAAACTTCAGTCCTTAATTTCTACTTTTATGTGCCATGTCCCTTCAGGATGTAGGCGATCATGGCTCTCCACTTCCCCCTATCCATTGTAGCTCTCAATAAGTTTTGTCCCTTTGTTATCCCCCCCCAGGCCTTGTTCTGTTAACTACTTGCTTAAGCTTGTAGGGATGTCATGCATTGCTTTCTCTTGTCTCTCTTTCCCTCTATTCACCCTGTGAGTATAAGATTCTCCAAGCCCTCCTTTCTCATTATGCGTCCCAGAAATTTCACCTGCCTCTTCCTGATGTTAAGTATGTTACCTCCTTGTTTGCATCATCTCCAAAACCTCATCATTGCTCACACGCTTGGTCTATGCTATCCTTAGCATCCTTCTGTAGAACCATACCTCCATTGCCTTGAGTCTCTTCTTTGAGATTGTCCAACATTTGCTGCCATAATGGAGTTTATATCATGTCTAATAACACACAATATGAAACCTAATGGCATGAAGGGGTTAAGTCTCTGGGAATTAACTCCGGTAAGGACAGACATGTACAACATATACCTGTATATGGACCATCATCCAGTGACTGCTAGCATGAATGGCATAAAGGAGATAAAATTCCTTGGAACCTCTCTCTCACCCAGAAAGGAATGTCCTGAATTTACTAAATTTTCACTATTTACATTATTCAAACTATTGTCCTCATCTTTGTCGCCATATTTATTACACTGTTTCAGCTGTTGTACACTCTGGCCTTTTTCAGGTGGTTGGAATGTTGAACTGAACCCTTTATTTCGCTCGCTGGGATAGACTGTTCTAGTTCCATGTGCCATGTTTAATGGATGTCAGTTGTCAGTTATCTCCTGTTAATTCCACTCTTTGAGTCCTGTCACTGGATCTTAACCAGGTATTGAACATACCTGGTTAAGGTAGTGGAGAACTTGGAGAGGGAATTAAGCAGGAGATAACTGATAACTGACATCCATTAGACATGGCACGTGGAACTAGAATAGTCTACCCCAGTGAGTGAAATAAAGGGTCAGTTCAATATTCTATCCACCTGAAGAAGGCCAGAGCATACAACGACTGAAATGTTGTAATAAATATGGTGACAAAGATGAGGACAATAGTCTGAATAATGTAAATAGTGTACATAATACCTCATCTCAGAAATATAGACAGTTACTAAATTTTACTAGGTTTATTTTGGGTTTAATTCATACTGTTGCCAGTCTCATGAATATTTTATAGGTTCTGGTTAATATTTTTAAACCAAACTTTCTTCCATCAGGTCCCAGTCTAATTAACTCGACTTCTATAATATTTTTTTCACTTGGCATTTTTATTCCTTCACATAGAAGTTGTGACTCTCTCAGTACTTCAAATCATTAAACAACCTTTTATTTATGAATATAAATTTATATGAATCCATCAGGGCCATTTAGAATGATCATAAATTGCTTTAAAATGATCATACTGGCAATGAAATAAAACCTATGTTTACATTTTTGAAACTGACAAAAAATTCATTTTTTAATATTAGGCTTTTAATTTGATTTTTTCAAACTAAAACCTTTTTATTTATCTATCCTATAAAAATCAGCAAGAGCACTTTAGAAAATGAACACTTACCTAACAATAAAATAAAGAATTCTGATGGTTAATGTTAAATTAGATTAATAATCAGCAATATTATTGGTCCTGACCTGGCATCTTGGCTTCAGTCACTTTCTCACCGCCATAATATAGCTTCTCTGTTCCCTGTGCCTTTTCTATAAATACTTATGATAATTGTTCAAACAAACTCTTCACTATATCTGGACTTCATGAATTTTTTAAGCCCGATACTAGATTGGCAACAAGGCTTCATAAATTCATGGCTGAATTGGCTAGATGTAACTGTAAGTTCTATGCTAACAGTTTTTCTCACACTTCTCACTTGTGGAACTCTCTTCCAGTTCCATGCTTTCCAGCCAACTTTGATCTTCAAAAATTTAAATGTAATGTCTATCGTTATCTGCTGCCTTCTTGATTACTCTTCTATTGTATTCACTCCCTGATGTTTCTCTTGTTTTCTTATTCTTTCACACTCATTAAGCCTTTGCGTCTTGGTGGCTTTACTGCCTTGCATAGGGTGATATGATTAAAAAAATAATTTATTTTTTTATTCTTAATAATAATTTATATGCCTTGTTTTGTCATTAATGTGATGTCTTCTTGAAATATCAATTTTAACTTTACACAACTTATGTAAACTTATTTCATAGTTCCACATCTTTGTAGGATTTTTGAAGTAGACAAGTGTAGATGAGAATTTAGTTTGTAGACTACATCTGACTTTTTTGTGTTTGACTAACATTTTTTTATGAAGCATACTTTTTTTTCTTGTTGCTTCCATCTCTAAACTGCAAATGTCTAGACTTCAATTTTCAAACACTGGTAGCTAGTGTTGTGATGTCATTACCGTCTGGAACTAAGTTTAGGAAATAAAGATAGTGTATACAAAGGAGATATTAAGGACAGACTTCAGATGTTCCTTAGTGCACCTTTGAAACTTAGAATGTTGTATCCTGGTTACTTTATTTAGATACGGCTAACCGAGTTCAAACTCTTTCATGAACTGGAAGATATGACAGTGGCAGAGTAGTTTTGAAAAAACTGCAATTAATTATTGGAGTATGAAATATAGAAAAGAATGGAACTTTAGCAAATGGCCACATCTTTGGAGAAATAAAAAATGGCTTCTCACAGGAATGGTTTGTGATGCAGTGGCAGAGTTAAATCATAAAGACCTGATTGAACATGATGATCTTTGTGCCATGTTTCTTCAAGACATGAGCAATCATGACTCTCCACAATGTCCTATGCCTTGTAGCCCTTATCATTGTTTTTCCCCTTGCCAAGCCTCCACCCCTGTTCCATCATTCATTTACACAAGCTTGTCAGGTAGGTGGGCCACTGCCTTCCCCTATCTCTCTTGTCTTCAGTACACTCTGTGAAGATTAAATTCTCCAAGCCTTCTTTCCTCATTGTATGTCTGAGAAATTTCAGCTATCACTTTCTAATTCTGAGTATAAATGTTCTTTTTGCTTCTTGTTGCTTACTCACTCCCAGTATATTTCTGTAGAACCACATTTCGGTTGATTTAAGTCGGCTGTGAGACTATTGTCCAGTGTTCATTGCCATAGAGGGGAACTGATATTACATAACAGTCCAGCAATCTTTTCTTTGTTTCTACCAAATTTTCCTGTTTCTTAATATTTTTTTGGGTATTTTTTGGAAGGCATTTCTTGCTATTTCAATGCCCCTTCATATTTTGGCATCACATTTTCTACCTTATGTAAAAACATTTCACAAATACAGTGTAACCCGGATATAAGAGAGTTGTCGGGACCGGAGAAGAAGTATCTTATATCTGGGTTTCTCTTATATCAGGGTTTGGTCTATTATATATACATTAACACAGGCTCTAATTTGGGACCAGATAAAATATCTCTTATATCCGAGTTTCTCTTATATCCGGGTATCTTATATCCGGGTTACACTGTATATAAATTTTTGTAATTGCATGATTTTGAGTCTTCAATTCATAGTTCACATCTTAGGATGTTTTCTCTTACTTGCAACCATATACTTCAATCTTTCTAGTAATGTTTGCGAGAGTGATTCTTGCCATTTATATCATTAACTTCATTATCTTCTTTTTGTATGAATGATTCATGTAATGTAAATTGAACCTGCACCACATAATTGATATTAAAATAACCGATCCGACGTGCGAATTCCTGATAATAACTGTGACATTACTCTATTTATTGAACAATTTAGCTCATGCCACCTTTACTATAAAAACCTAATTCTACAAAAGAATTCTCATATTACTATATTAGTACAAATGTAAACAAATGACGTCATATATTTTTTTTTCTCGAACATTGAGGCCGGTAAATGTTATTTAATACTGTTTATTATAAAACAGAGCATTTGTTTAAATACTTGTATCTATAAAAAGAATGTTAAACATATTATAAATGCCTTTAAATAAATTGTCGGACAATGTCCAATTCAAAAATATATGACGTCATTTGTTTACATTTGATACGCTAGAGCAGATATGAATAGAAGAGATTCATGGAAGATTTAAGTTTAAAGATAGTAAAATCGACCTTGCTAACCAGACGCTCCTCTGTGGCCGAAAGGTTAAGGCACATCACGCGAAATGATGGTTCCGTATAGGATACAGGTTCGATTCCTGTTGGAGAACGAAAATTTTCTATGAAAATTTCTCGGACATTCAGGCCGGTAAATGTTATTTAATACTGTTTATTATAAAACAGAGCATTTGCTTAAATACTTGTATCTATAAAAAGAACGTTAAACATATTATAAATGTCTATATATATATATATATATAATATATATATAATCTGATGATGAACTTTCCTGTTGATTTCAGTGTATGAGTATCCAACAACCTTGCTCAGTTTTTATGTTTGTACCATATTTAACACTTCACTCCCACTAGTGACCTGCATACAAGTCCGCATATTGTGCAACAGTGAGGATCTCAGGACATAGCAACAGGAATACTTGCTGATGCCTTTTGCGATTGTCTTTTGTCTCTTTTTGTCACTATGACCTCATTTCAAAATTTCTGATACCACTCTGGCACAAATATCTGCAGTTATTTCTATCCAGGGCAACTCACTCAAAGTTAGTATGAGGCACATTGACAGCTGAGAGGTTACTCTTTACCTTGTCTTTATACTAGAGCCACAGCTGTCCTACACTCCCTTGTCCCCTGTCAAGCTGGCTATACATGAAGATCTTAGGTATTCTGTCATCACTCATTGTTGCGACATGACCAGTCCAGCAATGCAGTGACTGCATCAGGAAAATCTTATTTCCACCAATGTTGCATTTTGTCATTTTGTCAAAAGTGTGTATATATATATATATATATATATATATATATATATATATATATTTCCAAACTGGTGTATTGAGACATTAGTGCTATTAGTTACTCATCTTTTATTTAATTTTTTAATCATTAATTCCATTTCTTTAAGTAAAATTATTTTTTATGCATTTTGAATTTTATATTCATCTTGGCTAACAAAACTTTGTAGCTCATAATAAGGTTCACCATCTCTCTCATTTCCTGTTCTGCTATCCATTTACACAGGCTTAAGTAGGTGATCATGGCTCTCCATAACTTCCTTTATGATGTAGGCAAAACAAACTTCCTATCCTTAGGTTAATTGCTGTTCTCCTCTGTTTCTCCTATCTTCATGTCCTGTGAGTGTCAAATTCTCTAAGCCCTCATTCCTCATTATGTGTCATAGAAATTTTAGTTATCTCTCTCTGATTTTAAGTCATCATTTTTGTTTCCATTTTCCTTAAACCTTCCTCTTTACTGACATGTTCAGCCTATGGTATTCTCAACATCCTCCTGTAGAACCACAACTCTGTTGCTTAAAATCTCCTCTTCATCTGTGAGGAGCTTGTCCATCATTTACTGTCATATCAGAGAACTCTTTCTTTGTTTCTAACAAAATTTCCATTTCTTGGCCTAGCACATTCAGATTTTGGTGTCATGTATTCTGTCAGAAATTAATTGCAAAACTAACTCCATTGTTGAAGAGGCACGAGAAGATTACTTTCGTTGTCTGGTAATGGAAGAAATAATGAAATAACTGGAATAATTATCATGAAATTTGGAGAGAGAAATGCCTGGAAGGCCAAATACAAATTCTAAATTATATAGCAGGAAATTATCGTAAATCAAATTTTATTGGCCCAAGTGGCAAAGCATAGAAAAATGCTTCATATGTCAGTGCACAGAATTGACTGAAGAATCAGAAAATATATTCCATGAAACTAACTTTGTGTTGCTAATGGTAATATCAACTGCTTCCTTATAAGGAAACATTCAGCGCAGACAGTTATTTTAATCTTTATAAATATGCATTAGGGTTAAATTTTTTCAAAGTTATTTCTCCACTACCATGGACAGACTGCACATACAGTGACTAATTAGGACGTCATAGAGAAATTATGGTGACTGTAGTAAGAACAGTAAGTAAGAATGTATTGTATCGGTGTAAAGGAAATGATAGTATGTTTAGGTCAGTGAATGTGTCTAAGTTAAATGTAGGATAGCTGAAGACCAGCCTCCTTCTGGCCTTAAGCCATATTTCTTGTAACTAAGAAGAATAAATATTGCAGCCAGTGCTATTTGAGTTATGCTTTTCTTAACTCCACATTCATCAGGCTGGGCTCAAAGTGTAGCTTCAGTTCTCATCTCTAATGACCATGGTAATATTAGCTGTTTCCTTACATGAAAATATTCAACATTCATTTTTGGAGTGGGGAGGGGCTTCCTTGCCTTTTGTTTGAGGGCTGTGTAGAAAAACATCTTAATTATGTCATTATTCTCTGTTTGACTTACATGTACTATCCATTTTGGTTGTTGCTGCTGTTGAAAGTCCTCAAGCGATGTGGTTTCTCTTATTTGGTACAGTTCTTTGTTTCTGTAGTGCCACTCCAAAGGGTTTGAAGAAGGATGGGTCTTGCTGAAACCTACATGCTTCATATTCTTGAAGCCATTTTTAACCATCAATCTGAGAAAGCGGTTGTATACAGCTGAAAGTGTTTGGTGCTATTCATGATATTAGGTTAATGTTTTGTAGTGACTTGCAGTGTTAGGTGAAACTATTCCTAGCCTATTCTATGTTCAATTTCCTCTTCTACTCCACTAAATTTGTTACAATTGATCTATACACAGTTATTTGAAATGTTTAGCATTTACGAATTGCACACGTTTTAGCATTTACGAATTGCACATGTTTTAGCATTTATGAATTGCACACGTTTAAGCATTTACGAATTGCACACGTTTAAGCATTTACGAATTGCACATGCTGAATTTTGATGATGGATGCAATGTACATGACATCTCTGCTTTCATTCTAATTCCCGGCCAAAGTTCAGTCAAAATTGTAAAACATAACTACGCAATCTTAGATTCTGTTCTATAAGTAAATGTTTTTATGATAAAAATGATATTAACCAACTCTGTAAAATTTAAAAGATATATGAACAATATATTATATGAATTTCAGTTTACTTATTGAATAATAACTTGTTTGGTGGGCGTTACGTTTTTTATCAAGCAAATTAAGTGTTATATAAGTTTAGGTCGAGAAAAATATTTTTTTTAAATTCATACATATGATAAAATTTTGAAAATATGATGTACAGGGTGTTTCATAATTTTTTAAACAAAATAATTGGTCACAAATAAAGGATCACAAATGATAAAGTAATGAAAATTACATTTATTGAAAAGTAGAAGGATAACATTTTAGGATCTGCAACCATTTAGTCTCAAACATGAACCAAAAATGTCAAGAGGAGCCGTAGATGTCTGCTGTTCAGTTGAAGGCACTGTTGAATGCAAAGTTGTTGATAATGCATGCACATTCTTCCTGGGTTGAATCTTCTCAGTGATGGCTGCCTTCAATGCAGCAATAGTGCAAGGGTTGCCCTGGTCGATGTTGTCCTTGAGGAACACCCAGACAAAGAAATCTGGGGGGTTCAGGTTGGGCAAGTGAGGTGCCCATTTCACTTCAGCTTTGAAGCTGATGAGATGCTCTTCAAACTTTTCACAGAGCCATGTCATGGTAATATTAGCAATGTGAGGAGGAGCACCATCTTGCTGGAACCACTGTTCCTCCTCATCAATGTCCTCACACTTCTTGAGCTCTCCTCAGCTGAGAGGCTGCTGCTTTGTTTCAACAATTGTGAAACACCTTGTATTTATGAAAGAAGGTATCAATATCAAGGGCAGAGCATAAGTATATAGGGACATAGGTATTGTGAGAGTTTGTTTAATGTTTGAATTTAAATGCAATTATCACCCTTGATGATGACCAGTCAGTGCTGATCCCTATGTCTACACTACTTATGATGGCTGGCCACTCATATCCAAGGATGCCTATTTACTAGTGTGGCTAGACAATCCATATTGCAGATGCCTTCTCAGGCACATTGCAGTTTATACTGCAACTATGCTGAGTGAACCTTAGTTTCAGTTTCTGGGAGAGTGTGCATTATCTGGCATGATTAACAGTCTGAACAAGGCCAGCATACTCAAATCCTCAGTCATGCTGACTTGTGACTTTGTGCTATCATAACTTTTGACAGATCCCAAAGTGTTCTGTCTACCCAATTTCATTCATAAGGCTTGGGTGAACCCGTGGTATGGTTTTCAGGTACTTCCCAAAGGTGCCGCACACTGGGATCACCTCCTGAAGACCAATAACATCAAGAAGTCACCTTCCTGATAAATTGACCATACTGAGATTCTCATGGTCAGAAAACCAATGTTCTAACCACTTGGCTACATGCCCATACACTACTTTATATATTCAAACATGTATTGTTAAATATAACAGACAACAAATGTGTCTATTATGTTTGATCTTGAGCCGTTCTAAACTTTGTGTAGTTCCTTTAATTTCAGGAGAAAATAAAGCTAAAAACTGTCCAACATTTGGATATTTTTTTATTATGCTGTTCCTTAATCTAAGCTTTCAGCTCACATGAGCCATCTTCAGAGTAGTTATATGGACATTTAAACAAAGATATTCACCATCAAAGATGATGTTCTGTTGACATAGAAGATTGCTATGCGACGATAACGGATTAGCAGACGTAAATTTGTGATGCTTAGATAAAGCAACTAAATGAAGTCATCATCAAACATTACAGACATTCGTTGTCTGTTATATTTAACAATATGTTTGAATAATGATCTGCTGCCCCAATACTTTATATATATTCACACACACACACACACACACATATATATATATATACACACACACACACACACACAAGAGAGAGTAGTTGTTCTGAGTTGGACTCGCTTGCCAAATATCCATTCTATGGACAAAAAAGCAAATAAAAATAGGTTCTCTTACCGCTACAAAATCCTGTATAAACAATTTCAATAAGACATTTTCTAAATTTCTTTTTGTCATTATTCCAAGTCCTCTCTTATTGTTCTTGCTCTTTAATAATGTTTTTCTTTTTCTTTCACACTCAGCAACCCATTGTACCTTAGTGGCTGCATTGCCTTGCTTGAGTTAAAATGATCTTAAAGTCCACTTGAGTTTTCTGCTCTGGATATAGCTACATAGAGCTGACCATGAGTGGAATATTTTAATAATTTTCTCATGTTTATATTAATAATAATTAATTCAGTAAACTTAGTATTTTTTTACTTGTTGAAATAATTCATTACAGTTTCAAGAAAATCTAATTAAACGAATTCTTTTGGTTCCATTCAACTAAATTGTACTAATGTGAAAAGCAGATGACAATAATGCTTATTATGAATTCTGTAGCACGCATCTCTTTTTAAATACATTTTGCAGTTGGAAATATGTATTACATCCGTGTTCTCAATGAGTATGTTGCCTATCGAGGTTATGTACTTGTTAAAAACACAAATGTGCTATGTAACGCCAACATCAAAAAGCATTTTAAAAGTGATGGTAGTTCATATAAAAAAAATGAGAAAACAACTTGTAATAACATCAATTATGAATTCAGCCAAAATCTACTGGCCATGTATTTTGCTTTTTGTATCTTTTTTGTACCTCTCTTATACCCCTCCAGTTTTATGGCCGTATCATGTTGAAAAGCTAGTTTTTGTAAGATCACTGAAGTTAAGGAATGTTGAGCTTGGTCAGTACCTAGATGGGCAACCACTTGGGAATAGCTGGTGTGTTTTTTTGTTTTTGTTTTTTGCAATTTATTCAATGTTTGGTTGAATGTGCGAGAAGCCAGAAAATAATGCTCAGTAACACTCAGGATATATGCAGTTCTCACTGTGGAATTGGTGAGTCAAGTTCCGTGCAAAAAGGTATAAATCTGTCTCTTCTCCTCATCAATTATAGTTTTAAGTTTGGTAGAAGCAGCTCTCTAGCCTTGGGTGGTAACCTGTCTAGGAGAAGGACAACATTGAATTAAAAACCATAGAGAAATCAATAATTATGGCAAAGAATATAAAGACGAAATAAGCCGCCACTTAAAAGTAAGGCTGGAGAAACTTTGAAAAGTCACATTGAGGGATGAAACAATGAAATCAGGTATGGTTGATCATGTATAGAGGGAAAAGGTTAGTTAACAACCCCTCTGGAATGAAGTTAAAATACTGGAAGAGGAAGAAAACTAGGGAGTAAGATGTCTGAAAGGATTAGTGCATATGCTAGGCTATGAGGACCTCCTTAGAAGATTAAATAAAGGGTTCAATTTGGAATTCTATATACGTTACCTGAATTGCACAAGGGCAGAGCAGTAAAAACATGACAACAAGGCCAGGGAGAACAACAGCCAAAATATGATAATAAAAAGGCCAGAGGGCAAAACTGTAATAACAACAACAAAGATGAGGACAATAGTCAGCATGTAAATAGTGTAAATAATAGAAAAGTACTTCAATATCTCTTCCATGAAGTCTTGGTAATTCAGGGATAAGAAAGAAAAGAGATGTGTGGAGAGCCATGACTGTTTCTGTTTTAAAGAGACATGGCATTTAGAAAAGAAAGAAAAAAAGCACTGAACACATTACAATGAAATGTCTTTATCAGATAAAAATTTATTTTCTCAAAGTATAAAAAGAAGGAAGACTATATGTTTGCACAAGCAAACAAAACAAATTCTGTTAACATGATTACAGTATTGTGCCAGTGTGTGTGTGTGTGGGGGGGGTAGATTTGAAGATTAAAAAGAATCTAAATTGAAAAGTAAAAATTATGAAAAACAAAGGCTTTCTGTTTCTACTTTTACATGTAGAACTTTGTGTATGGCAAATGCCAATACTTACATTCATATATTATAAATATGCAGAAACATGTATATACACTTTTTCTGCCTTTTTCATGCAGATTCACAGGCATACACCCTCTCACTTCTATACTTTGTCTTTCTCTTTCACATGCATTTTATTTACCAATATCATGCATAATTTCTTACTGTCTTTTATATACTTCAAGCCTTATTATAGTGGACACTTTTTTATTTGAAATAGAAGCACCATTTTTATTTATTAAACACTGTGTAGTACATCTGTCAGCCTGCAGTGCATTCAAGAAATCTTAGTAAAGAAAAATACTTCCTCAATATAATACATACTGTCTAATGAATAAAAATGTGTTGTCTATTCAAAGTTTTCACTGTAAAAACACCTAAAGTAATTAATGTTGGATTAAAAATAAATTCATTCTTTATATTCCCATATATATATATATATATATCTCCAAGTATAGGATTGGTGTATAAGGAATAAATTCCAACAACCAACAAATACTATTCTTAAGAGTGCTCAATACAGAGTAAAGCAAATATAATCATTTATTCGAAAATTATAACATAAAAATGTTATAAAATCACTACAAAAATAGCCATTTAGTTTCAACACTTCTGGTGTCTTCTCAAGTGATGGTGTTGAATGTAGAATAAAGGGTTTTAAAAGGTTCAAATCAATTAAACACCCCTCGGTAGGGGAAATGCTGTTACATAAGCTGGAATGACCAATCAAAATACAAGTATACAAGAATTCAAAAAACTTGACAATGAACTTAAGTTATAATAATTATCTAATGCTTTAATGTTAGGGTTAGACTAAAATAGAATTCATTCTAACTAATTAATATTAAATTATAATATAAAATTAAAAATTACCAATTTTAAATTTAATCTACATTAAGTTTAAAATTATAAAATTATTTAAAAAAGAAAAACACACACACACACACACACACACACAAACAAAGAGAAAGAACAGACAGATTAAGAATCCACAGTTCTTAGCATTTACTGTTTTTAAAAATTGCTCAATACAATGTAGAGCAAAATATTATAATAATATTTTACATCGCTACACAAAAGTTTCTGTGTTTCAGAACTCAAAATTGTTCCTCATCAGGCAATGTTAGATAATTTATGATGAAAATGATTTACTTGGGAAATCAGAAAACAATTTCGTAGCTCCTTTGGGAGTTAAAAAGGCAGGGGGAAAACATGCCCACAAAAAAAAAAATCAATCTCCACAAATGTATTTTTTAATTTTGTTATCTTGGTTGTCTGATAATTATTTTAATATATTTTATTGTTACACATTATATATATATATATATATATATATATATATATATATATATATATTTAAGTAAATGCTTTGTTTATGATAAACTGTATTAACAACATTTACCAACCTGAACATCAAAGAAATTTCGTAGAAAATATGCATCCTCCGACAGGAATCGAATCTGTTTCCTACACAGAACCATCACTGTAGTTTAAAAACAGTAAAATCGACCTTGTTAACCAGACACACTTTCATAGCTAAATTGGCATAGCACGTCAGGCTACATGACGGAATGTTTTGTAATCATTTGGTTCACTCGTCAGGTTTCAGCAAGAGACTGCTTTTTTTCTCAATTTTTCATTATCTTTATACTAAGTTTGATGTAATTTATGCACTAGTTATTGATGTTAGGTTGTTTTTTATTCTCTTTTTGTGTTTGTGTCAAATTTTGTGGTTATTTCTCCTTTTCATCATTTTCTTCAAGGTCACAGCTGCAAGGTCAGCACACTCCTCTCTCTCTTTCTCAATTACAACCATATCACATTGAAACACTGATTCTCATTCAATCACCAAAGTTAAGCAAGGTTGAACCTAGTCAGTACCTAGATGAGTGACCACTTAAGAATAACAGGTACTGCAAGCTTGGATGTGCAGGTGGTGTAATGGATAAAAGCTCAGAATGAAAAATCAAAGAGCAAAATTCAAATACCACTCAGGTTTGTTATATTCATTTAAGTGCAAATATCCTTGGGAAATGTATGAATCCACCTCTTCTCCTCCCAACTATGGGTTAAATAGTTAGAATTGTATTAGAAACTCATTATCTCCCCAAAATTCATACAATCCCAAAATGTGTTTTGGCTTCAGATCACCTTAAAAAAAGTCGATAAGCCATAAAAAACATTGATTCTATGTAAATCTCCTCTTTCTATTTCTGTGCATGTAAATCCCCACTCTCTTTTTCATTCACTCTAACATCTGAAAAGAACATTCACTTCATATAAAACATTTCTTTATCCACACACTTAATTGACTTTTTGTCTGTCTCTGTTGTTCTGTTTGAGCCATACATATAAAATTATCATTATTATTATTATTCTGCTGATCCATGCATCTGGTAAATTAATTTATTTTGAAATGGTAAAAATTCTAGACCAAATTTTATTAAGGGGACTCACAATTTAAGCAGGTCCCCAAATAAATAGTAATTTTGTGTTCCCTACAAAATATTTAGGATCTGTCTATATTTCTTAGATGAGGTATTGTAACTATTTACACTGTTCAGACTGTTGTCTTCATCTTTATTGCTATATTCACAACATTTCATCTGTTGTACACTCCAGCCTTCCTCAGGTGATATATGTTTGAGTTTTAAACAAAATCCTTTATTTAATCCATAGGGGTAGATTGTTCTAGTTCCTCGTGCCATGCCCTTTTCTGGATGTCTATTTCAGTTAATTCCTTTTAGTGACTTAACTCTCCAAGTTTTTGTTCTCTGCTGTGGCCAGGTATTGAACTCAAAACTTTTTGGGTCAAGTCACTGGATTACTTCAACCAACGGTTTTATCCACTGGGCCATGTTGCTCTCCTTGGTACCTTGACTGCATGAATTTAAGCATACTATTAAATTGGCTACGAGGTTTCATCATTTTACTGTTTAAATAGCTCTATATAACCATAATTTATATTCTAATAGTTTCTTTTCTCATACTTCTCACCTGTGGATCTCTCTTCTGATTTCTTGCTTCCTGTCATCTACAGCCTTCAAAAATTTAAATGCAATATCAACTGACATCTTCTGTCTTCTTGAACCCCGTTCTTTTATTGTCCCTTCTCTTCTCATTCACTCTTACTCATTTTGTTTGTAAAAATTTATTTAAACTTGAAAACTATTATCGACACCATAAGTAAAAATATAATAAGCCAATTCATGGCTAACCTTACTACCAGTAATTTACGAATATTAACAAATTTAATACCTCAAAACTAGAATAAATCACTAAGGATAACAGACAAAGTTTTTTATATAAAGATAATATAACAAAAGAGGAGTGATTATTGAGTTATAAAGTTTAGCAAGATTGCAAGGTTAATTCTTTAATATGTTTACAATTTACCGTGGTTTCATATCTTTGATTTAATAATTTATCATTCAAGAATTTAATTATTTCCATTGCCAGATTACTGTTACTAAGGGAATCCCAGTTGGTTTCTTTTTCTCCACTTAATGATATCCTTAAGTTCAATGGGTGGTCTCGTCTGAGCCGAGGGCAGTGGTGTTTCGTAGTAGTTACTGCTGATTGACAAAGATGTATGTTGTCGGTGGCAGCAGAGACTGGCTTTGAAACACCCAATGGTTCAACCTCCGAAAGCGAAATGACGTTGTCACTGTCATCTTGAAATCAGCAATTACAGATTGTTTTTAAACATGAAACGCTGTTGATCTTAGGTGTTGACGTTAATGTTCACTTTTATATTTACATACACACTATCCTGATGTTGAGTACTTTAACCCATAAATATAGCATACCTTAAAACTATATTTTTATATATATATATAGGAAAGATGTATGACAAAGCAGAAAAAGTTCATTGAACCAGGTCTGCCTAGCCTGATGTGAACATATATCTGAATGAATGAGAAATGCTGGGAATTTTAAATTTAGAAAAGATTTTTTTTTTATATATCTGTTACGGTTATATAATCTAGCCAATTCCATTTAGATTTTTTTCTTTCTGTTTTTCCTTCCATCATCTTTGTTGTTAAATATCCTACATTGTGATAACAGAATATCTACCAGGAATGGTAAAACATAAGCACCTGATTTCAAATGGCCTCACAGAAAAAAAATCCAAAGATGTGAGGTCTGGTGACCTCAGTGGGCACTCATCAGAACCTCTTTGACCTATCCATTAACCCCTATAGTGCATGAATTTTCCCTCACCTTATATGTATATATATACACTTACAAACACACTTACATGTCTAAATACATAAGGAAAGATCCTCACATCAGGTTACATACAAATTAGTGATTTAGTCAGACAGAGGAAGAAATAAAAGTTGTGAGGAATTTCTGTTAAGATCAACAGATATTATCACTGTCCAAATTCCTGAATAGATATTCTAAACATGAGGCAACAATGGACTTTATTTTATCAAATGATATATAATCCATTACTTGATTTTTCAAGTCATGAGAAGAAGAGCTTTCTCAGACTTATCTGATTTCCCATTGTAAATAAAAATAAGTGAAAGAAAGATTAAACATTGGTGGTTCCTTAGAAATAGCTTTGAGAATCAACACGAAGAATTCTTTATTCTGAGAAAACGGATTAAAAACACTGTAAATCTTATTAGTGTGGTATTTTGTGCTGGAAGTTTCTGGGTAATTTTTTTTTTTTTTTTTTGAACTTCAGAAATAAAATGAACTGATTCAAGGGTAAATATAATAATTATTATATATAATATATTATTATTTATTTGCTTTAGAGTGTGGTTGCATGCCTTTGATATTTGGTGTAACAAAATGTTCATTTATAAGATGGATATTGATAGTTGTTTGGAGTATTTGAGAATTTTGAAGTCAGCACAAATAGGTCAGTGTCAATCTACTGTGTTTTTCTTGGTTCTAAGCAGGACAGAAATAGTGTTAGCAAATGACCTCTTATCTACTTCTTCACATGTCATGCATGGCTGGTTTCTCCAGTGGTTGTGTTTTTTATTCCCTGGTTTCTATTGCCATTCCTTCACCTTGTTTAGCTCAGAGGTGTAAGTTTGCATCCTTTTGACTATGCTCTGAGACTCTGGCACATACCTTGGTTTTGTCTAGCATCAAAAGTTTCTTTGTGTTAATTGTTTGATTCACCAAAATTATTTTATTTTCTGATGTGCCTTTCTTTTTTCATTTTTTTATATAACGGAAGTTGTGTGGAGCCTTTCTTATTTTGGTAGATTTTCAGTCACTGTCTTATTTTAATTTGAATTATATATTTTATTTTAACTTTATTGAGACTCATTACATTTGATTCCTCAAATTTCTCAGATTGATCTGAATTAAGTTAGTCCCCCTAAATTCTCTACTCTTTGCATGACTGAACTTTCAACTCCACAACAGAGAATAAAAATGACCAAGTGAATGAATCCACCAGGGCAGCATTTCTCAACTGGGGTTCCCGAAACCCAAAGGTCCCGAAGGTTCTGCGAGAACAGGTAAGCTAATGCACTTTTGACTTTTTATTTAATTTTATATACGTAATATTACTAAACACACACAACATATTCTTGGTTATTGTAATACTGTAATATCATCCTATATGAACCTATTTTGTTATTAAAAAATATAATAATTATTGGGAATATATTTAATGATGTCTGTACAGCACCAGTGTGCCCATTCAGCGAACCAGTTATTCAAAAATATATATATTTACCACATGAACTATGATGAAAATAAAATGAGAAAGATATGGTATATAATTTTGTTTTGGCGCAGGGGTTCCTTCAGACATGTAATTTATTTTAAGGGTTCCGCAAGGGGGAAAAAGGTTGAGTGATGTTGCTCTAGGTCTTAAAGAAAATAATCCTTCATTAGATTTTATAGACTGGTGCTACAGAATCACAAATAACTTAACCAAATAACAGAAGCCATGTCACTTGAAGGCTTTCAGCAGGAGCAACAATTAAAATGGATAGCACATGCTACTCGAATAATATAATCAGTTTCAGTCACTTTCCCACTGCTGTAAAATAGCTTCCCTTTGCCTTTTCTATAAATATTTTCATGGTAATTGTTCTAATGAGCTTTCTCTTTGGCACCATGACTTTACAAGCACAGTACTAGATTGGCAGTTAGGTCTCATCATTTTACAGTTGAAATGGCTAAATGTAAGTTCTATGCTAACAGTTTCTTCTTTTGCACTTTTTGGTTGCGTTTTGCTTTCCAAAATTTAAATATGTCAGTTGTTATCTTCTGTCCTCTTAATTCTTCTTTCATTGTTCTGTCTCTTTAATAATGTTTTTCTTTTTCTCATATTCTTTCACATTTAGTAAACTCTAGCATCTTAGTGGCTTCATTGCCTTGCTTTAGGCAAAATGATTAAAAAATGTTGACATTCTACACAATCAAAAATAATGCTTAGAAGGAAACTCCCATCAATACTGAGAAAAGCAATAGCCATGAACTTGAGAGGTCTGTTTTCCTGAAAAAACGTTTGAAGAGAAAGATTTTCTAAATTTCAACTGACAACAGCATTAACTATTCAGTCAATGAATGCCTACTCTTTCTTGCAGGGAAATGACTATTTCATCGTTACTATTAGGAATTTTAATGCTTTTGCTACTTTTTACAACTCGAATCGGTTCCGTTCTTTCATTTGTTTCTTTGGGGAGTGGGGATTTGTCAATCAAAAAAAATTATTGTAGGTTCAAACCATATTTAATTGATTTTTGTTTTGAATATTTTAGAAGTCAATTACTTGTTTTTCTTTTAAAAAAGATAATATCACCATTAAAGGAATAAATTCTAAGGACTTTTTTTCATTTTTATTAAGCCAATATTTTAATATTTTTTCATATTGTAAATTCCTAACATGAAGAGATTGAAAGGTGTGGACTCAAGTTTCATTACAAATACAAAGTTTGTTTTATTAACAGCATATCAACTCTTTATGGGTCGTTTAATGCTTGAGAGCTTTGAAGTAATAAAAATATGATATGTGTTATTCTGCTTTCACAATTCACTACATGGTAGATGATACTCAGCTTTTGTGCATATACATGTTTGTGTGGACATATATTACTAGAGGTGGTGATATATATGTTTTATGTTGTAGTTTTGATGAAGTTATATTTTGGAATACAGTTTGATTTCTTTAAGAAATTTTAGGATATTATATGGATTAAAGTCATGAAAGAGTTCTTTCATGATGGTTGGTTGGTTGATTCTATTTAGTGGCATATCAACACCTCTATGGGTTATTTAATGCCAAAATCTAAATATTTTGAACACAACTGCATGTCTTTAACTATAGATAAAATGTACTATTGGTCATTTTACTATGAAAATGTATTTTTATACATTCATAGTATTTTGTTTTTGTTTGGGTGTTAACTATGTGCCCATAACTGGAACCCTAACAGGTTCTACCACCCTGGGTCAGAGTGGAACTGGGAACAAGAGCAATTAAGAAGTGATTCCATGTTACTCAAAACCGCCAGTCTCCTGATCAGAGGTCTTGTTTGTCGGATGTAGTTTATCGTCATATTCACGACTATCAATGCAAAGTGAATAGAAGAAACTCCAATCAAAGAACTCAAAGAAATCCTAATATTTGTTTCAGCAATTATGGTTACCAATAAGTTTTTCAATCCAAGTGTTTTTCAGACTATTGAACTCATTCTTTGTGTTGTTTTAACTTTTTACTAAATTTCAGTCAATCCATTCTATCATTTAATTTTTGTTATGGCCCAGGTTCCTTGTACCATGGTGATGGTCCGAGGTAGAACCAATGAAGAATAACTCGAACACAGGCATGGAATAACACAGATATATTACAAACAGAATATGTACAAAAGATGTAGAAAGTGTTAGTAACAACAATCAGGTTAGGTTAGAGAGAACTATGTTGTCTCGACCAGTATCACTATTCCAATGTCTTACAGTAATCGTCTGACGCGACTCTGTCTGTGAATGACTCACTGTGTGACTGTGTCTGACTCACACTTGCTGCTTCCTCTTGAGGCGCAGTATTTATGAGGTATGGAATAGTCCATTCCTATTATGGGTAAGTTCCCATAACAATTTTTTATAATCTTTGACTATTGAACTCATTCTTGCAGGGATATTGTAAAGTCCGTAAGCTTTTTGTGTATCTAGTTTGGAGATGATTGAAGAAACCATAGACGGATTGGTATGTTCATATAACTGAGTAGAGATTGTATTCTAAGGCGAAATCGGGCAAAGATGCTCCTGGAGATTGGAGTTGGAAGAGAATTTCCAAGCAGAGCATTCTGCTTTATTGACAGCAGATGACAATACTCCAAAGTGATTAAACAGAGAAGGAATTGAGGGGGCTGTATAGTGTCTCATTCTATAGCATCTCTGTTTTATTTAGGACACTCTCACAGTCATTATGAACAGATTCAAAGAGGCATCTGTTATGATTGTGTTATAGTGAAAGAGACCTTGTCTAGATAATAGACTCTCCCATCTATTATAAGTAGGAGTCAGTAGTAGTCGAGGGGAAAAAGTAGTCAGCGACCACAAGTCGATTACTCTGCGTAACACTTTATTACAAGTTCCTAACGTTTCTGTACGTTTAACCTATTTAGGACGCATTTAGTCCGAATACAGTTTCCACTAAGGAAATAACTCCACAACAACTTTTGGCGGCGAAGATTTGCACTCATACGGAGGAAGAAAAAAACAACTTTTTTTCGTTCGCCAATATAACTTTTGGCGGCAAGAATTTGCACTCATACGGAGGAAGAAAAAGTTTGTTCGCCACAGTGGTTTTGACGACGCAATTCACACTCATAGGGAGGAAGAAAAGTTTTGTTTGCTACAAACAACGTGGGCGACAAAGTCTCGGATTTACACTTTGAAAAAAAAAAATGGAGGGATGCAAAAGTCTATTCCAGGATTTTTTAAAGTTCCAGTTGGAACAAAAAATGAAAATATTAGAACAACAAAAAGCATTCCAGAAGGAAACTTTCAATAGACAAATGCAATTCCAACAGAAAATGGAACAGATGCATGGGGAGTTTCAAAGTAGAATTCTGGAAATAACTGAGAACAGGAAAGAGAAAAGTCTACAAAATGATTCTTTCCCAGAGAATACAATATGGAATTCAATTGAAATATTCATGTACAGTCCAGATGAAGAGATAACTTTTGAAGAATATTATAAAAAATATACGGACATGTATAACAAGGACTGCCACTTGTTGTCTGAAGGAAAGAAGGAACTGCTGAGCATAACAAATTGGTAAACTACATTTTACTGAAAAAAAACTAACGAGTTGACATTTACCGAGGCGGTAAATATATTAAGTGAGTTATTTAATCAAAAGATATCTTTGTTCCACAAGAGGTGGAAATGTTTGAATTTGATAAAAGATGACGAACATGACTATATAACGTACACAGCCAATGTGAATAAGCATTGTGAAGAATTCAAGCTAGCAGAGTTAAGCGCAGACAATTTTAAGTGCTTAGTGTTTGTTCAGGGGCTGGTAGCGGAAAAAGACGCAGAGTTGAGAAAATTAGTACTGGCAAAATTGGAAAGCAATCCAAGTATTACGGTACAGAATTTGGCAGAAGACTGCACAAGATATGTTAGCGTAAAAAAAGACGCAAAAAAGATAGAACAGTCTGGCGTTTTGCATGTAAGGAAAATATGGTACAAAGAAAGTCAGTCTAACAAAAAGAATAAAATTGCAGATTATGAAGCAAAAAGTAAAATACCAGAAAAAAACAAACAAAAATGCCCGAAGCCATGTTTTGCTTGCGGTGAACTACACTGGTACAGATATTGCAATTTTAGGAATAAAAGATGTTTCAACTGTGGAAGAGTTGAGCACAGAAGCACACGTTGCCGTTCAAAAAATAAAGGCAATAAAATAAGAAAATTAAAGTCCAACGAGGAAAACGATGGAATAACTAGAAAATTTGTTACTGTCGAAATAAATAATAAAAAAATAAAAATGCAACTTGACACTGGTTCAGATCTCTCTATCATAAATTTGCATACGTGGAAGAAGTTGGGGAAACCAACTTTAATGAAGACAAAGAAAATCGCGAAGTCAGTGACGGGAGAAAAAATACAATTTGTTGGAGAACTTGTTACAAATGTCACATTAAATAAAAAACGCGAAAAGTTAAACTATTTGTCATGGAAAATACCACGAACTTACTTGGTACGAATTGGATAACAGAATTTCAATTATGGGATCTACCGATAAATTCTTTCTGTTACAAGGTAGAAAGTTTAAACTCCGAAGCCCAAAAATTAATAAAGAAAATTAAGGAAACATTTCCTACTGCTTTTTTCTCCAGGGTTGGGAACGTGTACCAAGATGGAGGCAAAATTGTTTTTAAAAGAAAACGCTCAGGCGGTATTCAAAAAGAAAAAGAATGTTCCATTTGCCTCAATGGAACAGATTGATAAAGAATTGGACAGATTAGAGAAACCCGGTGTACTCAAAAAAGTTGACTACAGTGATTGGGCAGCTTTGACGGTATACGTGAAAAAAAAAAGTCTAAAGACATTCGTGTTTGTGCGGATTTTTCAACGGGGTTAAACGCGGCACTCAAAGACTATAATTATCCTCTACCAACAGCGGAAGAAATATTTGCGAAGTTTAATGGAGGCACAATATTTTCGAAGATAGACCTCAGCGATGCATATCGGCAAATACCGGTAGAAGAAGAAACGTCTAAACTTTTGTGTATTAACACACATCGGGGTCTGTATAAATTTAACAGACTACCTTTTAGGATTAAGGTCGCCCCCGCCATTTTCCAACAAGTAATGGATTCGATGTTGGGTGGTTTGGATTTTGCAGTAGCGTATCTGGACGACATCCTCATGAGAAGTACAAGTATTGCAGAACACGTGGAACATGTCAATGCAGTAGTTTCCAGAATACAGGAGTTTGGATTTAAACTCAAGGAAAGTAAATGCGAGTTTTTTATGGAAAAAGTGAAATATCTGGGGCAGATCATCGATAAGAATGGTAGAAGGCCAGACCCAGAGTTAGCAGTGGCTATAAAAGACATGTCGGCTCCGAAAGATATTACCACATTACAAAGTTTTGGGGATTAGCTAATTATTACCAAATATACATCCCTAAAATGTATGATCTGCGGCAACCATTAAATGAATTACTAAAGAAAGGAAAACCCAGGAAGTGGACTAATGAATGCCAGAAAGCATTTGAAAAGATTAAGGAAGTATTAACCTCGGAATTATTTCTAACCCATTACAATCCGGATTTAGAAATCTTAGTAGCTTGCAACGCAAGTGCATATGGAGTAGGAGCGTGTATTTTACACAAAATAACAGATGGTCAAGTAAACCCAATTGCTCATGCTTCTAGAGCACTACTTCCGGCTGAGAAGAATTACTCTCAGATAGAGAAAGAGGCGTTAGGAATAATATTTGCAGTAGCAAAATTTCACCGTTTTCTCCACGGTCGACATTTTAAGCTACAAACTGATCATAAGCCTCTAATTTCGATTTTTGGATTGAAAAGGGTTTGCTGAAGCATACAGCAAACTGACTACAAAGGTGGGCTACAATATTGCTAAATTATAACTTCAGCGTGGAGTACATACCATCGAATAAATTTGGCTATGCTGATGGGCTGGCTAGGTTAATTCCTAAAAGGAGCGAACCATTAGAAGACACGGTAATTGCTTCACTGAAATCAGAAGAACTGAAATTTACTGTGTGTCATGCAGTTCGAGAACTTCCGGTAACTCTAGAAAAAATAAAAGAAGCCACCAGGGACGAGTATATCTTGAAAGTAAAAGAAAAAAAGCCGAGAGGGACCAGTACATAACAAATGTGTTTTCGCTTTGCGATACAGTATTGTTATATAGAGAACGTGTGGTGATTCCATACACACTCCAAAAACAAATATTAAAGGATTTTCATACTGGTCATCCAGGCAGCACTAGGATGAAGAGCCTAATGCGAAGTTTTGTATATTGGCCGAATATGGACAGGGACATTGAGAACACAGTGGCAAAATGTAAAGGCTGTGCTTTGGCTGCAAAGGCACCCCCAGTAAAATTTAATCCCTGGCCAAAAACAGACTTACCATGGTCTAGGTTGCATGTGGATTTTGAAGGTCCACTGAATGGATACCATTACATCATAGTAGTGGATAGTTTCTCAAAATGGCCTGAGATACAAAGGATAAGAAAACCAACGACGCAAAGTACAAAAAACTTCCTGCTGGAATTGTTCGCAAGGTTTGGTGTAGTAGACACAATTGTGACGGACAATGGAAGTCAATTTACGTCGAAACAATTTAAAGATTTCTGCAAGGAATACAATGTCGAACATGTTACCACAGCTCCATATCACCGAAGATCAAACGGGTTAGCTGAAAAATTTGTGGACACCCTTAATAGAGCTTTAAAGAAAGCTAGGGAAATACCTGCAGATGAAGCCCTACAGAAGTTTCTACAGGTATACAGACTTACCCCAAATAACGCAACACCAGCCTCACAATCACCAGCCGAGGTGATGTTTGCACGTCGGGTAAGATCTGTCTTTGACAAATTATTACCAAAAAAGACAAAGCCAGGTACAGAAAAATTTATTCAAGTAAAGAAATACAATCCTGGTGAAAAAGTATACTTTAAGGTATATAAACAGAATAAATCATTCTGGGAGATTGGAAAAATAGAAAAGCAGATTGGCAACATGATGTACTTCGTGAAAGGTGAAAAATTCACGTGCAGACGGCACATTAACCAGATCAGACGACGCTCGTCAGACGTGGTTGACAGCGCTCCAGTGGAAGAAACACCTATGGAGGTGATTTTTGATACATTTGATCTACCAACACCAGCAACGATGTTACCTGAGGTACGCCGATCCAAGAGAAAAAGAAAGGCAACTGATCATTTAAAAATGGATCTAAAACGTAGGAGATACACTACGATGTTGCTAAAAAAACGAAGTTTTTTTGTTTGTTTTTTTCTTTCCTTTTTCTGTAAAAAAAAAATAATAAAATAAAATAAAATAAAAAATTTAAAACTTTTCCTCCTACGGAGTAAAGTTTTAGGAGGGGGGTATTATAGTGAAAGACACCTTGTCTGGATAATAGACTCTCCCATCTATTATAAGTAGGAGTCAGTAGTAGTCAAGGGGAAAAAGTAGTAGTCAGCGACCACAACTCGATTACTCTGCGTAACACTTTATTACCCGTTCCTAACGTTTCTGTACGTTTAACCTATTTAGGACGCATTTAGTCCGAATACAGTTTCCACTAAGGAAATAACTCCACAACAGATTGGAATTATCATATTGGTATAGCCAGAAGGAGTGATTCCTGTGGGCTATAGAGGCTAAAAAGTCAGGAGTGAACAAAGAAGTTTGTGGTTTCACATCGTATTTCTGTTAATATGGAAGATTCAATGACAGCTTTCAACAGGAAGAAACCTCAGTGGCATAATTTTCAATGGGAAAATTAAAAATTTAATTCCAGGGAACAGTGCAAAGAAAATCATAAAATGAATCCCAATCATTGCATTAGTAACAAAAATATGGCCTGTTAATATTTAACAGCCCCCCACCACCACCACCACCACCACCACAAGGGATGCATGTGGCACAAGGCAGAGTTTACTGTGGGTTCTCCAAGTCCGTAGGCTTGGCTAAAAATATTCCCATAGAACCCGCATAAACAAGTCCAGGCCTGTCTACCTCCCTGGATGAGGCTTTGCCGAAGACAGAGAGTTTGACAGTTGAACAGTTTAGAGCAGTGTGCTGATTTCAAATTCCAGTCTCGTTTATTCACTTTGTCACTAATGCCCTTGGACCATGAAAACATCTTCTCCCTCTTGCTATGGATTAAATAGCAGGGTAGCTGTGGCTCTATAGTTTTGTATGGCAGCTAGTTTAAGAGGATAACGAATTTGAATTCCAAAATGTAAAGGCACAGGAAACCACTCCATCATTCCCAAAAAGCCATGGAATTTACAGATAATAAAAATGAAATAAGTGACAAGCCATGATCACCTATATTCTGAAGAGACATGACTAAAAAAAATGTAATGGAAGATGGCATAAGGCCATAGAAAACAAAGGAAAATAATTGGATGACTGAATAACGATGATATGAAATTGTTAGCATGAAAGAGTTTATTCCAGGCTGCTAGAAACTTTTGCATTGGCCTAATATGATAGAAATCGTAATTTTGCTGAAAGGTTGACTGAAGTCATAAAAAGCCAAAGAAAATATTTTGATGACTGAATAAAGATACTATGAATTTATATGAGTAAAAGACTCAGTCAAAAACAGACTGAAGACATTTACATCAACTCTATATATATATATATATATATATATATATATATATATATATATATATATATATATATATATAAAAAAGCTGAAATATCTTTCTCCTCTTCATCATTTAAAAAAATGTTGTTGACATTAAATTGTAAATGCTGCTAATGAGTATAAATTTAGTGAGTTTATGTATGATCGATATCATTGAAGATTTTAGGTAAATAAAATCAGAAAATTTGGAGGTTATTTAAAAGCTAAAAGAATTGATTTTGTTTCTGCCTAGATCTTGTGAAGTATTTGTCTGGTCACGGACATTAGAAATAATCTATAAATACAAATCTCCAAGGATTTCTGTGAGCTTAATGAGCACTTCTCTTTATTGATCTTTGAATCTAAGTGTAGATATTTATTTCATCACATAATTATGTATGTCATTCCTTGGTGTATGTATGTAGGTATGTATGTACATATATATATATATATATATTATGTCTTGCAACATACTAATCCCCAGTACATGTGAGCAACAAGGAAATCTCAAGGAAAATAGGAACAACATGGAAACTTATATTTTTAATTAGAAAGGGACAGTTGGGATACATAATGAGGAAAGATGGCCTAGAGAATTTAACACTCACAAGGCATATTGAAGGCAAGTCTTTTATTTTTGATAATATATGCAGCTGATACTATGTTGGTGGCAGACTCAGAAAAAAAACTGCAAACCAATGTAGTAAAAGAAAGCAATAAGAAAGGGCTAACTACTAACTGAAAGAAAACAGAATGCATGGTTGTCAACAAAAGCAACAGTCATAAATGCTAGACACATATTAGGGACATTGAAATCAAGCAGGTGCAGAAAACGTAACACAGAAATCTGAAAGTACATAGAAATAGCAAAGATGCCTTTTAAAAAACTAAACAAAGTATTAAGCTATAGGAAAGTATTGTTGGAAATAAAGAAAAAGCACTGAACTGGTATGCAATATCTGCAATATGGAAGTGAATGCTGGACAATTATCATACATGAAAGGAGACTTGAAGCACTGAGATGGGTTTCCAATGAGAAATACTGAGAAGATCATGGACATAACATATGAGGAAAGTTTTAAGGGAAATAACTTTGGTTTGTTTTACGGCATATCAACCTCAATGGGTTATTTAATGCCAACAAAATTTTTATTGCTGGTAATGTGTTTTTCTTCAAAAATCTATTTTTGGGAATATTTTTCCTTGAAGAAATCAATATTTGGTCCTATTTTTTTCAAAGAATGTATAGCTGTTTGTATTGCTGGTACCTTTTTTTTTTTAAAGTATTGCTGATAATAATTTTTCCTTCAAAAATTATTGCTGGTAATATTTTTTTTTTTATTACAAAGTATTTCTGGTATTAAAACCTATTTTTACACAAGTTTGGGTGTCAACTACTTGCCCATAACTGGGACTTTAACAGGGGCTACCACCCTGGGTCAGGGTGGACCTGGGAACGCCAGCAATTAAGAGGTAGTTCCACACTCCTCAAAACCTCCTGATCAGAGGCCTTGCTGTTGGACATAGTTTATCGTCTTACCCAGTATGCAGATGTAGTTTATCATCATACCCAGGATGGAAGGGAAATTGGAACTGCAAGAAAACTTATACTTACAATCAGAAAGAGACAGTTAAACTTTTTGGGGTACATAATGAGGAAAGAGGGTTCAGAGAATTTAACACTCTCAGGACATACTGAAAGCAAGAGAAGCAAGGGGGAACATAAAGTAACCTACTCAATGTGTTTGTGAATGAATGGCAGAACAGGAACAAAAATGTATGGTAAAAAGTCAAAAGTTACTTAGAGCAACAAAAGAAAGGAAGATGTGGAGAGACATGATCACCTACCTAATGAGTTCATGTGAATTGATGAAAGACATGGACAAAGAGGTATGGTAAAGAATCAAAAGTTACTTAGAACAAAAAGGAAGATGTGGAGAGCCATGATCACTTCATGAGTTTATGTGAATGGATGGCAAAACAAGGACAAAGAGGAATGATAGTCAAAAGTTACTTGGAGAAACAAATGACAGGAAGATGTGGAGAGCCATGATCACCTACTTCATAGGTTTGTGTGAATTGATGTCAGAACAGGGACAAAAAAATTCAGAAGTTAGAGCAATAAAAATCAGGAAAGTGTGGAGAACCATGATCTAATGGGTTTGTACATATTGATGACAGAATAGGGACAAAGAGATATAGTAAATTACTTTTTTTTAATGAAAGCATCATTTTTTTATCAAAATTACAGTAAGATTCATTATGATGAATGACAATTCACCAGTCTCAGTTGATGGTTAGTCCTTTCTTCTTGCTTTCCTTTGCCTTGGAGGTCCTGTAGTTTTCTTTCTGTGTCTGCCAATAAAAAAAAGTGTCATCTGCATATCTTATATGATGAAGATTGCACCCACTAATAATAAATACTGGTAGGGATGGCCTCACTGTAGGAGTTGTATAAATCTGGTGTTCCCAAAACTGCTCTGTAATAATGAATGTTTGACAGATGAAGAAGAGACTGGAAGCAACAGATGTATTGTCCTACTAACAAATACTAAGAATACCATGGACAGGACATGTGAGCAATGAGGAAGTCTTAAGTGAAATAGCAACAATAAGAAAACAAATAGTGATGATCAGAAAGACACAATTGAACTTTCTTGGGTACATAATGAGGAAAGAGGACTTGGAGAATTTAACACTCCCAGGCATACTGAAAGCAAGAAAAGCAAGTGGAACAAGAAGTGACCTATTTAAGGGTTTCTGTGAATTGGTGGCAGAACTGGGACAAATAGGGGTGGTAAAGAATAAAAGGTTACTTAGAGCAACAAAAGACAAAGATGTGGAATGCCAGGATCACTTATTTAATGAATTGAATTTTCAAATATTTATTTTTTAATCATTTCACCCCATGCAATGTAGTAAAGCCACTAAAGACACGAGGTTAATGTGTGTGAAAAAATGAGTAAAAAAGAGAAACATTATGAAGGAGTGTGAACAATGGAAGAGTAATCTGGAAGACAGTAGATAACGATTGACATTGCATTTAAATTTTTGAAGATCAAGGTTGGCTGGGAAGCATGGAGCCAAAAAAGAGTTCCACAGGCAACAATGTGTGAAAAGAAACTGTTAGAAATAATGAGGAAAGACAGTCTAGAAAACTTAACACTTACAGGACTTATTGAACACAAGAGATACAATCACCCCTAACCTGAACAGGCACATAAAAGAATGAGAACCTTCAGGAAATTTAAAACTGAACCCTTCATTTTTGGGAAAAATGTCAGAGAAATCTGAAGACACGCAGAGATAGCGAAAAATGCCTTCCAAAAGCTAAGCAAAGTATTAAGAAACAGGAAAACTTCATTAGAAATAAAGAAAAGGGTGTTGAACTGTTAAGTAATATCAATCAATGGTAGTGAAAGGTGTATAATTTCCTGACATGAAAAGGAAACTGGAGGCAGCAGAAAACAAATGTGGTTCTTCAGAAGGATGCTGAGAATACCATGGACTGAACATGTGAGTAACAATGATGTTTTAAGGAAAATGGAAAGAAAAAGGACCCTTGTGCTTAGGAAGAGAAAAACACAGTTAAATTTTCTTTGGCACATAATGAAGAAAAAGGGCTTGGAGAATTTGACACACACTGGGCATCTTGAAGGCAAGAGAGGCAGAGGGGAAACAGTAAGTAGCCTACCTCATAAGCTTGTGTAAATGGATGGTAGAACAGGGGTGAGATGATAGTAACGAGATAAACATTGTTTAGAACTACAAAGAATAGGAAGTTGTGGAGGGCCATGATCACACATGTACTGAAAGAACATGTCCCACAAGAAAAAAAAAATGAATTACTTAGTTTGAATTAGAATATTTTCTTTTGTTTGCATAACTTTGGGAAGCCCTTAAAAAATCGTTTTTAAACAAAAAATTCTAATTTAGAGTTATATATTTTTCTCTCTTGGGCAACACTAGGTATCCATTCTTGAAAGATAATACATTTATATACCTAAAATTTAATTCTTCGCAAGTATAAGAAACTGTGTCACCATTTCTAGATTTCTTCAAAAATGTCTCTAGCTTAGCCCACACCTCCCTTAAGTCTACCCCTCACTCTGTCAAAAAAAGATTACCCCTCCAGAATAATGGAGTGTGCTTTGAAAGTATAAAAGATTTGATCAGTATTTCTCAGACTCTCTTTAGAAGTATTGTTGCTTTCACTGACAACTCATGTCCCTATCATACCCAAGGGCTCCAGTGGGTAGGTGGAAGTGAGGAATTAAGAACTACTCCTCAAAAGATGTGCCAGCCATGAACTGTTCTGATGGGTGGGAGGGGGAAATCAACAGAATCACCTTTTCCCTTAGGTCATTTGAAACTTTTCTTATTTCATCAACAGCTGCACTTTCTCTCTCACTCTCTCTTTCTCCCTCTCTCTCACTCCCACATATTCCCCTCTCTCTCATTCCCGCCCTCCCCCAATGTCAGAGGCAAGGCAGTAGGTCGGTTGTAGAGTGGTAAGTTGGGATAACACTTATTAATAAGAGAAAATCTTTACTTACCTCTCTATTTAAAAGCTTACAAGACACATGTTAAACACTGGTTCCCATATGATCACTGAAGTTAAGCAATGTCAAGTTTGAATAGTACCTAGATGGGGGACTACTTGGGAATACCAGGCGGTGTAAACTTGGATGTTCAGTTGGTGTAATGGATAATAATAGCTTGGAATTGTTAATCGGAGAGCCGAGTTCCAATTCCAGTTGGGTTTGTTATATTCACTTCCATGAAAATATCCTTGGGAAAGGTATGAATCCACCTCTTCCCCCCAAGCTATGGGTTAATTAGTAAGACCTGTATCACTAAAACCATTATTATCTTCAATAAAATTGCATACAAAATATATAGATTTTGGCATTCAATAACCCATAGAGGTTGATATACTGCTAAGCAAAAGAATTTTTTAAATCTCTCTATTTAAAAGAAAAAAATCTTTAAATTAAGAGGAAATGCATTTATACCAGAATTGTACTTTGTATAAAAAAGGTTGAAAGGCAAGTTAACCTAGTTTAATCAAATAAGATGTGTAGACAGTGCTCTCATGTTGTGCCAAATTAATCCAAGCTGAGCAAATATAGTAACAGTTATCTATATGGAAAATCTGAGTCCAGTTCCTGTTCTGTTCTAGGCTGACACATTCACTTTGTACTAATGCCGTTGGAAAAGACATGAGTCCATTTCTTCTGCTCCCAGCTAAATTTGAGTCCTTGATGGTAGCCAGTCTAGAAGGACAACTTTGAATTCAAAATTGTAGAGCTTTCCCAAGATAGTCATGGAATAAATAATAATAAAGGAATCTGTGGAGAGCCATCATTGTCTACATTCATAGCATTAAACATGTCTCAGAAAGAAAGTCTTGGGTTACAGCCAATCAAGGAAAATAATATTTTTTAATTTAAAAATGTACAGAAGGCAGACAGAACTATTTCCCAAGAAGTTATGGCAATCTACAAGTAATAATGAAAAATGAATGATCACCTACATCCTAAAGAATCATTGTTTGGTTGTTTTTGTTTAGTGGCATATCAACCTTTGTAGATTATTTAATGCTGAACTCTAACTATTTTTTGTATAATTTTATGTTTTCAATATACAGATATTTTGTACATCTATATGATAAATATGAATGTTACTGTGTCACACTTTTTTAACTTTACTCTGAGAGACCGTAGCCCAACATATACCATTTTGGAATCAGGTCAATTCTGTGAGCAAATTAAAACCATTCTGAGCCAAACCCAAACTCGCAATCCTGAAATTTGGGATTCCCAAGTTTTTATTACTGTGCTTGCTTTCAGATTCTATGATCTTGGCTGGTAAAAACAATTAAAGGGATACAGCTCTCTAACTTTCAATAGCTCATTTTCAAATGAAAAAATTACTGTTCTCAAATTAGAATGTTTCAAAACAAAATTCTGTTTTCAACTTTACTCCTAGAGGCTGTAGCCCAACATATCATACCATACCATTTTGGAATCAGGCCAACTCTGAGCAAATTAAAACCATTCCATGCTGGATCCAGGCCCACAATCATGAAATTTTGGATTTCCAAGTTTTCATTACTGTGATTGTTTTCAGAGAGTCTTTTTTTCTTTTTTTTTTCTTTTTTTTGTTACATGATTTTTTTGACAAATTTTTTTGTACAATAACAATTTTTATAACTTGAAAATAAATTTGGGAATAATCAGAATTAATTGCGAAATCCAGCAAAAGGAATCCATGAAATAAAAATAATTGTTTGTACAGAAAGTAAGGACCTACGTACATCAAATTGTCTTTAAATTAGGTGGCAGCAAAAGAATTATCCTTGAATTTTTAAAAGGTAAGGTTAAATATTAATGCAATACTTAAATGCAGTGATCAATTTTGAGTTCTGTAGTTTATTGTTGCCTATCACATCTACTCCTCCTTACCTATTGTGATGAAAGCCCAATCAAGAGCCCTTTGCAGGAGTTTGCTTAGATGCTACCCAATAGGCAAGCTGTTACACTAGTAATTTTATATTTTCAGGGCAAATTTGTCATTTTTAGATATATACTTTGTAGATGATAAAATGTATTGTTGGTAATTTTAAAAAAATGTATTACTGGTAATTTCACTATAAAAAGTATTTTTATACTTTTTAGTGTTGTATTGATTATTTTGCTGTAAAAATGTATTGTTGGTCATTATTTTATTATAAAATGTACTGTTGGTAATTCTACTATAAAATGTATTTCTGGTATTTTATGATAAAAATGTATTTTTATATTTTCCTATTGTTTTGATTTTTGTTTGAGGATTCACAATTTGCTCATAGATGGGACGCTAACAGATGCTACCACACCAGGTCTGTGAAACTGGGGACAGCAGCAAAGAAGAGGTGGTTTCATGTTCCTCAAAACTTCCAATCTCCTGATCAGAGGCCTTGTTGCCAGACGTAGTTTATGATAACACCCAAAGCTACTTATTGGGGGTTTATTATGTCTCTGCAGAGATGCAGTCATTGTATTTTACAGCCCAGACTACAGGGTGTACATCCTAAAGAGACGTGACATTTTAAAATTCTGCTGTTTTGCCAAGATTTTTGGAAGTGATAACTTTTCAGCATACTTTCATATCATTCATAATTTTTCTGTTTTTAAATGCCATGTCCCTTGAGTACATCAGTGATCATAGCTTTCCATGAGTTCTTTAGTATCTATTCAATGACAATCTTATGTTTCATGATTCCCAGTGCATGTATGTAGTTAAATATCTGTATAGTAAAAATCATTGACATGATATTTTTATAGTAAACTCCTTGAAAAGGTACTTCTATAGTAGAACCATTGATTTATGTAATCATGGCTCTCCACAGATTCCTTTTTCTTTATCATATGTGAATCGTAAAGACTTCTTGGGAAGATTAGCAGAATGGTATCTTGTTGCCTGCTGCATGGTTTTGAATTCAGAGTAGTCATCTATGCCATGTCCCTTCAGGATGTAGGTGATCATGGCTCTCCACAGATTCCTTTTTCTTTATTATCTGTGAATTGCCATGACTTCTTGGGAAAGATAGTGAAGTGGTTTCCCTTTGCCTTCTCCATGGTTTTGAATTCAGAGTAGTCATCTATGCCATGTCCCTTCAGGATGTAGGTGATCATGGCTCTCCACAGATTCCTTTTTCTTTATTATCTGTGAATTGCCATGACTTCTTGGGAAAGATAGTGAAGTGGTTTCCCTTTGCCTTCTCCATGGTTTTGAATTCAGAGTCGCCATCTATGCCATGTCCCTTCACGATGTAGGTGATCATGGCTCTCCACAGATTCCTTTTTCTTTATTATCTGTGAATTGCCATGACTTCTTGGGAAAGACAGTGGAGTGGTTTTCCGTTGCCTTCTCCATGGTTTTGAATTCAGAGTAGTCATCTATGCCATGTCCCTTCAGGATGTAGGTGATCATGGCTCTCCACAGATTCCTTTTTCTTTATTATCTGTAAATTGCAGTGAATTCTTGGAGGAAGATAGTGAAGTGGTTTCTTGTAGCCTTTCTCCATTCAGGACATAGGCAATTATGGCTTTCCACATATTGCTTTGTCTTTATTATTTGTGAATTGCTATGCTTTCTCTGGAAAGAAATTCTCTGTCTATATATCTCAAGATTCTTGAGAAAATCCAAAGATGGGTCTGTAATGTTATTGCTCCTGACTTAGCATACTAACTTCAGTTACTTACTCACTGACATGACATGGCTTCCCCCTGTCTCTTCTATAAATGTTTTCATGACAGGTGTTCTAATGAGCCTTTTTCCTTGATACATTAACAGCGTGAATTTAAGCATACTACAAATTGGCAACTGTGTCTCGTCCTTTTAATGTTGAAATAGTTAAATATAACCATCAGTTCTATTGTAATAGTTTATTTTCTTGCCTGCTTTCCTGCCATGTACACACACACAACTTCAAAAATTTAAATGCAGTGTCAGTTACAATGTTGTTTTCTTGAAAACTATTCTTTTATTCTTCTTTCTCCTCACGAAAGTCTTCTTTTTCTCTTTCTCTCCCAGTAACCCCTTGTGTCTTGGTGGCATTATTGCCTTGCTTGACATGAAATAATTAAAGAAATAAAATGAGTGAGTCACTGAAAGAGAGATACTTCTCATTACCTTTTCTATGGGTTTTGAATTCAGAGTAATACTTCTCTTAGACTAGCTGCCAGCCAAGGCTACATAGCTCTGTCTGCACTGTCATTTAAACCCTAGCTAAGGTGGAGAAAAGATAAGATTCCTGCCTTTATCATTGGTATCAATGTTGTGAATGCAACTGACGAGCCTAGATTTGAACTCAAATAGACAGTTCCACTTTATTCACTGATAACCATTGCCTTCTCCAAGGTTTTGATTTTCAGAGTTGTCCTTCTTAACTAATTGCCACCCAAGGCTAGAGAACTCATTCTGATCTGCTATTTTACCCATAGCAGGTGGGATTCATGCCTCCTTTTTCTTCTACATCCTGCATCCCTTCAGGACATAGGCGATCATGGCTCTCTACAACTTCCTATCTTGTATGACTTTTAACAATTTTTCATCCTTTGCTAAGCCTCCTCCCCAGTTCTGTCATCCACTCACACAAGTTTGTCAGGTAAGTGGCTTGCTGCATTCCCCTATCGCTCTTGCCCTCACCATGCGCTATAAGGGTTAAGTTTCTAATCTCCTCCTTCATTCTGTGTTCAAAGAATTTCAGCTTCCTGATTCTATGTGTTCTTTCTGTTGCCATTTTTTAAAGACTTCCGTGTTGAATTCTCAGTATCCTTCTGAAGAACAATATTTCTGTTGCTTCTAGTTTTCTCTTCATCTGTGGGAGATTGTCCAGCATTCACTGCCATAGAAGAGAATGGATATCATCAGCAATGCAGCATTTTTTTTCTTTCTTTCCAATAAAAGTTTTCCATTTCTCAGTTTTTGAAATGCCTTACCAATGTTTATTAATGCAAGATTGAATGCAATAGACCGGGCTAGGATTTGAACTCTGTTTTCCAATTTCACTTTTTGTGCCTATATCCTTTACACCAACCACAGAGCCTTCATAATTTGTCACAATTGATCAAAAGAATATGTTTTTGTTCATTTCCACTATTTACATTGGATAAGTTTTGTTGCCATATTCATGATCAGGTGATTGGAATTTCAAACCCTTTATTTCATCTACTGGGGGGAGGTTGTTCTAGTTCCACATGCCATGCCTCTTTTGGATGTCTCAATATCAGTTATTTCCCTTTAACTCAACTTTCCAAGCTTTTGTTCACACCTGCTGTGGCCAGGTATTGAACACTCAATTCACTGGCTTACTTCAACCAACGCTTTTAACCACTGGACCCTGTATCCACTTGGGGACATCAGTGTATTAATTTTGGGCACTTATAAACCTAATATCTCAGTACATTTTTTAACAGAGCTCATATTAAAATTTGCTGTTATTGTTGTTTTTCTCTAGCATTTTTTATTACTGGTTCCTATATTCATTTCTATGCTTGGTCAGCTCAGGAGATTTTTGTGGCCTAGCATATGTGCTGATTACTTAAGTTTTTGTATATGGCAACAAAGATGAGGACAACAGTCCAAACAATGTAAATAATGTAAATAATTACTATACCTAATTTCAGAAATATAGACAGATATTTTTGTTTGATTCATGAAAACAAGTATACAGATGGTTCCCTTTACATTAGGAGCTCTATATTCGTTGCCTTATCCCAGACTTAGCTCAGTTAATAACTATACATTTGGCATCTTTGTGCAGTATATTGGGTTGCAGTTTGCCAAGTAAATCCCATTGCCCTGAGAATTACCTGATCATGGAATAATTGAATTTTGTCAGATGAAGCAATGAATTATTCATAAAACTGATCAAATAAGGTCGACAATAGATTTACATATTTGATTCACAAGACAAAGTTTGACTGGAAAATATCAAGCCACTTAATGAAAAAAAAAGCCTACCTAGGGCAATGGCTTTTTAGTCCCCTTCACAGTAGTCCCTTTGAAACCTAATACACTCTTATCCCCGTATCCTTTCTACTTTTCAAAGTAACCTGAAAGCCCCTCTTACAGGATTGCCATCAACCACCTCACAAGGTAGAATTGGTTCTCTAGCCTTGGGTGGCTGCCAGTCTCGAAGAAGGACTACTCTAAGTTCAAAAGGCAATGGGGAAACACTCCACTATCTTTCCTAAAAACTGTTTAACAGCTTTAAATAAAGTTGATAAATGGTTAAAATAGTAAAAAACAGATCAATCACAGGCTTATGGTCATACCAGTTTGAAATAACAATTCTCATACGATCACTGATCAACATCAAGCCTGGTCAGTACCTAGTTGGGTGACTGCTTGGGAATACTAGGTGTTATAAGCTTGGATGTACAGGTGAGATAATGGATAATGGCTCAGAATTGGAAATTGGAGAGCCAAGTTCCAATTCCAGTCAGGTTCATTATATTCACTTACATGCAAATACCCTCGGGAAAGATATGAATCCACTTCCCCTCCCAGCTATGGGTTAAATTGTAAGACTTGTATTAGAAAATAATTATCTCTGCCTTAATTATTAGAATCTAAAAATATTTTCTGGCTTTAAATAACCTGCAAAAGTTTGATAAGTTGTAGAAAAAACAAATCAATCAATCAATCAAAAACACACACACACACACAGAGCCTTGGTATAGGAATCAACACTGCATGGTGATATCAAGGTCACATGAGGTGTGAAACGCAATAATTTTTCAGTAGATAATCTTTAAATACTAAGTGGGCACTGAAAAGCCCACACACTTCAAAAAAAAAAATTATCTAGGCATCATGTTTATTGTATATCTGAATATATTAAAGAGTTAGTTCAAGACCATATATTTTCAGGATAAAACTGTATCAAAGGTGGGTGTGGCATCATTTTATGGACAATCACACATGCACTCAAATGCATATGAATATACATGCACCCATCTGTGCTACCATAAATATAGAAATGAAATGAAATATTGCATATATTTTTACCAAGATAAGCAGGATATATATATATATATATATATATATATATATATATATATATAGGATCAATACAAATATAAAATTTGTCACTTAGCTGATTGATGTTATATTCAGCACACAAGAGATTTCTATAGATCAGAACAGTGTTTGCCAATTGAATAACAAAGGGGAAAAATTCTGTGTAATGTATTTAATCCTCTAGAATAGAAATTTATATATTGTAATCTGTGTGTGTGTATATATATATATATATATCCCCGACTGACACTAATTCAGTTGGGTTTCGATCCTAGCTGGAGGCAACCGGACGTCTAGCCACACTGATGAGCTGTGATACAGCGAAACAGTCTGTCTGTGGATGACAATATATATATATGTATGTGTGTGTGTGTACAGGGTGCGATGGGTAAATTGTCGCCATTTTATATTTTTAATTTCACACATGATGCATGTTGTTTGTTTATTATTTTGTTGACTGTACAGTATAATAGGGTCAGTTGGGAACCATCTGCAAAAAAAAGAGCATGATGAAATTCACTCCACCAGAAATTTGGAAATGGCATGCTGTACTACTTCACATTCATGCAGGAAGTTCCAATATGAACATTTCGGAGTGTCAGAATGTCAATCTGAGGACAGTGCAGAGGATTCGGAAAGAGTTGGATGAGTCTAATGGTGATTACGAAGGTACAGCAGCTCAGAAAACTCTGATCTTTCTGATAAGAAAAGAACTCCTGAATTTGTTGGTGAGGGCCTCAAACTCAACACGGAGGCCTACATCAAGTGCCTTGAGGAGGTAATGCTGTCCTGGGTCAAGAGGCTGGCTGCTGGAAGACCCTATGTTTGGCAACAGGACTCGGCACTATGCCAAACAACCAGGAGAAGCCAGTTATGGCTGTCAGACAATTTCTGCAACTACATCACCACCTTATATATGGCCACCTAACTCCCCAGACTGCAAGCCCCTTGTTCATTATGTGTGGGGTGCAGTTGAGCGAAATACCAACAAGACTCCTTGTAATACCAAAGATGAACTGAAAACAATGATTATGCCAGCATTCATCAAGTTAAACAAGGAGACTGTCCAAAAGAGTTGTAGGAGATTCCAAAATTGTCTGGAGGAAATGGTAAAATTATTGAATAAAAATAGACTTTAGTATTACAAGATATTTTTGAGTAATTCTGGTAAATAAATATGTTAAAATTAGTGTTTGTTTTATTTTTGTATAATTTAAAAAACAATTTATCAATTGCATCCAGTACATACATACATACATACATACATACATACATACACACATATATATATATATATATATATATATATATATATATATATATATATGGCTTAATGGTATATAAATTTTTATATATCAAGAACTGTTTTGAAAGAAAAGATGTATGACAAATTGGAAAAAGTTTTTGTGACACATTTCATCTATAAGGACATCATCGGACTGGGTTTGTTTACGTTGTTGTGATCACACATGCACACAAAAAAAGAGATGCTGGGAGTTTCAGAATTTAAAAAGGCTTTTTTTTTGCAATCTAACCAAATGCAAAAAAAATAAAAGAATCTAGATGAATTTGGCTAGATTGCAAAAAAAAAAAAATCCACTTTAGTTGTTGCTGCTGTTGAAAGTTCTCAAGTGATTTGGTTTCTGTTATTTGGTGCAGTTCTTTGTGATTCTGTAGCACCAGTTGACAAGGTTCAAAGAAGTGTGTTCTTAACCAAAACCCATAGGCTTCACTTGTTCAAAGCCATTTTTAATTGTTGATCTTAGAAAGCAGTTGTATATATCTGAAAGTTTAGATATTTCTTAATGGGTTTGGTACCATGCCTGACATCCATATTAAAGTCTCAATCTGATGAGGCCAGCAAGCTATAACTCTGCTAAGAAGCAATCCCTTTGGTCATCTGAATTTTTGCTTATAATTGCACTACACTGTAACCTATTATATCTGGAATTGGTAATGGTTCCAATAGACTAATGAAAGCCAAAACAAAGATTTTAACGTCACTTCTTGGAAAAATTAGTCTTTCACATATTAAAATTTCAAGCAATGATGTTGAAAGATTAACGAGGGATTAATATGACAGATACTCATGGCTAATTTAGATGTCAAATCCCTATAAACATGTACCTGTCAGCAAATTTTTGAATTTAGGCCAGTAAGCTGAAACTCTAAGAAGCAATCCCACTGGAAATGCAAATTCTTGCTTATAAAAATCCTTGTTGAAACTGAAATAATATTGGTTTGTCATTAGTCAGCAAATTTTATATATTGGTAGGGAGAGTTTAATTCTTGACTGTACTAGATTGATTTTATTTTAAAAGTCAAACATTGCCTTACATCACCATCCTTATTTTTTAAATCCATTCTTAAAGCATCGAGCTTCTCTAGGTTATATCTTAAAGCATCTAGGTTATATCTTGAAGCATCTAGCTTGTATCTATCAAATACAAACTGTATATCCATAAAAACAGCCCCAGATTAATAGAATACCACCCCGCTACACTGGCTGACCACACAAAAGTGAAAACATTAGAACTCCTCTTGCTAGACAGACACAATTACAAATACATTATTACCATCCGATGCCAGCTTGAACATAGCATTTTTACAAACTTATATACATATAGAATTATCTACAGTTTTAATGCACATGCATGACTGAAAATACCTAAGTTCTGTCTTTTTGCCTGTTTTGTCTCAATCTCTAATGAAACGTTAATAAAAGAGAAATATTTTTGATTGATAAATGTTTCCTATTTGTTCATTATCTTACCATCTTGTCAGATTTTGATACATACTTGGTCTACATTTGATCTTTAACTCACACACACTATATATATATATATATATATATATATATATATATATATATATATATATATATATATATATATATATAATAATTCGCCTTCCTCTCTACCACATGCCAATAGCTTAGTGGATAGATTCAGCTTGAAGCAATCAGATGTCCAGCCACACTGACGAGCTATGATACAGCGAAACAGCCTGTCTGTGGTTATATATATATATATATATATATATATATATATATATATATATATATATATATGAGAGAGAAAAAGCATAAATATATTTTAAATAAAAACAGACCACTTTAAGGTTCCATATAATAAATTATTTCATCACAGCCCTTTTAAGTTTAAATTATTAGCTCTGATTTACATTGAGCTCTCTGGATTTTTTCCTCCTTGGGTCTACCCATATGGATCACCTCGTTTTTCATAAACTAAATATATATATATATATATATATATACACACACACACAATTATTTTATGAAAATTTAAGACAAAGTGGGAAAGATTTTTTGTGACACGTTTCATCCTTTCGAGCTTCATCAGATGAAAGTGATATTTATGTTGTGATTACATATGCACATGAGAGTGAATTTTGACATTTTAAATGAAATTTTTTTTAATGTGTTTGGGTCTATAATCTAGCTGATTTGATTTAGTTCCTTTTTTTTTCTTTTTTGTTTAATTTCTTTTTATCACTTTTGCTATTAAATATCCCACATTAGGATAATAGAAGATATTGTAAGAACCTTGATGCAATTTTACTGTGTATGATCTAGTGATTACAGCACTTTCTATATATTTTCATTTTAGTAAATGGTTTACTCTTTTAATGAAAGTTGTCTTTTAAATCAAAATTATGGTCAGACTCATTATTGACATTATGTGATATTTTCAAATGTATTTTTTTAATTCTATATTGTTTATTATTAATATAAATGTTATTTTTTGTGGGTACATGTGTGTGAGTTGACATTCCTGTTTTTTACTTTATAAAAGATTTTCTTAAGCTGTGCAATTTACAGGACTTCTAGATCTAGGCTGGTTGATATTAATTTCTGTCTTTAAGAAAAGAAAAAAAAAATAGAATGTGAACTCAAATATATGTACCCAATAAAAATAACCTTTATGATGATAAGAAATAATGTCGGATTAAAAAAAGAAAATCCATTTAAAAATTACTTTGGTTATATTTCAGGTAAGATTTAAACAGATACAAAGGACATGTGTGCATTCATTAAGTAGATAATTAAGCCTTGCCTTATGATGATCTCCTGTGATCTAATCGGTAGGGTACCTTTCAGCTAGAAGTGTGGTTTCTCTGGTAGAAAATGGAATAGAAGATTTCTGTTAAGAAGCATATTTTCTGTTAGTAGGGACTTCTCAAGTTCTAAGCCGGTTTATATTAATTTTACTCTTTAAAATAATAAAGACTTCAACTGAAACACATGCACCCACTAAAAATAACATCTATATTAATAATAAATAGATAGAGGAACATATAGATAGATAAATATATATGCTAACACATATAACTAAACCTATATTCCTATACGTCTTTAAGCATAAAAGAAAAGATTCCATAATGGATAACTTTTCATATTCAAAGGAACACTAAAGCATAACTGTCAACCATTGCATTTAAATGCAAAAGAAAAAAAATTCAGTAATTGATAGCTACACAGTTTTTGCCTTACCAGTTGCACCTCTGATGATGATCTCAGAAAGAGATGGAAAGTACTTGGGAAATAAAGTGATTTTCACTGTTACAATACATATCTTGCCTTATCTGATTGTAATATACAGAAAAATATTTGTGAATATGAAAGGATTATGATAAAAATAAGCAGACATAATGTTTGTAATTTATTCTATCAGACATGCCTAAAAGAGAACGTGCTACCTAAATACACAAATCTTTAAAGATCTGTATAGCTTTAACAAATAGAGCAATATATAGATAGATAAACAGATATGCTAGCACATATCGTAACTAAAGTATACAGGTATGCATCTAGCTTTATTTACCCGCTGATTTCATTGCATTTAATTCTCTCTCTTTTTGTTTCTTATATCAATGTAGATCGGCAGTCACACACCTCCACACAAAAAATTGTGTCACTAAACATTTATCAGAAAAATAAGTAATTTTCTGTCGATGTACAAACAAATCAATCCTTCCTTTTCAATCTCAATCTGCTTAGAGACGTACTCAGTGTACCAAGATACAGTATGTCTATATGGGAAGGGTCGTCTTTTTTTTCTTTTTTCTTTTTTTTTAATAAAGGGAGCCGTCATTGTCTAATAACAATGCACTAGTAAACATAATAATAGTCTCAATGACAGGAGATGCAATACAAAAAGCAATTTGCTAGCCAGAATTGAAGAATACACTGATTAGTCAGAATACGATTCTGGTAAGCATTGATTGGGTGACAAATAACTCTGTACTATACATACTACATTTCAAACAAATACAGACAAAGAAAAACTCATTCATGGGATACATTTTTAAAAAAATCTGAATCACCTTCGATCGATAATGTGAACATTGTTTGAAAACAATTATTTGAAAAACATTTATTCAAACTTGAATGAAAATTAATCAAAAGGACAATTGTACTAAATGATAATTATTCGAAATGCAAAATTCTTTATGGCAAAAAAATATATAAATTAAAATAGGAAATACACAAATGATAATTATTTGAAATACAAATATCACTAATAAAACAATTTAGTAAGAAAAACTCCTTATAACCTTAAGTTATATGATACTACATGCAAATAGTCATCTATTAAAAAGTACTTATTAAAGGATACCACTAATTTTTTTAAGTTTTCCATTTACATCATGATATTTCTTGGAGCTCTTGATATTTTGGCAACCTGCTCTTACTTTTGCAATATGAATTTCTTGCAAGTCCTCTTCTCTTTTAAGAGTGTCTAAGAATTTCCATATTATAGGATGGCGGTATGGCATTGGCTACCAAAAAGCCCTATGCCATCCTTCAAGAGCATTATTAGTAAATCAGCAATGACTCTCACAAAGCAGACCACATATGTATTTGAAATAATTGTTATTTAGTTTAATTGTCCTTTAGATTAATTTTTATTCAAACAATTTTCTCAATATGCTTTGAATCTAAGATGGTGAATGTTAGACTTTTAGTCAAGTTTACAATTCTTCCCCAGTCAAGTCCAGGACAAATCCAAGAAACTCAGGCTAAAAATAAATTAATGATGAAGATAAGAATAGAAACTTATGGATCCAAATTGTTTTCTGATTTTCAACAGAATCCCTGGGTATGGCAAACTACATTCATCAGCAAGGCTGCTGATTGGGAGGTTTTGAGGAGCATGGAACCGCCTTTTAATTGCTGTTGTTCCGAGGACCCTACTGACTAGGGGCAGTAGCACCTGTTAGGGTCCTAGTTATGGGCAAATAGTAAAACCCCCAAACAATAATTTCATTAATTTCTGAATAAGTTCTGAAAGTTTTATTAAAATTTGACAATTACTTGATTTTCGCAAGAATTTCCAAATCAATATGCTTTTCACTGCAAGAAGATGCTCAGATTTTCTGTACACTTTTATAGTCCTACATTGATGCCAGAAAACCAAAATTTCAAAGGTTCTAAAAAGTATATAAAAAAAAAAAAAATTTTACGTCAAAAAATCCTTTGAGTTTTCCTATTAACTGCTTCCCCTCATGTAGACATGTATATACATTTTTACAAAATTTACCAAAAGTATCCTTTTTAGACATGGATAAATAAACATGTCCAAAACATAACATTTAAAAACCAGCTACCGACGTGTTTATATATTGGTCTTGATTCTTTTTTTGCCCTCCAAGCTTGAAACAAATTCAATTGTCAACTCGTACATCTGGTAGAGGTGTTAGCCACTGCTCGGGTACTTCAAGGTGCCTCAGTTTCTTAGTCACTATATTAAAAACAAATAAAAAATTCATCTGAAAATGAAATGTTTTTCCCAAAATAATTGGCAGGGAAAGGGTTAACAATAACACAAATATTTTGCCGATAAAACTTTGTTTTTATTATGCTTTGTGCATTTTTTCATCAGGTATCCTGTTTTTTAGCAAATTATTGGAATATGTGAAGCTGTCTGCAAAACTGATGTTTACTAAATGACTAAAATCTGATGTGTTATCAAACTATATTTATAGACATGAAGATAAAAAAGGCTTTCAGTGAATGTTTTCTGTAAAAGCTTCATAAAAGGAGAGGCAATTTTGAGATCTTAAATGGAAGTTGTCAAAACAAAGATATAAATTCATTCCTACTTAATTCCATTATCATCCATTGACTTATGTGAAGTCAACCATAAAATAGTTACTTTCAAAATTATCTTTTATCCAAAAAAATATGAATCTGCATCAGGAGTTATCAAACTGGGGTATGCATCCCCATGGGGGTACATAAATGAAATTCAGGAGACATATGATCAAGTCTCTAGTACTCTTAGGATTTCACCCCATTTTATGATAAGTTCATGAACAATATGTCCTTCCCTCACCCCACAACCAACAGAAAGAGACAGTTTTCTTTTTGTATTATCCCTTTATTATTATTTTAATCATTTCACCCCAAGTAAGGAGATAAATCCACTAAGGCACAAGGAGTTATTGAAAGTGAAGGAAATTGAGAAAAAACAATAAAAAGAAGAGGATTCAAGGAGACAAGATAATTGACATTGCATTTAAATATTTGAAGATCGAAGCTGACTGGGAAGCAAGAAGCCAAACGAGAGTTCCACAAGCGAGAAGTGCAAGAGAAGAAACTATTAGCATAGAACTTATGGTTACATTTAACAATTAAGACTATAGATTATTAAACTCATTATAAAATTATAGGCTTGTTTGGAAATCCTTTTGAATTAACTCCAGACCTCTTACCGACAATTTGCAAGATGATTGTGTAGAATTTTTAAATGACTGGTCAAAGGTCTTTTTAAAATCTCTCCCCTACCAAAGTTTGGTGTTCCATTTTTTTTTTTTATACTGTTTGTTCACTTAATACAAGACCAAGAGCCACTCAAGGTAGAGGGTTACTAAGTGAGATTGTTTTAAGGGAGTGGTAACAATGAAGTAAGTAATGCATTACAAGGATGTGTAAGATAGATATCAGTTGACTCTGCAGTTAAAGAGATCAAGATTGGAGCTGTCATAGAAGCATCCTCTTGGGAGTTTTTCTCACAAAGTAAGATTTTGAGGTAAGAAGCTGTCTGAGTGGAACTTGCTCCTTATCAAAGAAACACAAAAAGAATGGGGATTATTTGCCACGATGAACATGGCATAGTGGGTTCTAGCTGTGAATATCTGAGCTGGAACTAAGGAATGTAACTTGTCCCTTTCATGAAAAGGAATGAATAGCCAGGTATTGTGAAGTCTTACCCATCTATGCTTCAAAAGCATATGAAAAGTATTTTACTGTTCCCATCCACCTACTGTTGTGCACAAGGTTTTTACAATGAGGTATATGATCAAAACCAACTTTCATGGAAGACTGTCCACTGAATAAGAGATAGGTGTTTGTCTTTCAGAAACAGTTTGCAGAATTGATTTACTTATTGAAAAGAGCCGAGCTCATCCATCTCATTAAATGTTTAGCAATTTATTGAATAGAATTATAAACAAATATCACTTCTCTATTCTCTATTTTATATAATCAATAAATACAATATTAATATTATATTATAGATAATATTTAGATGTTTACACAAAATCATTGGAAGCAAAAACTCTAATCTTGTTTACTACATAACAGTATTTCTCAAACTGGGGATATGAAAATTCAGTATTTACATAATCAATCCTCTTATGCTTTTGGCACATCCGCTCCCTTTTCATGATTAGAAGTCCACAAATCTAATTCTATTTCTTGATAGAAAGATATAATTCACTCTCTTTATTCCCCCTTCACTTATCATCTGTTGGTTTCAATTGAAAAGGAATGACTGCTAAAAAACATCCCCTCTCCAAATTTATAAACAGATCTTACAGATACATACTGGGATTTCTTGGTTTGGTTCGATTGTTTAACGGCATATCAACTCCTTATGGGTCATTTAATGCCAAAATTTTATATTCTTGTGAGCTTCGGTAATTCTTTTTTTTTTTACTAGGAAAATGTATTGCTGGTAATTTTTTCTAATGTATTTTTATATTTTCATGTTTTGACTCCAGTTTGGAGGTTCCCTATTTGCCCATAGTTGGTACCCTAACAGTTGCTGCCACCCTGGGTCAGGATGGACCTGGGAACAACAGCAATTAAGAGGTGGTTCCAAACTCCTCAAAACCTCCCGCTCGGAGGCCTTGCTGCCAGATGTAGTTTATCATCATACCCAGGATGATGGGATTTCTTCCTAACTAATAAAAATGTACCACTTCTCATTGTCAGCCACAATATTTTTGTTCTTGTCTTGAAATCAGGATTTGGCTGTATCCCTTTTGCGTGTGAACACTAGTTTTACTTTGTGGACTCGTTGCCTTACTACTGTTGTTTTGCTTAGATTTGCTTTGCATATATATTGTCTGCTTAGTATTATTTTGCCCTGTTCTTTTTCTTCCTTTTCTTATTGTTTATTGGAAACTTTGTCAATTTCCATTTGTTGAACGTTTTTACCAATTACACTTTACCATGGCCAATTACTCCACATCATCTCATTTGGAATTTCTTCCAAATTAATCCCAGATCTCTTATAGACAATTTGCAAGATAAATTTGTAGAATTTTTCAATGGCTCAATAACCAAAGATATTATTTAAATCTTTTGATGTTCCATAGCAAAATCATATGTGCCTAAAAAAGAACAAAAAATGTGTGTAAAGGTTTTTGCTGTTCCCATTTACAAGGTTTTTCTTGTTTTTTTGTTGTTTTTTGGGTTTTTTTGTTGTTTCTTTTTTTGTTTTTTTCAACAAGGTTTATGATCAAAAGCAAATTTCATGCAAGACTGTTCATTGAAAATGATATGAGTGTGCATCTCTCTGAGACATTTCCCAGAATTGATTGACTTGTTGAAAAGAGCCAAGCTGATTCCTCTCATTAAATGTTTAACAATGTATTCTTTTAATCACTTCAACTCAAGCAAGGCAATGAGGCCACTAAGACAGAAGGGATTACTGAATATGAGATAATATGAGAAAAAAAAGAAAGGATTATTATGGAGAGAGAACAATAAAATAACAGAAATTAAGAATACAGGAGGATGATTGGCATTACATTTAAATTTTTCAAAATCAAGGTTAACTGGAAAGCAAGAGGCCAGAAGAGAGTGCAAGCAAGAAGTGTGAGAGAAAAAAACTGTTAGCATAAATCATATGCTTACATTATAGTATATATAAGGGTCCCTTGTAATTTCAAAACAAGACCATGTTTCTGATTCTTCATAGTTGAAGTATCCTGAGGACAGCCCTCACTTAGTCTTGTGTGTCATGTTTCATCCCCTGCTGGAGTCAAGTCCCTTAGTGAGACTGTATCTTCCTGTCCACCAAGGTAAAGGACACATGCATACTGGAGGTTGGCATCTAGAAGCTCCACTTGATACTCCAGTGGTTTGTTCTTATTCAGTTGCGTATGTCTTTTTAGTAATATCACTCTCTGTTTCGAAAGCCAAAATAGTAGGGATGCTCAAGTCAAACTTCTATAAGAATGGGAAGAATTATTCATGGGGTGTTGCTTTAGTGGCGGTGCATAGTAGAGTTCTAATTCTATACAGGACCTCTGGGAGTAGTTGTTCCCAATTCTCTAAAGCTACCCCTTTATTATCAGCTGCTAGTTGAACAGTTTTCCAAATTATTCCATTATACCTGTTGCACTGGCCATTACCATGAGGATTATATGGTGGTGTTCTACTCATGGCTACTGTTTGCCCTTGTAGGAATCACTGTATGCATTGAATCATAAATGAAGCCCCTCTATCTGAATATGTGTGGGTAGCCTGAAGACAGAGGAAAACTGAGCAAAGTGCTTGTATGACCATTCTAGAGGATACATTGGGGCAGGGCATTGTGAAAGAAAATCGCAAATATCCATCAATTATTTTCAGCATATATTTGTTAGGTTTTGATGGAAGCAATTCTTTAAAAAGATCCATTGTGATTCTTTCATAGAGTTGTGTGGCTTTATGATCTTGCTGGTGTTAGGACCGTAAAATTTAGGTTTATTTTCAGCACAAGTCTTACATGATATGGTGATTTCTTTCACATCCTCTCCTGAGTAGAGAAGGTTTTTGATTTTCGTCATGTGGACCATGCATGTGACACCTGGATGGCACAACTCTCTATGTAGTTTCTTTAACTCTTCTTTGCAAACAGCCGAGCAACATACATGAGAGAGGGCGTCCACAGCTGCGTTTTCTTTACCAGGCCAGCACATTACCTAGCTATCTTCTCATTTTTAATTTTGCTTGTTGTTTTTAGGTTGAATATAAATGAGACTCTAATTAATGTCTGATCAAATAATGCATCCATTTTCTCAGTGAATCGACAATAGCATAGGCTTCTTTCTCTATTGCAGAATGCATCCATTCTGATTTAGACAGGATTCTGGCTATGGGCCACCCTGACCCTCTTAAAGAGGTGGCTATGGTGCATTCTGAGACATCTGTCTCTGCTACCAGAAGTAGTGTATGATCAGGCATAGTAATGGCTGCTTTTGTTATGCCCCTCTTTAACTCATTAAACAGTTTCTCTTCTATGAGAGATAATGGGAAGTTTCATACTGTTATTAGAGTCTGCATTTTCTCTGAAAAAGACAATATCCAATGGGCATAGTGTGCAAACATTGCTAATGCATGGTACAGAGCAGGTAAATCTTTTGGGCTGAGTTCAGACATTCTGGATCAGGTTTTATGTTGGTTTTAATTATTAATTAATTAAGTCATTTTTTAATTATTAATTAATTAAGTAATTTTTTAATTATTAATTAATTAAGTAATTTTTTAATTATTAATTAATTAAGTCATTTTTTAATTATTAATTAATTAAGTCATTTTTTAATTATTAATTAATTAAGTCATTTTTTAATTATTAATTAATTAAGTCATTTTACTTATTTAATTATTAATTAATTAATTTTACATTTTTATATCTAAAACAGTATTTGTCTTGGTTAAGCATAAGCTTGTACTTTTTAACAACCGCCATGAATAATTTAAGATTTTTGTCATGTTCCGGTCAATTTTTCCTGCAGATAGTTACATTATTAATGTAAGCATTACAGGTTCTTGCAGGTTCTCTTTTGATATTATCTGGTCTATCATGTGTTGAAAACTAGCTACCCTGTTAGTCACAGCAAATGGTATTCTGTGAAATTGATAGTTTGCCACTGACCTTGAAGTCCATATAGGGTTTATCACTGGGTCTTATATAACAAGCACCTTTTAAAGTCTAGAGTACTAAATAAATTGTTTTTGTCTATTTTCTCTATCATATCATCTATTCTTGGCAGAAAAATAATGTGCTTAGTTAAGGCTGATATTTTTGAAGAGCCTATTGATTCATACAATGGTGGGTGGGGGGGTCTAAAATAGGTAGAGAGGCCTCTGTATCATAATTTTTAGCATCTGCTAGATCTCATACTCTTGCCTGGTCATAGTCCTGCTGTAATGTTAAGGTCCAAGTATTCTTTGTCAGATATCTGTGGATCATAGCCCATTCATGAAGGCATCTTGTATCTGAGGGCAGTTGATGCCATTTCTCAAGGCATTAAGTGATGTGAGTTGTGCATCAACAAGTGTGTATTCTTCATTTGTATATCCACATTGTCCCCAGTTCATAGATCTAAGTCTGAATAAAAAATCTTATCTTTACACTATTTGCATAATTCAGACTGTTGTCCTCATCTTCATTGCTATATTCACAATGTTTTGGCCCTTGTATGCTCCGGCCTTCTTCAGGATATATATAAATTGGAATTTTGAACTGAATCTTTTATTTAGTTCACAGGGGTAAATTATTCACTGGGGACACATGGCCCAGTGGATGATCTACCCGCATGGATAAAAGAGTTGAAGAAATCCAAAAAGTGACTTGATCCAAAGAGTTGTGAGTTCAATACCTGGCTACAGCAGAGGGAACAAAAACTTGGAGAGTTGAGTTACTAAAAGGAATTAACTGAAACTGAGATATTCAAAAAAGGCCTGGCAAGTGGAATTAGAATAATCTACCTCCATCGACTAAATAAAGGGTTTGGTTCAAAATTCCTACTTATATCATCTGAAGAAGGTCAGAGTCTACAATATGGCAGTAAAGATGAAGACAACAGTCAAAATTATGTAAATAGTTACAATATCTCATCTCAGAAATATAGATGGATGTTGAAAATATTGTGCTTATAATACAAGATTCTATTCAATTCTCTCGTGTGGAAGTCTATTCTGGCTTCTTGCTTCCCAATCAACTTTGATCTTCAAAAATTAAAATGCAGTGTCAATCATTATCTTTTGTCATCTTAATTCCTTGCATCTTAGTGGCTTTATTTTCTTGCTTGGGATGAAATCATTAAAAAATACTCTCTTGGGAGATTAACAAATGTGATGGTTAAGGAAGTCAGAGATCAATGGAGGACTGTCCAGGGTGTCAACTAGTCCGATGGCAAGTGGGCCTCTATATCAAATAAAAATGCAATAATGAAACAAACACATAACAAATGTTTTAGTAATAAAAAGGAATAAGAACTTTATAAAGTCATCTGCACACTATTAGTTACTAGAGTCCAATGTAAGGATATATTCAAAGCTAAAAATCACAAAGACAAGGTTAAGAAATTCTCTGTCTGAGGAGAATTTGGAATCATACATGTTATTCATTGAAAAGAAATTGTTAGACAAATTGGATGCAGAAGCAATTATTGGCAGATTCAAGCAATCATCTAGTGAACACAAATGATTGCTCTTAATATAAAGAACTGCATGCAATGTTCTTAATATAAAGAACCGCATGCAATGTTCTTAATATAAGGAACTGCATGCAATGCTCTATTGTACTTTTTAACTGTTAATATGTAAATTATGCAGTAAACTATTTAAAAATATTGACCGATTATTTAAAATTAAATAAATAAAATATTAAATTATAATATTCTGTTTTTACATTTGGTATCTACTGCCAGTAATATGTACAGTATATATTCATAGTAATTACTAAAAAAAAAATACCCATTTTCTTCATATGTATCTTTTGAAAATTTTATTTGTTCATTATGGAAATTAAATGATAGCATTGTAGTTGTGGGTGGGCCCCCTTTCTCCCCTGGCAACCAATATTTTTAGACACAGTCCACCACTAACAGAGATTGCAAAGGGCCAAAAGTTATGAATGAACATGGATAAATAGTAATACAACAAGTGATGGATTGCCTTCGTCTGGGTTTTGAATATAAGTCCAAAACAGCACAAATCCAAGAGAGGGCCACCAAAATTTTGAAGCATCAATACACCTCCCGCACCCAAGTTAGCGACCAGCTAAGAGCCCCCGCAGAGGGATACTGAGCCAAAGTGTGGCATGCATTCCCATGACACCATTCCTCCCACTGGCTCTTAGAATACAAGCTGTCACCACTCTCTCCTAATAAATCAGATAAGAAAAAGAAATAATTGTTTTTGTTGAAACCATTTCATTTTTAGGGATTTATTGTCTTTTTCTAGTATTACCCAGTTATTTTTTCTTCTCCTGTTTCAAGTGAGTCTGAGTCTTTACTATCCAACCCAGGGATTGAACTCACAGTTACAATGCAACCAAATTCATGAACCAGTGCTTTAATCCACAAGGTTATTCAGTCCCTGCACCTGATCATACAGACCCAGACTCTGTAGGAACAATAATTAATAGTACAAGATGTCTCTAAACAGTGACAATGGAGCCAGAACAATCTACCCCTGTAGATTAAAAAATATTATTAGGATTCAGTTTGAAATTCTCTGAATGTTACCTGGATTGAGAAAGCAACTATGATAACAACAGCAAAGATGCCGACATTAGTCCAAATGTAAATAGTGATAATTCCTTATTTTTCTTAACTGTTTTATGATCAGACCAAAATCTCCTACAGAAGGCAATGAACAAAATCAAGATGAAAGGACTAAATATAAACTGAAAGAAGACTGAACGCATAGTTATCAGCAAATGGATGAGCCCAAAATGCAAATTACAAATTGAGGATGCTAAAATCAAACAAGAACAAAAATCTAAATATGTAGGAAGTGTTTTAATACAGGACGGAAAGGGCAACCCTAAGATCCAAGGATGCACTGGGATGACCAAAAATGTATTCCAAAAGCTTAGAGTATTAAGAAACAGAAAAATTTCATTAGAAACAAATAGTGTATTGAACTGTTATGTGTTATCTGTCAACCTGTATGACAGTGAATGCTGGAAAATCTCCTCAGAGATGTAGAAGAGACTTGAAGCAACAGAAATCTAGTTCTACAGAAGGATGCTGAGAATGGCATAGACTGAACATTTGATCAATGACAAGGTCTTGGAGAAAATGGAAGCAAAAAGGAAAATCTGATATTCATGGAACAGATTTATGGAAAGAGGGATAGGGGAAAGCTGTGTGTGACATACTTGATGAGCTTGGTAAAACAGGGTCTGTGAGAAATAACAAAAAGGTAAAAGTTATTAAGAGCTACAAGGAACAGGAAAATGTGGAGGGCTATGATCGCCTACATCCTGATGGGACACTGCACATAAAAGAAGAATATGATCAGATGATCTTGCCACATTTTGACTGACTTGAGTTAGAGAATTCATCTTGGCAAATCAATAGAGACAATTTTTGGGAGTAAAGAAGCAGCATTTTTGGTTCCATTCATTTTGGTTATAAATGAAATGAAAAGGAATGAACAGTGATATAAGACAGTTCTTATCTGATGAGATAATCTCTGAAATTGCTCTTGCTTCTAAGTCTCCAGGGTTTGGCAAGACAGAAGATGGATTGTGAAAGCATCAAATGGTTTGTATCTGTTACAGGAATTTGAAATTGAGGACATTACTCATTCCTCCAGAGAACAAATTCTGTGGGAGATAGAAAAAAAAATAAAAGTGGGAAGAAAATGATTTCATCAGATCTTTGCTTACTGTGTATCTCGGGACACAATTTAATTGGGCATACAAGATAAACCCTCCAAAACTTCCATTTTTGAATATCTTTTGAGACTTTATAAGAATTCTGATATGTATCTGGTGCTAAATGCTGAGGACTTTATGACTGAATAGTACATTTTTTACCAAATATACACACGTATATAAAATAGCCATTTTCTATCATAAATGCTTGCTTTAATTCCTCAACACTGACAAACTTTTCTTTTGTCATTTCAATTCATTTCTATAGTAAAATCATAAGCAAGGAATATACATTATCTATATCAGGGGTCATCAAACACAGGGCCAGATAACAGAGAGAATGATGAGCACAGGCCAGATAACCATTTTGTTCAGTACAATACTGTTATGGGAACTTACCCATAATAATAATGGACTATTCTGGACATTATAAATACTGCGCCTCAAGGGGGAACAGAGAGGATTATTGTAAGAACATTGGAATAGTGATACTTGTCGAGACAACATAGTTCACTCTAACTAAATCTGATAGTCATTACTAATACTTCTACTTCTCTGAATATATTTCTGTTTGTAATATATCTGTGTTATTCCATACCTGTGTTCGAGTTATTCTTCATTGGTTCTACCTTGGACCATAACAAATACACTAAATTCACAAAAATAAAAGCAACAAACATACTTATTTACTAAAAAGTTATCCAAGGTGACAATAGCAATAAAATAGTTATATTGCACAAAGTGTGCACATATCCGAATCTCACAACCTGAGCAGCATAAAAGATTAGTGAGATTTGTGAAACTGGCATTTACCTTTTAAGATATAATTAATATTTGGTTTCATATTGCTGTATTGAACCAAGAGAAATACTTTCAAATGTCCATCAGTCAACCTTGTTACCTATGCTGACATACTTTAGATTTTATAATAAGTTCAAGCAAAATATATGACATAATTTGCTGAAGTCAGTCCTTTTTATATATGGCACTCTTTAAATCGGTTTAAACACGGCAATGCAAGTTAAAACATAATTGCTGCAGCAGGCTCGTAATCGCTTTTCTTAGAAACTGCATTGCAGGCACTTACGCAAAAAGCGCTTGAATATCAAAAATTGCTGAATTTTTTATTTCACTGATTTTTCTACAACTTATATTACTGTCAGATGCAAAACTCAGATTGGCCAAATTTTGGCATTTTACTGACATTTATTTTAATTTTTTCTACATAGTAAGTTTAACTACAATCTATTGATAATTCCATATAAATACTTATATTTTAGTTCGTTTGTGGCACAGTGAAGGCCGGATGATTTGACATCTGTGTCTGGATCTGGTCCACAGGCTGTAGTTTGGTGACCCCTGATCTATATAATAGTTCTGTTCTGTTAGGAATGGTTGCCTTAATTCCTGAGCATTGACAATCTATTCATTCTTGATTTTCAATGCATTTCTATAGTAAAATAATTTACAATGATGTCTTATAGTAAAGTCCTTTACATTTACATATTCTAGACTTGTCTAGAATATGTAAATGATGATTAATAGAGAGCAGTTTACGGTCTGTTCAGTGGTGATGAAATCTTACAAGTTTAGATTTGGATGTATTGAATTATGTCAGTTAGTCTGTTCCCCATTGAGCTGTGAGAGGTCAGATGAGAGATCAGCTGACAGTCACTGGTCATCAAGATATTTGTAGGTGCTCTCATGCATGGTAAATAACTCCTCCTCCCAGAAATTCAGATAGAAATTAAGTAAATTTATTGTGATAGGAACATAACAGGACATTACTTAAATCGATTGGCCTGCTCGTAAAAATAAGAAAATATTTTTTTTTAACAATCTTTGTAGATTAGCATTCATTAGGCTTTCGTCAAGCCATGATATTTGTCAAAACTGAAAAATGTTGAATTTTTTCCTTTATCATTTTAGAAGCAGTCCTGTTCCTAATATAAATACAGTATCAAATTAATCACTGACTTATAAAGAGTTATCTGTACTTTGTTTTTATTTACAAATGGTAAGTTTGAAACTGTGCTTATGTCATTGATAACTGCATAAGTATATGCCATTCCTAGCCTGAAGTCTTTAGCCAAGGCAGCGGCTTCCTTTGATGGAATCAATGACCATGTGTTCATGACCAAGCTGAAGCTTCAAGCTAGAGAACATCATCTTTGCTTTGACCATGAGAGGGATGGGTTCTGCCACGTCTCCTTCCTTAAGATACACTATGCATGAATGATTTCAACCCATATATTTGGAGGGTATTTGTTAGGTGCTCAATTGTGCAGCAATCCTCTGACCACACCCAACCATGGAGCTCATTATGATGATGATGATAATTATGAATGAAATATTAGATATGTGGGTGGTGTAATGGTTATTGGTGTGAAAAATGGTAATGTTCTAGTAGTAACACTTGCTTTCATTTTACTGTAATTCCCTTAGAATGAATCTACCTCCTCCAAGTAAAATAGTTGAGCAAACTTGGCTCTTTAGCCTTTAGAGGGCAACCAGTCTCAGAAAATGATAACTCTGGATTCAAAACCATGCTGAACACAACTGGAAATCACTCCACTATGCACAAATTACATATTAAAAAAAGGAAGTTGTGGAGAGCCATGATCTCGTACATCATTAAGGAATATGGCATTAAAAAAAATGTGATGTCACATAGGTAACCTTAGTAACTTGTTCAAAATTATGGAAATCTTTTTTGAATAAATCTGGTTTAAGTGAGTGACTAATTTCTAAGTGCTTTTTGACTATTTTGAGATGATGAGCATTGTTAGAATGTTAATGGTTCTAACCAAAATAACTGATGTTGGAATCGGATGCCCAACATTTCCTTATTATAAACATGAAACCAGGGAAGTGGGTCAGCATTGTCATCTGATCTCTGTTGATTCATCTTCTTTTATGTACCATGAAGACATGAGCAATCATGGCCCTCCACAATTTCTTATCCTTTGTAACTCTTAGTAAATTTTGTCTCTACAGTATCTCTCCTAATCCCTGTTCTGCCAACCATTGACACAAGCTTATTAGCTAGCTTATATATTGCTTATATATATATATATATATATATATATGTATATATAAATAAAAAGGAAAGAACAGTAAGATATAAAATCCGGTGTTCTTATAAATATTTTTATTTTTACACAATAGTGCTCAATGTAAATTTAAATTTACAGAGATCTTTAAATATACGAATAGAAAAAATACCATAAGAATTTTTGCCGTTAGAAAAAAACCCAGATGACATGAATTTAGCGGATGTCAGAATTTGTTAAAAGATACATCCCTACCCATCCCTAAACATAACCCCGCTTTCAAATGTAACTATTAACTGATACAACGAAAATTAAAAATTGAACCCTCTACCACCCCTTGTCTAGATGAATGGATTTATCGGTAACCTCGGAAACCCTCAAACTATGAATCTTTCCTGTGCCGTTAACAACCGTAAATTTTAAAAAGTAAGTTACTCCAAAATTCGCTTGATGAGGAAATGGAACTAATGTCTTTGGTTTAATAACAAAATTAAATTCAGGGGCTTTAGCTTCCATTTCTGAAACATGGTTATCACTGTGTAGCAGTAAAACTATATTTTAAATCTATTAATTTATAATATATATATATATATATTTGCTGTCCTCTGTGCCTCTTGCCTTTTACCCCTGTATATACATTTTTACTGAAAGTGTCTTTTTTTGCAGACACAGATGAATAAATATGTCTAAAACATAATGTTCAAAAACCAACTACCGACATGTTTTTATGTCGATCATGATTCTTTTTATCCCCTTCTGAATTTGAAATGAGTCCAATTATCAACTCATACAGCTCGTAGAGGTGTTAACCATAACTCAGGTACTTCAAGGTGCCTCAGTTTCTTAGTTACTATATTAAAAACAAATAAAAATATTTTGTCTGAAAAGGAAATGTTTTTCCCCAAATAATTGGTGGTGAGTACCAAATTTTCTTCCTCTCTTTCCTCGTTATGTGCCCTAGAAATTTCAACTGTCTCTTTCTGATGTTAAGTATAAGTCTCATTTTCATTTCCATTCTCTTTAAAACTTCATCGCTGCTCACATGCTTGGTTCATGGTATTCTCAGCATCCTTCTGTAGAACCATATTTCTGTTGCTCCAAGTCTCTTTTTCATCTGTGGGGAGATTGCCCAACATTCATTGCCATAGAGAAGGACAGATATTACGTAACAGATCAGCACACTTTTTTCTTTGTTTCAAGCAAAATTTTCCTGTTTCTTTATACTTTGCTTAGCTTTTGGAAGGCATCTTTTGCTACCCCAATACCACTGTCAGTTTCACATTTTTCATCCTCTGTTAAAATACTTCTGAGATATTTGAATTCTTGTACTTGCTTGATTTTTGTGTCTCCAATTCATAGCCTTAAGTTATTTGTATTTCTTTGGTGATGCATTGTCATTATAATTAATTTTTGACGAGCTTATTATTCACCTGGTTAGTGTTACTTTTATAATAATGTTTGTCATTTTTGCATTCTATCATAATTAAGCATGGATCAAAATTAATTATGAAAATGCTTCATCTAAGAAATACAGACAAATGTTATATCTAGTAATACTGCTAAATTAACTATTTTCTTTTTGTCACTTTTTAATCTCATAGTTGTAGTAGACGTAATAGTCTTAAGTCAAGTCTTCTTCTTTGATGTTGTATAGTGATTAGCTATTCTTTTCATTTCATTTGTGTCACTTTTCATTACAATGCTCTGGTAATTGTTTACATTGTTTGGTTGCATAGTTTAAAAGAATTGGTTTATTTGTACTCCATGTTGTTTCAATCGTTGTAGATATAAAAAACCCAAAAATTAGAAAAAAAATCTTGACGTGTGTCACAAAAAATATGATAAAATATAAAACATTTGAAGATTAATAGTAATGTTTTGTTGATCTTTATTTGCTTGAGAAAGCAAAAATCCTGCAGAACTGAAAATGGTCTGACTACTGCAGTTAATGACAAAAAAACAACAAAAAATAAACCATGATTGCCTCACAAGTTGAAAATATATCACACTAACAATTTTTCTTCTACCAAGACATACAGGTAATTATAAGAATATGTTTTACCCAAGCATTGCTAACTTCTTATTAACTGTTGTACTTTTAACAAGACAAGATCTTTGTTGAGATATTTAGTAATGGAACAGACGAAAGGGAAAATAAGTTCATGCTTTATCCAAAAAGATAAGTGGGATTGAATACAAGCAGCTTCAACCAGACTAGCACAACTAGAATTTTGGTTATTCATGACAAGGGAAATAACATATACAAGATCTTAATTCTAAGGCATTATCCCCCACCCTAAGTAGTATCTTCCTATTGCATTCAAAGAGGTGGGGTCAGAGTTAATCACTGATGCCTGAGGTATTGGAAAGGAACATACTGAGAAAGCTAAATAATTTCTGGATCTACCCTTATGTACACCTGTGTGTATGTTTGGCACACTTAAAAATATGACTTTGTTTCAAATTATATTCTTTTGGGGGAAGTGGAAAATTCACAGTTTACAGGTTCTGTTTTTCATACAAATGACTATTCTGATATGTTGCACCACCTAACACATCACATCCCAGTTATGAAGTTCAGTCAAGATAAGAGGAACCACCTCAGTCTTGGACTACAGTAATGCCAATAAATATGGCAATAAAACTTCAGCAACTTTTGTCATGGTTATTATTATTTTTTCTTAACAGATGTTCTCAAAAAAAATGTCATGAAAATTATTCTGCAGATCAGTAAAGAAAGGATAAATATATAGTTTGGTGCTTATATGAGTTTAAATTTGGCACAAGGCCACTGGTCTTGAGCACTCAGTGAAGATTAAAGTTACTTGTATATTTTTGGCATTCTTTTAATGTATATAATAAATCCATCATGTAATGAGAAAGGAAGGCTTGGAAAACTTAACCCTCACAGGGCATATTAAGGGCAATGAGATAGAGGAAGGCAGTGTATCACATACCTGATGAGCTTGCACGAATGGATGACAGAATGGGAAGAGCCACACTGAAGGGATGTGGCAAATAGAAGAAAAAGAATTGACTTCATCAGTCTGTACAGGTTATCTCTAAAGGTCCACCAACGACCTGAAAAGGCAGAGGTCATACCTCCTTCAGTGAATGCCTATATTTGGAAGATGTTAGACAAAAGAAAAATAATTAGTTCAACAGCCTGATTAGGTGGGACAACTGTCTCTACCAGTGGCTATTATATTATGACAAAGGTGGGGTCAAGACCTACAGGGATAGATGAAGGTTGTGGCGGTGCTTGGCACGTGTCAGTAGTGATAGGGTCTTTGTGCTGTGATGAGTAAAAGTGCAGATACTCATAGAGACACTTGGAAAAAAAGGAAGTTAGAAGCAATTACAATATTTGTCAAGTGTTTTCTATTTACATACAAGAAGCCACTGACCCATACATATATGAATGTGGGTACATCTCTTTTGAAAGGAGGAGTTTTTATTTATATCAATGTACTATAGGCCAAAAGCCTTCAATGACATCTGCTGATGAAGCAGTTTATGGTCTAATCAAAAAAGTAGCACCATTATAAGACAAGCTCCAAAAGATAAAGGATATGGCTTCAGATCTTGTTGGAGTTTTTATTTTTTGATTCATATCTCCATGTAATTTGCTTAACAATATATTTTCGATTCATATCTCCATGTAATTTGCTTAACAATACATTTTCGATTCATATCTCCATGTAATTTGCTTAACAATACATTTTCGATTCATATCCCCATGTAATTTGCTTAACAATACATTTTCGATTCATATCTCCATGTAATTTGCTTAACAGTCACAAACTAACAGCCTAAGAATTGTAATGAAGTACTACAGAGCACTGGTGAAAAAATGCTCACCAAAAATTACTAACAATGGCTATAGTTAATTGTTTTCTTCATAATTATTGCATTTTAGATCCCATCAACTCTTTCCTCAAAGTGGCTCTAAAATATAAAACATCATCCATACAAAATTAAAGGGCCTATTCACCTGGTTATGTTTGATTACCTGTATTTTTTTTTTGGTATTTGAAATAGATGATGCATTTTATTTTAAACAATGTGTATTACATCTATTGGTCTATGCTCTTGAGAAATATTAATAAAAAAAAATGCTCCCCAACAGGGCTCAAACCTCTGTCTTCCTTTGTAGGAGAAACCACTGTTTGATCTAGCATGCTTTACACAGCTTGTTCGGTTTTTCTTCTTGAAAGCCCATATCTTCTCAGTTTCATATGCGAGACGTAAACAAAGCAATTCCTGAAGGGAAATTTGGATTTTATTTCTAATCTGACAATTTTTTTGCATATAACAAAATTGTCCAGTTGTTAGATTAAGCTTTGAACTCTTCTATCTTAGAAATTATTAAAGATATCTTACTGGAATTCTCTGAGATTTTTATGACACTATCTGACTCAACTTTGAACAATAAGAATGTATTTAGCTCTAAGTTAAAATGATGATCACTCTTGCTGTTGTGACCTCCTCATTCAGTTTTCTTCTCTGCTGTTCCCTCTTTTTTTAAACTTATTCACTGTTCTCTTGATGGTTCTTGAATGGACCTTGAAGATGGAAGCCAGAGTATTAATATTGGTACCATTACCGAAGGCCTGAATGATCTTTTTCCTCTCAACATTGTTCAGTTGGGAAGACATAGTGGGGCTGATACAGAATGATTTTAACCTGTTCTCTTTCTAGCTGAATAACTCAAAAGGTTTTTCAGTGATTCTTATGACAAATGGCATCAAAAAGCTAAATGTCTTATATGAAACACTGGAAAAAGAAAGTTTTGTGGTTTTTTAGATAATAACCCTTTTTTCTGATGGACAATTATGTTTTAACATGATTTGGACAATTTGCTATTGTACCTGATATATATATATATATATATATATATATATATATATATATATATATATATATAAATCCTGTAGATTTCCTGTGTGGTGTTCAGGACCACAGTCTCACCACACTTTTGTGTTGCTGCTGTGGTTTCTATAGTAACTAGGTTTACAAACATGAAATATGTTCCTCTATAAACTTAAGTATAAGCCCAACCAAATGTATACACACATAAAAACTCAAATAATGTTTCCTTATAGGCTCAAGTAAAAACTTGACCCGTGTTTGCCTATAGGCTCAAGTAAAAACTTGACCCGTGTTTGCCTATAGGCTCAAGTAAAAACTTGACCCGTGTTTGCCTATAGGCTCAAGTAAAAACTTGACCCATGTTTGCCTATAGACTGAAGTATAAACATGACCAAGCTTTTCCTATAGACTGAAGTATAAACATGACCAAGCTTTTCCTATAGACTGAAGTATAAACATGACCAAGCTTTTCCTATAGACTGAAGTATAAACATGACCAAGCTTTTCCTATAGACTGAAGTATAAACATGACCAAGCTTTTCCTATAGACTGAAGTATAAACATGACCAAGCTTTTCCTATAGACTGAAGTATAAACATGACCAAGCTTTTCCTATAGACTGAAGTATAAACATGACCAAGCTTTTCCTATAGACTGAAGTATAAACATGACCAAGCTTTTCCTATAGACTGAAGTATAAACATGACCAAGCTTTTCCTATAGACTGAAGTATAAACATGACCAAGCTTTTCCTATAGACTGAAGTATAAACATGACCAAGCTTTTCCTATAGACTCAAGTATAAACATGACCAAGCTTTTCCTATAGACTCAAGTATAAACATGACCAAGCTTTTCCTATAGACTCAAGTATAAACATGACCAAGCTTTTCCTATAGACTCAAGTATAAACATGACCAAGCTTTTCCTATAGACTCAAGTATAAACATGACCAAGCTTTTCCTATAGACTCAAGTATAAACATGACCAAGCTTTTCCTATAGACTCAAGTATAAACATGACCAAGCTTTTCCTATAGACTCAAGTATAAACATGACCAAGCTTTTCCTATAGACTCAAGTATAAACATGACCAAGCTTTTCCTATAGACTCAAGTATAAACATGACCAAGCTTTTCCTATAGACTGAAGTATAAACATGACCAAGCTTTTCCTATAGACTGAAGTATAAACATGACCAAGCTTTTCCTATAGACTGAAGTATAAACATGACCAAGCTTTTCCTATAGACTGAAGTATAAACATGACCAAGCTTTTCCTATAGACTGAAGTATAAACATGACCAAGCTTTTCCTATAGACTCAAGTATAAACATGACCAAGCTTTTCCTATAGACTCAAGTATAAACATGACCAAGCTTTTCCTATAGACTCAAGTATAAACATGACCAAGCTTTTCCTATAGACTCAAGTATAAACATGACCAAGCTTTTCCTATAGACTCAAGTATAAACATGACCAAGCTTTTCCTATAGACTCAAGTATAAACATGACCAAGCTTTTCCTATAGACTCAAGTATAAACATGACCAAGCTTTTCCTATAGACTCAAGTATAAACATGACCAAGCTTTTCCTATAGACTCAAGTATAAACATGACCAAGCTTTTCCTATAGACTCAAGTATAAACATGACCAAGCTTTTCCTATAGACTCAAGTATAAACATGACCAAGCTTTTCTTATAGACTCAAATATAATTTTAAAAACCAGATTTTGATATTAAATAACTGAACAAAGATTGATATGTCATAAAAGTTAACAAACCAACCTAATCCATGATACTGTAATTTTAAATATCAAGAGAATCTGATGACATATTTAATAACATATAAGGTATATATTATTAAATACGATAAATTGCATTTGTTGTAATTACCAAATGCATTGTAGAATCTACTCCATTCAGCTGTCACTCTTCTTGAGTACTTTGGAGTAATCATTGCTACTGAATAGTGAGTTTGAGTCTGCTGAAGTGCTCATACTCTTGGCCTTGTGCCAAATAAAACTAACCTTAGTAAATTAGAATTGTAACAGGAGAGTGCTTGAGAAGAAAGATGTATTCTTCCGTTTACGTTTCTCTCTTTATATGCATTATTATATCTGTGATATAATAACGCCATAGCTTACAGATGGAAAAAATGGCTGAAAGGAAAAAGAATGACAAACGTTTTGTTCTCAGAGAGACTTTTATAATACCAAGGCATACACAAAACTATATATTTCATAAATACACTTGTTCCACACTGAGAATAATATATATATATCTACACAGCAAAACAGAGTGCAAGGAGAAACAAAAAGAAAGGGTCTTATATATAATATGGAGATACCCCTGTGTCTGGAGAAGCCATGTTTAAAACTTCAGATTCAAATGGGCTGGATTCATCTATGACACAGGCAAGGACACATTCCACAAATGGGAAAAAGTGAGTTATGGGTTTTCACAGATTGAGGACTGTGAGCTTGAGTTTCATTCTATATCTGGGAAAAATATATTCCCAAAGGGAAATGTCACCATGGATGCTGTAAACTGCTGGTGAGGCAGATTTAGCCTCCACCCAAACCATGGTGGAACCTAGGTTAAAGAAACCAATCTTTCACTTTGGCTGCTAAAAAAAAAGCTCAAATTGACTGCTGTTTTCTTCACTGTATGGAGTGACGTCAATAAGCGGTCTATCACATTACTCATGAGAAGATAATCGACTTCTGTATTCCTACACAACCATCTTTGTTCTTTCTCTTTTTTCCACATGATAAAAAGTTGGGGATCAGCTCCATTACAGATTTGCTACCAAAATTCTATCATACAATTCTATGACAAAAACAGGGTTCAAATTATGACTTTTATTTTTGATGGAATTATCAAATTTTCTAGATTAACTGCACTATTCTCATTATTGTTTTTATGTGTAGGCATCTACTTATCTCTCAAGATAAAGGTAGCTCCCTGTTTGGTTAAAATTCAATCCTATGGTGGTGAGAATGGAGTGACCTCTTCGGGGCACTGACCTGGGCAATGGTATACAAAGACCTTGTGCTGCCCAGACCACATAACCCTCTCTCGCAACTGTAACAAGATGATCAAAAGAAATACAGTTTTATTTCTATAGATCTTCTCAAGCAGTTGTTTAAACAATTTGGAATTATTAAAAAACAGAATTAAAATGATTAAAGATGATCATGGCTGAGTTTGGCAGTTGAAAATTTGAAAGAATTTTCCATATTTGTTGTCGGTGTATGAAATAACACTTACACCTGCTCTCCTCCCCCCCCCTCCTGGAATTATTCACGAATGAATGTTATGTTGAACTATAAATAGCTATGAAAATTTAACAGTTTTAGTATTTGTACATTCTGGTGAATCTTAATTCTTAATGATTGAATTAGCTCCTTGTGAATTCCATGACTCTAAAGTAGCCGTGGAAATTCACCCTTTTGCCTTGTTAAATATTTAAGCTTAACAACTTTAACAGAATATTACAATAAAAATCATGAATTTGAATGCAGGTCATTATTTAAAGAAGTAAGAAGGTACAAATGAAAATATTTGAAATTGACAAGGTTTTCCATTTCACTGATGCAGACGCTAAACATATGAAAATGTTATCACCTCCTTTATCTTCCAGTTCTTTGTTTCTTTCTTTTTCCTTCTTTTCCCTAAAACCCAACAATGCCTATGATATATCTTTCCTTCTGTCTATCTTCACAATCAAACTGAAATGATCCATTGATTATCTGAGGTAATGGCTGGCTATAAATGATTAATTAAGGCATAAAGGAACAAGCCTTATTATGATTGTTGGATTCAGTCACCATAATCATTATCAGTTGCATTCCAAGTGACTTAGTACAATTAGTAGTCACAGCTCCTACTAAAACTTGCTGTGTCCTTATGAATTATTTTCCGTCCTACAACCCCTTTCCCCACAGACAAAATGTTCTGACCGTCTACATTCCTGAATTCCACCAGTGCAGTCCTTCACTGTTACGACCCACTATGCCATGTACATTTGGACGAAACATCCTCATTCTCTTTGCATTCCATTGGCAAGAAGGAACTTTCATTCGGACATCTTCTTACCAAGAACTACTGCTGAATAGAACAGACTTCCAATATCAATCATTATCTACTGTCTTCGTAATTATTGTTCTTTTAATGTTTTCCTTAATAGTGTTTTTATTTTTCATATTCTCTCACACTCGGTATCCCTTTGCATCTTAATATTTTTTTTTGTCTCGCTTGTGGTGAAATGATTAAAAAAAAAATACCATTGGCAAAAGTATGAATCCATCTTTTCTCTCCCTCTCCCCAACAGCTATGGGTTAAATAGCAGAACAGACTGGTTTCTATAACCTTAGTTGGCAACCAGTCTACTACAGAAAGAAACTAGTCAGTCATAAATCAAGAGAGACATGATCGCCCAAGTATGTATGATCTATGGCACTTGACTGACACGTTAGTAAATCATTATTATCTCGCAAAAAAATCTAAAAATATTTTCTGGCTTTAAATAACCTGCAAAAAGTTCATAAGCCATAAAGAACAAATCAATCAATCAAAAACTTTTACTACCTTGAGTGGCCCTTGGGCCTTTTAGTGGGTTAACTATTAGTAAAAAAAAAATAAAAAACAAAAAAAAGAGATGTCAGTTACAATCCAAAACAATAGTCATTTGTATGCACCATCATCTTTTGACATCTCCCAGCATTCAAAGATAGGATGTTTCTGTCAGGGTTTACTTCCCTAATGCTTACAGTACCCAGTGTCACCCATCTAAGTACTGACCAGACTGCTTGACCCAGGTAATTGAACAAGGATGAGTACTTTCTAAAAAATTTGACCATAAGATGCACGAGTATTGTTTTAAAGTGAAGTGTAGCATGTGCATGCCCAACCCCACCCTTTACAACAAGACTTTAAATATAGAATGATGTAAGTCAAGTCTCAAGGACATAAAACTGAACTGACTTTAGAGATCTGACAATATGGCTGACCTCAGTAGATTGAAACACAGGCCCTAGCCTCTCCTCAGTGGTCTAAAACTAAAATTAAACATACAGTGAAACTGGTGGTTCACAGATTGAATTTGTTCCTGAGGGTGGAATGTGACCTGAAATGTTTGTAAACTGAAATCATTTCCCCCAGTGGAATCAATGTAAAATGCATTAATCCATTCCTGAACCCCAGATGATTGCTTATTTAAACTTTTACAAAAGTACTCTGTGAACAAGTTCATGCAGAAACACCAATGAAAATCATTAATTCTAATACAAAAAAATAAATACAATATTAAACAGATAAAATATAGAAGAAATCTTAATTTAATTTGACTGTTCCTGTATGGAGGAGAGTTGATGGCATAAGTGGAAGGTGATGAGGCAGGGAACGGGGAGCGATGTTATTGATTGGAAGTGGAGGGTGCCTTTCCATAAAAACATCAAATAACTGACTTTCTGGGGTTTCTACTCTTTTCTCTTTTTTGTCTCTTGGCGCCACTTGACTCACTGGGCCGCTGCCTCACTAAAAATATTGCCCAAAAAGATTTGTTTTTGTCTATGCTTGAAAATGTTTCTAAAATGAAATATTGTCATTGGAAATATTTATACTGCAACTTGCTGCTGCTTTATCAGGGTGATATCGTTCCACAAAACTTTGCCCCTCACCCCATTTTGCACAAATTTCATGGATCAAAGAACTAGACATCCTCCCTCCTTACCTCTTCCTCTGAAGACATTTCTTCCACAAACACATGTTATCACTGGCTTGTTTGTCACATGAGACGTTTTTTGTTCAGAAAATTTGTTTGTGAACCGATTTATTCGTGATAAGAGTTGTTTGTCACCTGATGTTCCATTATTTACTTCATTAAATTTGTAAATAGGACTTTCTTTAAAAAAAAATCTGCTAAATAAGAAATGTTCTAAGGTCTGATCAAAGAAAGGATAAAAAAAATCTGATACAGAGGTGACAAATATACAGCCCACAGGGAACCCTTTTTATGACCTATATTTTTCTAAAATTTTAATAAATTCATCCCTTTCATAGTTTTCCAGTAATCGTCTTGAGCTTGACCTACCAATCAATTTTAAGGTCACTAGGTCTGTTCTCATTCCTCTTCAGGGAAAGAAAGAAAACTTCTCACCACCACGTATTTTTCGTTAGCTAATTGATGAGAGAATATAAATGTACTTTCTCACAATGTCTCAGTTTCTATTTTTTTTGTTTTTAAATTTATAAGATTGTTTGCTTCGTTTTTTATGGTTTATCAACCCTTTGCAGGTTATTTAAAGCCAGAAATTATTTTTAGATTGTAAGAATTTTTTTTTGAGATAATAATGGTTTAGTGATTATTTAATGATACAATTATTATTAGTTCCCCCATAGGTAGGTGAACAGGTGGATGCATACCTCATCAGAATTTGATAAACAAGAAATTAGATATGGATGGCGGGATCAATTCTATATTACAATCAGTATATAAACGGATCCCTCAATTTGTGGCCATAATGGTTTCTATACATTTATATTCCAGAGAATGTAAATAAATCAAAATGGCATACCTGTGTAGTTAATCAGTATTTGATTGATTCATTCATTCATTTTTAACGGCTTATCAACCCTTTGAAGGTTATTTAAAGCCAGAAAATATTTTTAGATTTTAGAATTTTTTTGCGATTTAGTGATATGTCTTACTAATTAATCCATAGCTGGAGGAAGAAGAGGTGGATTCATACCTTTACTAAGGGTATTTGTGTATAAATGAATATAACAAACCCAACAGGAATTGGAACTTGGCTCTCCCATTAACAATTCTAAGCTGTAATCCATTAGATCACCCACACATTCAAGATTACAGCACCTGGTACTCCCAAGTGATCACCCATATAGGTACTGTTCCAGCTTGATGTTGTTATAATCTCCCTAAAACCAGATCTTCTTCTGATTCATGTTACACAAATTTCCACCACTGGCCAGAGGTGAAAGCTTCAAAACACAAGACTGAATTAAAAATTCCATCAACTGCGCATTGGCTCCACACATAGCTTCCATTTTACTCACACACTCATAGAAAAATACCATCCAGGATTTCCACCCAATAGCACCCACTCTCGCCTAAAGAAACAAAATAAAAATTGGAGCCAATCTGAACCTAAGAAAAGGACATAAAAGCCCATCAAAGTGACATATTCAGCAGTCAGATAGCACAAAAGCCAGGATTCATAATGCTCACCAGAATGCGGCCTCCCATCTCCAAAGACAGTTTGCCAAAGGCTGTCACTACAGTAAGTCACAACTCATCCTCCCACTCCTGCCATATACCTCTACAGATGACTTTTACAATTCTATTTATCTCTTTCTTTCAACGAGAGACATTTACACCAATTACTATTTGTTATATTTTATGTTAATACAATTGTTTATTTCTTAAACCTTTGTTCTGCCATCATATGCTTAATATAACAACGTTGTTTAACTTCAGTGGTCGTATAGGAACAGGTGTTTCAACATGTAGCCGTAAGCCAAATTTTAAGAGATAAGTTTTCCAACTCATATCATAAAATTTTTGCACTTCTCCCACCTTTGTGAATGTGATACAGATCCTCTGTTAGATCGATGCATTCAGTGGATTTGAAGCATGGAAGATGGTCTCTATTGATGCGGTCATATGCTGCTTTGAGGTTGATAAATCTGGTATACAGTTTCCTATTAGAGAGGTAAGTAATTTCTTGGAGTTGTTTGATGACATATATGCCATCATCGCATCCAGAATGAAAAACCCAACTGAGTAATGAGGAGTTGACTTTCATAAAACAATGAAGGCCTTGTTAATATAATGTTCATTAATACTTTCACCATCATGTATCCAAATGAGATACCTCTGTATGAGTAAGGCTCTTGAGGGCTACCTTTATGTGTCCATAATGCATTAATGCATGATAGACCCCACTTTTGGGGAATGCCTTTCTGATTTCAGACTTCTTTCATAAAATAGAGGAACTTATTATTGAATTTCATGAAAAAAGTAAGCTATTTTCAAAAGTTCAGCTTCAATGTCGAGTGATACTTTATTATTCTTTATTATTTTAATAGCTTTCTTAATTTCCTCATCACTAGGTTCATTATTGTTTATGTTTGGAGACAGATTTTGTAATGGTTGGAGGAATATTGGTATATGTTTTATGTCTGCCAGCAATTAAGTTTAATCTGTTCAGGGTTGAAATGTTACTTAAAAAGTGTTTTTTGAAATAAGGACATTTTTTTTCTGTGGGGGTTTTGATGATATAATATTATGGCTTTTCACTTTCCTCCGCATTTTAACACATTTGACTATGTTTTTTTTGGCTTCATTAACTTAATTTCCATTTTTCCAATGATGCTGATTTCTCAAAGAATTAACCAGTTTTCTTATTTTCTATGTTAACTGTTTAGTACTTTCCCTTCCATTATTATTTTTTGCTATGGAGTGCCTTTTTATTGTAGGTGTCCCTCTTTTCTGTCGCCCTCTTCAGACGTTCTGCTAGCCAGTCTATTAAAGAAGACAGTACAAACACATTGATGAAAAGTAACAGACAGCGCCAGATAAACTATGATTAATATTTTCACATAAAAAAAATCATCTCAAAGAAGTATCATCTCCTGCCATACTTTATATATTCTTGATAATATGTGACCAAGTTATTAGACTGATGTTTGAAGACAGAATGTTAGACACTACACTTTAGATACAAGAGTGTGATAAACAGTTTTCAGCAGCCTTATCTACTTTCGAAAATATCAGCTCCCCCTCCCCTTATTTTTTTTTATTTTGAAGATTTAAAGAAAGTGTGTGTTGAACAGCAGAGTAAATATTTGTTGAATAGAATGTATGTTTTATGGCTTTAGGTCATTCCCTTTCTGAACAGTCTAAGAACATCTCAGCAACCCTTTATAATAAGTACAACAGCTGTATAAAACATCAGACAGAAGACTTCAACAGGGTTCACTCCATCTCAAATACCAATAACAAATGGGCAGGTTATCTAGCCTGTCAACCATCAGAATCCATTGAAATGAAATTTTCAGCATGACTTAAACTGATAGGCTTGCTTGTAAAAAGAAAAAAAAAAAAAATTTAACCCTTTTTCTAGATTAACATTTACTGGACCTTTTTTCTAGCCATGACATCCTGTATGATTACCGAAGTTAAGCAACATCAATCCTGGTCAGTACCAAGATGGATGACCACTTGGGAATTCCAGGTGGTGTAACAGATAATGGCTTGAAATTTTTCATTGGATAGCCAAGTTCCAATCCCCATTGAGTTCATGATATTCACCTATGGGAAGGTATGAATCCACCTCTTCTCCCCTAACTATGGGTTAATTAGTAAGACATATTACTAAATCATTATTATTATTTAAAAAAAAAAATTCTTACAATCTAAAAATATTTTCTGACTTTAAATAACTTGCAATGGGTTGATAAGCTGTAGAAAATGAATCAAGCCACATTTGTCAGAATTAAAAATATTGATTTAAAAAAAAAAGAAAGTCATTTTAAATATGTATGTATGTGTGTGTCTGTAGGCATGGTGGAAGAATGGCTAGCATTCTTGGATTGAGGAATCGGACAGTCAAATTCATTATATTCACTTAGGATGTTTGTACGATGTTTAATCATAAACAAAACAAAAGAGAAGATGATGAGACAAAATGGAAAATTTATTAATGCCATGTGTTGGCTTCCTCAGGTTAGAATGAAAGAAAAACTGTGTGAGAGAAAATGCCTTGGAATCTCTGTAGTAATCATAAATTAAATGAAATCAAATATCACCTCCAATGTCCAGAACTCGAGAGTGTCTGACTGCCTGTTACTTGCTTGCTTTACCTATATTCAAAGGCGTTTGCTGTTGATGGATTTTAAATCAGACCATCAAATTAGAGTGTTTTTTTATTTTGTGTATATATATATATATATATATATATATACTTGCACACATGTGTACACACACAGGCATATAAATATATTAGAGCCTTTTTTATATACTTGTACATGTACATATATACATACACACTTATATTGTAAGTTGTATTTGAAAAGAAAAAAAAAACTTTAGGTAAATAAAAATTAGGCAAGACAGACATGAGTTACAGTCAACATTAGTCATGTTGAATATTTGTTTTATGAATTTAACTATATTTTATTTAAATTAATTTTCGAAAAAATAAAACCCTTTATAGTTTTTTTTGCTTTAATAAAACTTAATTTAAAATTATTTACTTTTTTATGTTAGTTACAAACCAAAAAAAACAAAGTTTATTTTTTAAAAGATTGAATAAAAAAAGGATTTTTCATAAGATGACCGAAAATAGTAATAAGTCAATAATACACACACACACTCACACACACACACAACTACCCTTTATATATATAACTTTTTTATTTTATTTTATATTTTTATTTTTAAATATATAATTAATTTTATTATATTTTTAATTTTAGATATAATTTTATTTTTAAATATAACTTATTTTAAATATAATTTTACTTATTTTTAAATATAAATTATTTAAATATGACTTATTTTTAAATATAACATTTAATTATATCTTATTTCTAAATATAACTTGTTTTTGGAGCATTTTGTACTTTTAAGTATATCTTTATATCTTTAAATATAACTTTATATATTTTTAAAGGTTTTTAAACCCCTTTTTATTCCTCTTTTAGTTTTAATTTAATATTTCATTCTTTATATAACCCCAGTTTAATGCCATAAGGTTAATATCTGGGTTTAATTTTATAAAACCTTTTCCTTTTAAGATAAATACCGTCCACTTTCCCCTAACCACTGCCTCGTGCCTTTCATCTGACTGAAACATTGAAATGGATAAATTTTGTATTAGTCTTTTGACAGTTATTTTTGTTGTTTTTTGTTTTTTTATAACTTTCACAATTAAATTTCTATTTCTGATACAAACTCAGTCTATACCAGGATTGAATAAGACTAATGAATTATATTTTTTCATCAGTCGAAATAAGCTTATTCCCCATATGAGGTGATTTTGGATTTTATTGTGTATAAATTTTGCCCTGTAATAATAAATACATTGAGCTCTTTTTGGGGATCTGTTTTAATATTTTTGTATTAGTAGGATCCACTTGGATTATATGCCAACAGATTTATTACCTTTACAATATATATATATATATATATATATATATATATATATATAGTTTACGAAAAACTAGGTAATCTGTATGGGTAGACCCAAGGAGGATAAAATCCAGAGAGCTCAATGTAAATCAGAGCTAATAATTGGAAATAAAATCTGATGATCCGGGATCCTTTAAAAGGACTGTGGTGAAATAATTTATTATATGGAACCTTAAAGTGATCTGTTTTTATTTAAAATATATATATATAATATATATATATAAAAAAAAATAGGATTTCCATTGTAAGTGTATCATCAATTTATGGTTGTTAGTATCTTATAGTACTGGAGCTATTCAGAACAAAATATAAGAGTGTAATTGGCATTAATTTTGGATGACAATAAAAGAGAACATTTTGAAAAAGTGTTTCCCATTATGCAATAGCCATTTATTCAGTCACAATGATAGCCATTTTGAATTGGCAGTTACATCATGAAAAAAAATGAAAAAAAGAAATCGTCTTCTCAAAATGAGTCATTAATGAATTGTGGGAAGTTTGAAGATTAATCTAAAGAAAAGGGAAATGTTTTGGTAATGTCAACAATTTCTAGTGATTATTTTTAATCCACTTCTTGCCTGTTTTTGTATTGAACGAAGATAAAATAGGAACCTTCTTTTGTTACTCTACCAATAAACTAATGACGTACTTTCGATTCCAAAAGAGAAACAAAAACACAAGCGGTTTGGTTTTGTATCATTAATTGGAGATATCATTAGCATTAAGCTTTTTTATTTGCATTCTCTGTCATATTTTCCAAATCAAAACAAACATCTATGCATTTTGCAATGTGCATCTCAATAGCTATGGTATCTAAAAGATGAAATTGAAATTAAATTTGTAATTCAAATGAAATTCAAATGCTTTAATTCTCTAGGTCTCGTAGGTTTGTGAATCTGGTGTCATAGTAATAGAGAGTTCAATCCCTGGGCTGGCTATTGTGTACTTGGACTCCATAGAAATGAGCAAGCAATAACTGAACAGTACTAAAAAAAATAAGAACTAGACAAGATATCCCAAGATATGGGCAGTGGAATGATAACATTCTACCGCCATAGATTAAATAAAGGGTTCAGTTCAGTATTCCCTGTAGCTTATCCAGATTGATATACACCTGATGAAGACCAGAAGACACAACGTCCAAAACATTGTGATAACAACCACAAAGATGGGGATAATAGTCTGAATGTAAAAAGTGTAAATAATGACAACACTTCATCGTAGGAATTCAGGCAGAAATTCCGATCGTTTGTAGCTTTAAATAACGCTTGTCTTTTTACCATCTCTCCAATTTTAATGTTCTGCCATCCATTCGCACAGACTTGTCAGGTTGGTGGCTCACAGCCTCCCTCTCCCCCTTTTGCCCTCCATATGTCCTGTGAGTATCAAATTCTCCAAGGTTTAATGCAAAAAGAAAACAAGCTGACCTCTTTGGCGGCTGGTAGAGTTGTATATTTCACATTTGGAGTATTGGTGCAGCACAATCTTCCTAACTCTGTTTTCCTCAATATTAGTCTTTCTTCTGTACTATTTTTTCTTACTTTTTAATCCTTTTCCCTTCAGGATGTATGCAATCATGGCTCTCCACAACTTCCTTTTTTATTATCTGTGAATTTCCATGACTTCTTAACAAATATAGTGAAGTGGTCATCTTTGCTCTCTGCTGTTTTAAATTAACTTAGGCTATCACTCAAAGCTAAAGAGCCCAGGCTAGTCTGTTATTTAACCCATAGCCATAGGAAGGAGGAGAAGACATGGATTAATTCCTTTCACAAGTGCATTAGTATGAAATAGTGCTGTACTTTGGAGATCTTGAAGGTATTGGATAAGGTTTAGCATACTGATCTTCTTCACAAGTTAAAAGGTTATGGTAATTCTGGACAAATTTTTGATCTGATTCAATCTTTTTTTATCAAATTGCACAATGAAAGTTGTCTTAAATGGCCACTCTCCTAGATCTTTTTTACATTAATGCAAGTTTTTTCCAGGACTCTCTTCTTGGACCAATATTTTTCCTAATTTTTATCAATGACCTTTCTGATGGCATCAGTTCTCAACTCGTTATCTATGCTGATGACACAATCATTTATTCCTGTCTTAATAAAAGTCTGATCAGTTTGAGAAGGTCAAATTGGCAGCTGATCTCAAAAATGACCTACATTCTGTTGTTAACTGGGGCAAGGAATGACTTGTTAATTTTTAAATCCTCCAAAATGAAACTGATCTGTATTAATTATCTGAAAGAACTCTTTCTGCTTTCCATCGTCATAGACGATGCTAACCTCCAGGAGATGGACTTGTTGTTCCTTCTCGATCTAATGTTTTCAGCTGACATCAAGTGGAAAGATTATATTGAATCAATTGCCTAGATCTGCTGCTAGGCAGCTCACTTCACTGTGTCATGCAAGACAATTTTTCTCGCTCAAATTTATCTTGCATATTCTCAGTCTGCCATTCATTGTTATTTTAAATATTGCTGCCACATCTGTTCTGGTGACCCTTTACAGACCCTTTATAAAATCCAATGAAGAACCTGCAATGTCATTGGTGCTGATCTGGCATTTTGGCTTCAGTCACTTTCCCATTGCCATAAAGTAACTTTACTCTGCTTTTTCTATAAATATTTTCATGCTAATTGTTCTGATGAACTTTCCTCTATGACTTTTACATTTTGTTATTTTTATTCCCCACATGCCACAGACAAATTGTACATATGGGAACTAGTAATGACTACATAGAAACTTTGAGGTATTATGGTGGCTGTAGTAAGAATGTGTTGTTTTGGTGTAAGGAATACTGTGTTATGTTTAGGTTAGTAATCATGGCTAGCTAAGTTTAAGATGAGACAGATTGAAGACCAGACTTCCCCTATCCTCTTTTTTGACCTGGAGCCACAGTTTTGTATTATTCAAAATAAATATTACTTTCCGCTGTGGTACATTTATGAATTTAAGTGCAGTACTAACTTAATGGCAAAGTCTCATCATTTTACAGTTGAAATAGCGAGATGTAAGTTCTATGTTAATAGTTTCTTCTATTGCACTTCTCACTTGTAGAACTTCCTCTGATTTCTTGCTTTCCAGTCAACTTTGCATTTAAATTTTTGAAAATCAATGTCATCCATTATCTTCTGTCTTCTTAGTTCCTGTTTTTTTTTTTTTTTTTTTCACTCCTTAATAATGTTTTCTTTTTTTTTATATTCTTTTCTCCTGTATCTTAGTGGCTTTATTGCTATGCTTGGGGTGAAATGATTAAAAAAAAAGACTAAATTTTATAAAAACCAATAATAATAATAATTATCATTATTAATATAAAACTTATATTGTACCAAAAATGATGGCATGTTTAGTATTTTTTATTATTAGGCTTTTCATAGGTGACTCATTAAATATATATTTTTTTATTTCTGTGATATTAATATGTATTCATTCTGTGGTGGATCAATATATTACTTAAAAACAATAGGAAATCGAACTCCCACTTTATGTCCACTTAAGTTTATGTGGGTAAATTAGTATCATGGTAAGATACATAGTGTAGAATTTACAGTAACATCTAGCCATTTTAACTGTAAAATGATGAGACTTTGCCGCCAATCTAGGTCTCATCAAGTGAATGCTAAGAAATTGAAAGTGTTGGATTTGTTTTTCAACAAGACTTTTAATTTACATTGACTGGGAAAATGATGAGACTTTGTGAGAAGCACAACACAATTAATCAACTTTCCTAGCAGCTGATCTAGCAATTGAGTCAATATACACTTTCCACTTCATGTCAGCTTAAAATGTTAGTTTGAGAAGGCACAATGAGTCACACTCCTATAGGTTAGCCTCAGGCATGCTGATGGATGGTGAAAAGGGTTCTCTCTCAGATGATTAAAAGAGAGCAGTTTCATTTTGGACGCATTAAAATTAACAAGCCACTCCTTGCCCCAGTTAACAACAGACTGTATGTCATTTTTGAGATCAGCTGCCAATTTGACTTCATCGAATCAATCAGACATACTATTAAGTAAATAGTTGTGTCCTCAGCATAGATATGTTTTTCTTATTATCACCAGTCTCTTAGTTAATAACAATAGAGGACTGAAACCCCACTTTATGTCCAGTATATATATAATTATATATTGTATTATATTAATACAAATTTACCGATGATAACAAAAATGACATGTTTTGTTTCTTTTTACTATTGTTAGGTTTTCACATTTGAATCTTTAAGTATATAATTTACTAGCTTGAAAGATGCTCTATTGTTGGCATTTAAGCTAGCTCCTGTGAGGAGCTCTTGATTAGGCCTTCATCACAATAGGTAGGGAGGAGTAGATGCGATAGGCAACAATAAACTACAAAAGAAATCATAATTGATCTCTGCATTTAAGTACTGCATTAATATTTAAGCTTACCATTTAAAAGTTCAACAATAATTCTTGTGCTGTCACTTAATTTAAAGACAATTTGATGTATGTAGGTCCTTACTTCCTGCACAAACAATTATTTTTATTTCATGGGCGACTTTGGCTGAATTTTGCAATTAATTTCGATTATTCCCAAATTTATTTCCAAGTTATAAAAATTATTATCGTACAAATAAATTTGTCGCAAAAAAATCACTGAAAACAATTGTAGTAATAAAAACTTGAGAACCCAAAGTCTGGCCTGGAATGTTTTTAATTTGCTCACGGAGTCGGCCTGATTCCAAAATGGTAGGATATGTTGGGCAAGGGCCTCTAGGAGTAAAGTTGAAAAAGTGTGACACACTGACATTCGCATTTATTATATAGATGAGTGTAAGGAGGATAACTCTCATGACAATGGCAACATTACAAATAACAAATAAAAATATAGAAACACGCAAGGCATTATATTCTAAGATAGTTTTATAATTATTGCTTTATATTTCTATGCTATTATTCTGCTTGTTTGTATGAATGATTATTAATTTTATCAATCTAGGATCAGAGTGGAGTATCTGCCCTTCTGAGATGGAACCATTCTTCTCTCACCAATCTATACTATTATTCGGCTTGTTTGTATGTATTGACATCATAATTTTCTACCAATGATCAGAGTGGAGTATCTCTCTGAGCCTAGCCCATTTAACCTGGAATTATTTAAGATTTCTGTCCATGAAAACCCAAATAGGCAAGAAAGAATTGGGGAAATAAGAGAAGAGGAAAGAAAAGAGTACTGAACTGCTGTTTAATATCTAGTTTTTTTTTGTTTTTTACATCAGAATAGACAAAGCTGCCTTCCAGAAACTAAGCAAAGTATTAAGAAACAGGAAAATTTTATTAAAAGCAAAGAAAAGTGTGCTGAATTGCAATGTCATATCTATCCTACTATATTGTAGTGAATACTTACATGGGAAGAGAAAACTTAAGGCAAGAGTGATGTGAATCTCCGAATGGGTGCTGAGAATACCATGGGCTGAACATGTAACCTACACAGAATTTTTTTGAGAAGATGGGAACCAGAAGGACATTTGGTCTTAAAATCAGAAGGAGATAATTCATGGGGAAAGAGGGCTTGGAAAATTTAACACTCACAGAATATAATGGATGGTAAGATTGAAGGAAATAGCAAGTAACCTGCCTAATGAGCCTGGTTGAATGGATCGTAGAGCAGTGACAAATCTTAGAGCTACAAGTTTTGTAGTACAAAAAAACAGGGAACTTGTGGAGAGCTATGATCACCCTATAGAGACATAAAATGCAAACTTAGCTCTACCATGAAGCTTAAAAAACTCCCCAAAACAAATAAATGAATATTAAAAACACTTTACTGTGTGAGTCAGCTCTCATGACCCACCCGCCATTACTACATTTTGTTAATTACATTTTAATTTATTTGAGAGTTATTACATTTTTTTCTTCACTCATATGAAAAGTGAACAGGCAATTCAATTAAAAGAAGCCAAGAAACCAGCTGAACACTGAGTCACTGTCAGTATTAACTTAATTATATTAAAATGCCTCAATTTATGGTTGATTGTCATCACAAGTTTGTAACAATGGAAGAAAATTAGGGAGGCTGCACTTCTTGTTTTGGGTTCGGCTCTTATGTGGGTCACATTTCTTTGCACCTGCCTGGAAGCAAACAAAATAACAGGTTGTTGGGGGTGTGGAGAAAAGACACCAAAAGTACCAGAAAAATGTGACAGTGTATTTATTTGTCTTACCTGTTGATCAGAAAACAATCCTCAGAGCATTAGGTAGCGGGGAGTGCTTTGGATGAGGGACGAAGAGAAGTAAAAAAAGGCAGAGAGCAATAATGTTGGAATGTCATATTAACACGAGTTTAACCAAACTGTCAAAAATGACATATTTTCTTAAGTCCTAACTAGTATTAGGTCTTCACATGTGAGCCTTTTAATGTTTTTTTCACTTATGTGTAGTAACTCTGGGGGGGGGGGATTGGTTTATTTACTTAATAACCATGGAAAACCTGATCTCTCACTGGACACCCTGTCTTTATAAAATATCATTTTTAACAAAGGGCATAAACTTGTATTAATATAAATTACATTAATACAAGTTTATACCCTCTGTCAAAACCCTATACTGGGTATGATAATAAACTACAAGATGGTCTGAAAGTCTTGTCTCCCCAGCCTCTCTTCCAAACTGTAGGAAGCAATCTGAAATAGAAAATTATATTATGTAGAGGTGACAAGACTTTCGGACCACCCGGTACACCCAGTAGCAAGACCTCTGATCAGGTGGTTTTGAGGAGTGTGGAACCACCTCTTAATTGCTGTTGTTCCCAAGTCCACTCTGACCCAAGGTGGTAGCACCTGTTACGGCCCCAGCTATGGGTAAATAGTTAAACCCTGATGTGGAGTCAAAACATATATGAAAGTATAAAAATTTTATAGTAAAAATACCAGCAATACATTTTCATAGTAAACAAAATTACCAACAGTACATTTTTGTAAAAGAAATTGCTAATGCTCTCAAGAAAATTAAATTCCGTCATTAAATGACCCTTAAGGAGTTGATATGCTGCTAAACAAACCAAACTCTGTCAAAAATGACATTTTATCAGGTCCTTACTATTATTATTATGGTTTTCCCATCTGAGCTTTGAAATCTTTTTTTTCCATAATTATTGTATAAATGGGTAGTAATTCTTGGGAATCAGTTTATTGCTACCATTAATTTTTCAAATGTTTGTCTCCAATTATTAATATGTAGTAATTTAATGGGGATCAGTTTATTACTTAATGACAATATAAAACTGATCCCCCACTTTACATCAAAGAGAATCTTATATTAATACAAGTTTACAGTTACCATGAAAAGAGTGACATTTATAAAACTGATAATTTGTTAAGTCCTTGCTGTTGTTAGGAGGAAGCTGTCAAATGTGAGTATTTTTGTACTTTTCCAATGATTAGATATGTATTAATTTAATGGGGATCAGTTTATTACTTAATGACAACAGAAAACAGATCCCCCACTTTACATCCAGTAAAATCTTATATTAATGCTAGCTTACCCATGCTGTCAAAAATAATGGAGTTTATAAAATTGACATTTTGTCCTGATTATTATTAGGTTTACATATGAGACTCATTAAATATATTATTTTTTAATTGCTACTATATATTGTCATTCCTACAGCCTTGGATGGCAACTGATTTACTGCAGAAAGAAATGGCAATCTACTGCAGCAAAAAAAATCTGCCTCATCAGTCATGTATCGAAAGATATATGATCGCCTAAGCATGTATTACGCATGGCACATAACTGACTGACTATCTATGCTGTCAAAAATGATGGTGTCTGTTTTACAATTATTAATTTGCAGTAATTTATTGGGAGATCAGTTTATAACTTAATGACAACAGAAAACCGATCCCCCACTTTATGCCCAGTAGAATTTTACATTAATGCTAGCTTACCCATGCTGACAAAAAAGATGGCATTTATAAAGTTGATATTTTGTCCTGATTATTATTAGGTTTACATATGAGAGTCATTAAATATATTTCTTCAATTATTAATATATACTATCAATATATAAATTGACTCAAATTAATGTACCTGTCATAAATCAACAACATCAAGTGTGACGAACCTATCACTACTCTATTGCTATTTCCATGGCAAATGTTCAGATGAGCTACGTTCTTTAGTTCTACCAGTTCAGACTTTTACAACTAAAATCTGCCATGCCATGTACACTACATCAAATCATCCATATTCCTTTCATATTCCATTGGTAAGAAAGAAATTCCACTCAGCTTGTTCCTGAGAGCAGCTATTTTATGGAACAGACTCCCAAGAAGATACTACCCTGATCACTACAATTTTGACTCTTCAAGTCTAAACATTATCTATGTTATGTATCCTCATGACCTGCACTTACTTCCCTCTCTTACATCCATTCAACAACCTCACTCAGTAACTCTCTACCTCAACTGGCTCTTGGGGCTTGTATTGGAGGAACATTTAGGGGAAAAAAATCAGATTGTGCTATATAATCTTCTGACTCTCATTTTTCTTCTCCTTTTGTAGGTTATCCTATGTAGGCGATAATTGCTCTCCACAGTTTCTTTTTCTTCAATATCTGTAAATTATGAATCACCATAACTGTTCTTGGGAAATGTTGTGAAGTGGTTTCATGTTGCTTTTTCCCCCTGTTTAAATTTTGAGTTATTCTCAAAGACTGATCATTCTTCCAAGGCTTCAATGCCTAGTCTTCCCTACTACTTTAACCATAGCTGGTGAGTACAAAATATGGATTCATGCCTTTTATGAAAACATTAGCCTGAAGTGAATGCAACAGACTTGGCCAGAATTTGATCTTAGCTTTCAGTTCTGTTTTCTGTGCCAGTAATGATTAAGCTAGCTACCTGTTGATTTCTTTCTACTGATTGATAAAAAAAATCATTAGAAACAAGCCTTTTCTTTTATGGATTAAGTAACAGAGAAAAAAACTAATCTGCTATAAATTACTTAGAAATTAAACAAATTTAAATTTATTTATAAGATTCACTTTCTTTATCATTTGTGTTTAGCAATGTCAGCTTCTGATTAAATCCTGGAATATATGAATCAAAAGACCACCATGACACAAAAGCCTAACAAAATGAAACAAAAAAGTAGTTTCTTAAAGAGAAGTCACTACTACTTATTATCATAGTTATATGTGAAGTCATGTTTGAACAGTCAGATGTCAGTTTACCTGGAAAGAAACAATGCAGTTATTAATAAGAAGAGTTGAAATTAATGCATGTAAGATTTCACATCTCTACCATCACCCCTTCATCGTCAGCCCATGAATTTTTCAGTCCACCCTCATATAGGAATAGATTGAGATAGAGAGATAGATGCGACTAGACTTACATATATAGGAATGGACTGGGGTAGATATGATTAGACTAAGATAGATACCTATGAATATATTGGGTAGATAGATATGAACAGACTGGGATAGATAGAATTGAAAAGACTAAAATAGATATAAATCTGGGTCTATCCACTATTTCACTAAAAATTGGCATACTCTAATGAAAAATGCCTCAGACTTAATAAAAACAAAGTTTTATTGTGAAAAGGTTTATGTTATTAATTAGAAGAAAGACCAAAGTATTTTTTAATTATTTTAAAAAAATTTTCATTCCTTTTTAGTATGTTTGAAACTTTGGTTGAAAATCTTTTTCTTTTTTTTTAGGTCAGGGGTTATGTAATATTTAGCATTAGGTTTTTTTAGTGTGTTTTTCAGTTGAAATTATTGCAAAAACCAAATGTCAGAATTTAATGAAACTCTCAGAACTTATTAAAAAATGAATGAATTTATTTTAGAAATGTTTGTTTTTTAGACAGTCATGCTAAAAATATTTTTTTACATTTGTTACACCCCCTCCTTACTTAATTTTATGAAAACTTTAAAACTAGTAACTGTGTAACTGTAATTTTTTAATTAAATGAAGAAGCCTTTGAGGAATATAAATCATCAATTTTTTTGTAAAATTTCACTCGCAACGACCCAAACCTTAGATCTGAATTTAAAATACAAAACACAATAAAACTAAGACATTATTTAATTAAAAAAGCTTTTAATATCTTTTATGAATCATATATATTAAGGATGTATTTGTTTGAAGCCAAAATTTTTTTGGTTGAAAAATGAATTTTTACAAGAATTGTTTTCTCTTTTTTTCTCCAATTATAAATAAAAAAGTGATAAAATTGATAATTGTTTTAAAATTAAATTTGAAACTGTAAAACTCTGGAAATGCTTTTATTAAAAAGGTCTATTTTTACAGATCATGAATTAGAAAGCTTATTAAAATCTATTACATGCATCTATTTTTAAAATAATTTTTTATTATGCAAAAAAATGTATTAAAATTGTCTCCAACAAAGCTATGGATGCACATTTCTGTAAAAAATATCATGTGTGCTAGAGTTATTTCCCCTGATTGCATGGAATCATGTGGTCAATCTTGACATTTCTTTTGTTCTGGTAGCATGTGTTGAATTCTCTTAGTGACCATTAACATCGCATTTTCAAAATTTTTCTATTTCTGCTATATTATATAAATTTAAAAAAAAAAAATGAAATAAAATCTCATTTCATAAATGAGTTACCTTTTTTCATTTATGAAATGTAATGATATTTTATTTAAATTTTATATTGTCTCAGGAAAAAAATTTCAGAATTGGGAAAATATAAAACTTTAAAAAAAAAAACATAAAATTTTATAATAGTTGAACATAACAAGTAGGTTACTGTTTTTTGTCTATTATAAAATTTAAATTTTAAATGTATTTTTTCATAGTTTAAATGTTATTTTTATTCTAGAATTCTCCCTCAAATGTAAGTTAAAAAAAAAAATTTTGAAAGTGTATTTTTTTTTATCTAACTCTATGAATGAGGTTCATTTAAAATTAGCACATAATTTATCACTTCTGTCCTACCATCCGATAAATTCCCCTGATGTAAGTTGTCGATACATTGATGTACATCAATTCACACCTCCCAAAACCAATCACCACGGTTGAACATGTTTCTCTTAAAAGATTTTCTGATAAAAAAGTAAGTAATGTTTCTTTCAACTTACTTTAAGTATACTTTAAATTTTCTAATTTTCATAAAATAACTTTTGAAAAAAGTACAATTGAATTTTACAAGATTTTTAAACAGGTAATTTCACTTTTGTTTATAAAACTGTTAATAATGAATGACATGATTGATTTTACGTCAATTTTGATGACTCAAAAAAACAAGATTTTAAGCTAAAATTTCGGATGTGCTAGAAAGGATTAGAAAATTTTTAAAAATACTCAAAAAATACTTTGGTTTTTCCTCTTAATAATAACATAAACATTTAAACAATACAAAATTTTTTTTAATGGAAGGGAAACAAAACTCTCCTTGATATATCAATGTGTTGGAAAAAAGTCTTCTCCCATTTATGAATCATCTACACACCAATAATGCCATTTTTCAACTGGACAACGCAGCCATATACACTTCTAAGCTCTTGACTAGTTTAAAACAAAAAATATTGAAGTTTTAGACTGGCCCATTAAGTCTTCAGATTTAAACCCAATAGAAAATTTGTGGGGAATTTTGTCAAGAAGAGTATACAAAAAAACCCGTCAATTTGAAGATAGAGGAACTTTAAAATCTTGCATTAAACAGTATTGGAATGAAATTCCATCTGAAACTCTCAGAAAACTTATTGATTCAATGCAAAACAGGTGTGTTGAAGTATTACAATTGAAAGGGAATAAATGTAAATACTGAATTTTGTACAATTTTGCTGTTAAATACAAATTTTCAAAACTGTCTTATGCTTATTTCCACCCTCGAAAACGTATTTTTCTTAACATTTTTTGGTGGAAAGTTGTTATAAAATCAAATATGTATACTAATAACATCGGATCTAGGTACCACACATAAATTTTCAGAGGAATTTGTGCAGTAATAAGAAAATTATTAACAATTTCATGGGGTGTCTTATACTTATTTCTACTACTGTAGACTGAGATAGATATAAAATGAACAAATAGATATTCAAACACACATCTGCACCCTTTTCTTTATTTTCTTTCAAGTTCTTTGTGCTGTATACACACATACATATATACTTATATGTATGAAGATAGATATGTGTTTTCATCTCTGCCCCTTCTTAAGTATACATACCTGGAGATAAAGCTGTGTATGTGTGTGTGTGTGTGTGTGTGTGTGTGTGTGTATTTGTAAGAGAGCCTTATCCTGTATGAAGAATTCATAGCCAGGCATGTGTCGAAATACTCAGATTTAATCATTGTTGTCTGTTGAAAAATATCAATCAACGTAACATTATACTCTCACTTTAATATGATAGAATACAATCAACAACCAGACCAAAATGCTCTGGCCCCTACAAATGTGGGTCACAAGGACCCCACCCAACCAAGTCACTTGATAGATCAGAAAATTTTTTTTTTAAAATGATGAAAAATAAAAAAAATTTAAAAACAAAAAATAGTGCCTGCCTATATTTCTGAGATGAGGTATTGTAACTATTTCCACTATTTGGACAGTTGTCCTCATCTTTATTGTCATATTCACAACATTTCAGCAGTTGTGCACTCTGGCCCACTTCAGGATCTGTCTATGTTTCTGAGATGAGGTATTGTAACTATTTACACTATTTACATTTTTGGAACAGTTGACCTCATCTTTACTGTCACATTCACGATGTTTCAACCATTGTACACTCCAACCTTCTTCAGGTGATATTTGTTGGTATTTCAAACCAAACCCTTTATTTAGTCCATGAGGGTAGATTGTTTTAGTTCCACATGCCATACCTTTTCTAAATGTTCCCAAGGACACATGGTCCAGTGGATAAAAAGTGACTTGATCCGAAAGAGTTGTGAGTTCAATACCTGGTCACAGCAGAGGTGAAAAAAAAACTTGAAGTGTTGAGTTACTCAAGATGAATTAACTGAAACTAAGATATCCAGAAAAGGTATGGAATGTGGAACTAGAACAATCTACCCTGTGGACTAAATAAAGGGTTTGATTTGAAATTCTAACATATACCACCTGAAGAAGGCTGGAGCATACATCGCCGAAACATTGTGAATATGACAATAAAGATGTGGACAATAGTCTGAACAATTTTAGAATTAAAGCACCATGAAGAGTCCAAAACAGGAAAATAGTTTGAAATAATGTAGAAACAATAAATGATAAAAAATTCAGAATAACGCCCCAAACACCTGCATGCATGTATTTTGGATACTTATTCATTTATGAATTAATGTATTTATGAAAAGGGAATTTTTGCAAGAGGAAGTTATGGAAATTTAAAAGCAGCTGTAACCAGCATTTAATTTGTTGAAATCATAAAATATCATTTGAACACTTTGTCCCCAGAGAAATCAAATCGATTAAAAATTTAATTTTAACCTATGTACAATAAATACCCTGAATCAGATAATATAACTAGAATTTTGTTGTGAAAGTTTTAATTACATTGTTTTCTCAATAAAATGTCCTGTAGACATTTGGGTTGTAAAAAAATGTTGATAAATATTTTTAAAAGATTCATTTCATTTCTTTAATTGCTAAATGTTTTTAAAAGATTCATTTCATTTCTTTAATTGCTAAATGTTTTTAAAAGATTCATTTCATTTCTTTAATTGCTAAATGTTTTTAAAAGATTCATTTCATTTCTTTAATTGCTAAATGTTTTTAAAAGATTCATTTCATTTCTTTAATTGCTAAATGTTTTTAAAAGATTCATTTCATTTCTTTAATTGCTAAATGTTTTTAAAAGATTCATTTCATTTCTTTAATTGCTAAATGTTTTTAAAAGATTCATTTCATTTCTTTAATTGCTAAATGTTTTTAAAAGATTCATTTCATTTCTTTAATTGCTAAATGTTTTTAAAAGATTCATTTCATTTCTTTAATTGCTAAATGTTTTTAAAAGATTCATTTCATTTCTTTAATTGCTAAATGTTTTTAAAAGATTCATTTCATTTCTTTAATTGCTAAATGTTTTTAAAAGATTCATTTCATTTCTTTAATTGCTAAATGTTTTTAAAAGATTCATTTCATTTCTTTAATTGCTAAATGTTTTTAAAAGATTCATTTCATTTCTTTAATTGCTAAATGTTTTTAAAAGATTCATTTCATTTCTTTAATTGCTAAATGTTTTTAAAAGATTCATTTCATTTCTTTAATTGCTAAATGTTTTTAAAAGATTCATTTCATTTCTTTAATTGCTAAATGTTTTTAAAAGATTCATTTCATTTCTTTAATTGCTAAATGTTTTTAAAAGATTCATTTCATTTCTTTAATTGCTAAATGTTTTTAAAAGATTCATTTCATTTCTTTAATTGCTAAATGTTTTTAAAAGATTCATTTCATTTCTTTAATTGCTAAATGTTTTTAAAAGATTCATTTCATTTCTTTAATTGCTAAATGTTTTTAAAAGATTCATTTCATTTCTTTAATTGCTAAATGTTTTTAAAAGATTCATTTCATTTCTTTAATTGCTAAATGTTTTTAAAAGATTCATTTCATTTCTTTAATTGCTAAATGTTTTTAAAAGATTCATTTCATTTCTTTAATTGCTAAATGTTTTTAAAAGATTCATTTCATTTCTTTAATTGCTAAATGTTTTTAAAAGATTCATTTCATTTCTTTAATTGCTAAATGTTTTTAAAAGATTCATTTCATTTCTTTAATTGCTAAGTGTTTTTAAAAGATTCATTTCATTTCTTTAATTGCTAAGTGTTTTTAAAAGATTCATTTCATTTCTTTAATTGCTAAGTGTTTTTAAAAGATTCATTTCATTTCTTTAATTGCTAAGTGTTTTTAAAAGATTCATTTCATTTCTTTAATTGCTAAATGTTTTTAAAAGATTCATTTCATTTCTTTAATTGCTAAATGCTTTTAAAAGATTCATTTCATTTCTTTAATTACTAAGTGTTTTTAAAAGATTCATTTCATTTCTTTAATTGCTAAGTGTTTTTAAAAGATTCATTTCATTTCTTTAATTGCTAAATGTTTTTAAAAGATTCATTTCATTTCTTTAATTGCTAAATGTTTTTAAAAGATTCATTTCATTTCTTTAATTGCTAAGTGTTTTTAAAAGATTCATTTCATTTCTTTAATTGCTAAGTGTTTTTAAAAGATTCATTTCATTTCTTTAATTGCTAAGTGTTTTTAAAAGATTCATTTCATTTCTTTAATTGCTAAGTGTTTTTAAAAGATTCATTTCATTTCTTTAATTGCTAAGTGTTTTTAAAAGATTCATTTCATTTCTTTAATTGCTAAGTGTTTTTAAAACATTCATTTCATTTCTTTAATTGCTAAATGTTTTTAAAAGATTCATTTCATTTCTTTAATTGCTAAATGTTTTTAAAAGATTCATTTCATTTCTTTAATTGCTAAATGTTTTTAAAAGATTCATTTCATTTCTTTAATTGCTAAATGTTTTTAAAAGATTCATTTCATTTCTTTAATTGCTAAATGTTTTTAAAAGATTCATTTCATTTCTTTAATTGCTAAATGTTTTTAAAAGATTCATTTCATTTCTTTAATTGCTAAATGTTTTTAAAAGATTCATTTCATTTCTTTAATTGCTAAATGTTTTTAAAAGATTCATTTCATTTCTTTAATTGCTAAATGTTTTTAAAAGATTCATTTCATTTCTTTAATTGCTAAATGTTTTTAAAAGATTCATTTCATTTCTTTAATTGCTAAATGTTTTTAAAAGATTCATTTCATTTCTTTAATTGCTAAATGTTTTTAAAAGATTCATTTCATTTCTTTAATTGCTAAATGTTTTTAAAAGATTCATTTCATTTCTTTAATTGCTAAATGTTTTTAAAAGATTCATTTCATTTCTTTAATTGCTAAATGTTTTTAAAAGATTCATTTCATTTCTTTAATTGCTAAATGTTTTTAAAAGATTCATTTCATTTCTTTAATTGCTAAATGTTTTTAAAAGATTCATTTCATTTCTTTAATTGCTAAATGTTTTTAAAAGATTCATTTCATTTCTTTAATTGCTAAATGTTTTTAAAAGATTCATTTCATTTCTTTAATTGCTAAATGTTTTTAAAAGATTCATTTCATTTCTTTAATTGCTAAATGTTTTTAAAAGATTCATTTCATTTCTTTAATTGCTAAATGTTTTTAAAAGATTCATTTCATTTCTTTAATTGCTAAATGTTTTTAAAAGATTCATTTCATTTCTTTAATTGCTAAATGTTTTTAAAAGATTCATTTCATTTCTTTAATTGCTAAATGTTTTTAAAAGATTCATTTCATTTCTTTAATTGCTAAATGTTTTTAAAAGATTCATTTCATTTCTTTAATTGCTAAATGTTTTTAAAAGATTCATTTCATTTCTTTAATTGCTAAATGTTTTTAAAAGATTCATTTCATTTCTTTAATTGCTAAATGTTTTTAAAAGATTCATTTCATTTCTTTAATTGCTAAATGTTTTTAAAAGATTCATTTCATTTCTTTAATTGCTAAATGTTTTTAAAAGATTCATTTCATTTCTTTAATTGCTAAATGTTTTTAAAAGATTCATTTCATTTCTTTAATTGCTAAATGTTTTTAAAAGATTCATTTCATTTCTTTAATTGCTAAATGTTTTTAAAAGATTCATTTCATTTCTTTAATTGCTAAATGTTTTTAAAAGATTCATTTCATTTCTTTAATTGCTAAATGTTTTTAAAAGATTCATTTCATTTCTTTAATTGCTAAATGTTTTTAAAAGATTCATTTCATTTCTTTAATTGCTAAATGTTTTTAAAAGATTCATTTCATTTCTTTAATTGCTAAATGTTTTTAAAAGATTCATTTCATTTCTTTAATTGCTAAATGTTTTTAAAAGATTCATTTCATTTCTTTAATTGCTAAATGTTTTTAAAAGATTCATTTCATTTCTTTAATTGCTAAATGTTTTTAAAAGATTCATTTCATTTCTTTAATTGCTAAATGTTTTTAAAAGATTCATTTCATTTCTTTAATTGCTAAATGTTTTTAAAAGATTCATTTCATTTCTTTAATTGCTAAATGTTTTTAAAAGATTCATTTCATTTCTTTAATTGCTAAATGTTTTTAAAAGATTCATTTCATTTCTTTAATTGCTAAATGTTTTTTAATACTTTAAATTTCTGGATGGTTCTGAATCGTTCTTCAATAATTATGTTTTAATAATTGAGAAATATGTTTAACAAGGAAACTTCAAGATTTGTTTGCAGCCATGATTAAACAATGCATTTTAATATTTTATTTATTTTGTATGCATGTGCATTTTTACTTGATTGTGATATTCAGCCAGATATATCTATCTATCTATTTATTTATAAAAAATTCTACCCCTCCCCTCATTCATGTGCATGTGTATACATGCCAACATAACAAATTTAGTCTGAAGTCCTCAAGGACAAAATGTGTCACAAGTAAACTTTTTCTACTTTGTCATACAATTTCCCCAATGTTTTTTGTGATATATAAAAATATATATCGTTATCTCTCGTATATATATATATATATATATATATATATATATATATATATATATATATATATATATATATAATTATCTCATCATCATCATCATCAGATCGCAAAAGCATGAAACTGAGGGTCACAAACTCATATCCATATAACTTATTATGTTAGCTCTATCACTGATATTGAGTGCTTTCCACTAAGTACTGCACATATAAAATATATATAAATTCGACATTGCCAACCAAACGATCCTTCATGGCCAAAACGGTTAAGGTACGTCAGGCTATATGACGGTTCCGTATAGGATACAGGTTCGAATCCTGTCGAGAACGAATATTTACTATGAAAAATTTCTCGGACATTCAGGCCGGTAAATGTTATTTAATACTGTTTATTATAAACAGAACATTTACTTAAATACTTGTATCTATAAAAACAATGTTAAACATAAAAATGTCTTTAAATATATATATATATATATATATATATTTGACACATACATGCAAACACACAAAAAGAGAAAAAAAAATGAATCTAACACCAATAAATAACACATAAAATTATTTTTTAACTTGGTATAAAAATAACGATTGATTGGATCAAATGAACAGTAATTTACTTCTCTTTGTATATATGTCTGGACACACTTTTAACATCTAAGAATGAGAGTTTAATTTTTTCACTTTTCCCTCTTTTTTCAACTTATTCACCATTCTATTGATGCTTCTTGAATGGACTTTGAAGATGGAAGCCAGAGTATGAATGTTGGTACCATTACTGAAGGCCAGAATGATCTTTTTCATCTCACCATTGCTCATTAGGGAAGACAGGCTGACACAAAATGATTTTAACCTGTTCTCTTTCTTGCTGAATAACTGAAAGGGGTTTTCAGTGATTATAACAAATGGTGTCAAGATGCCTAAACATCTTCTCTGAAAACCTGGAAAAAAAGAAACTCAGTTAGTATAGTGTTTTTTTTAAATGTATTAAACATTTTGTGGAGGTTGCAGCAATTGTCTGCGGATTTTCTCATTTTTGTTATTTTTGTACTAGGTTATATATAGGTTTGTACTAGCTTTATATAAAAACAAACTGAGTGCTGGTTCTAATAAAATAGTACTCAATGTATAATAACAGCTAACATTCCTATTAATAATAAATATATGCTTTTTTTTTCTCACCAGTAGCACAACTCCGAGTTTCATGCACAATTAGGTGCTGATTGAAAAATGACCATTGCAAAATCTAAATATTGATTTTATACTGTAAAGTAATGATGATGGAGCAGTCTATTTATTTATGGGGTTCAGTGTTATTTAAAATATAATATAATAGACTACCCACAATTCATTACTGAAATGTATATAATAATGGTCAAGCAAAAACACAATGCATATGGTCTCATCATTGCTTATAAGCATGAAACAGACTTTGACTGATAAGTGTTGAATTCAATGTCTACTTTTATATTTACATATGCTCTATCCCTGATACTGACCACTTTAACCCATAAATATAGCATACTGTAAAACTATATTTTATCATTCATATATATATATATATATATATATATATATAAGGTACAAACACTAATATTCCATGGTTATAATTTATTACATTGGAATTGTAATCACTATTCGATTCATCAGACCTTCAAATTCAAAAAGAAATTGGAAAATTTCTTTTTGAATTTGTAGGTCTGATGAATTGGATAGTTGGATTGTGATTACAATTCCAATATAATAAATTATAACCATGGAATATTAGTGTTTGAGCCTGTTATAATATATTCTTGCTCTGTCCTGGATATTGAGCTCTACCTGGATTCTACCCTCTTGGAAATAAATAAATAAATATATATATATATATATATATATATATATATATATATATATATATAGTCATTCACAGACAGTACTGTTTCGCTGTATCACAGCTCCTCAGTGCGACTAGACTTCCGAATGCCTCAAGCCAGGATTGAAACACAACTAATTTGGTGTCAGCCAGAGCTATCTTCACTCGGTAGAGTTACACAACTAAATCAAGCGTATTGTTTTTACATATATATATATATAGAGAGAGAGAGACCATTAATATATATATATATATATATATATATATATATATAATTTTAATATGTATTCTATTTATACATTATTTTTATAGATATAATTTAAGTAAATGGTCTGTTGTTTTTAATTAAACAGTATTAATTACATTTACCACCCTGAATGTTCAAGAAATTTTGTAGAAAATATGTGCTTCTCCAGCAGGTATTGAACCTATAACCGTTAATGGTAAATGTAATTAATACTGTTTAATTAAAAAAACAGGCCATTTACTTAAATAAATTATATATATAAAAATAATGTATGAATGTAAAATAAATTAATATGTATATATATAGTTTTACAGTATGTTATATTTATGGGTTAAAGTGCTCAATATCAGGGATAGAGCATATGTAAATATAAATAATTGAATTCAACACTCAGCAGTTAGTCCTTCATGCTTATATGCAATGATGAGGCCATATGTATTGTTTTTGCTTGACTATACATTTCAGTAATGAATTGTGGGTAGTGTATTGTAGTATTGTAACAGTTATTTTGTTTCAAATTATTATGTTTTTAAATATTCTAGAGGGGTATTGGGTGGAAATAATTGTGGATCCGAATGCAGTTTTTTTGCTATTTGTAGTGTTTTTTGTTAACATTGTATTTATTATTGATTATTGTTGGTTGTTATTATTAGGTTTACTTGTGTTTATATGAGCATTCTGCTTTTTTACCCAATAAATCTCGAAAGCTTCTTGATGCCTTCCAGTCTCTTCATACCCAAAATCTCCCCATCAAAGCATCTGGAGTCTGATGCAAATGCAGTATCAGTTCTTACTACTTTTAGACATTTCTGTATTGAGAAAACAGACATACTGTGATGCACATGTGAGACGTGACATGAAGTTGGGTCGTTTTCTTCATTTGGCATAAGAGATATCGAGATTTAATGCTTATTAAATTAAAATAAGAATCAACCAAATTTATTGAATAAAACTAAATCAAGAAACACTGAAATGATGTTTCTTTTCCCATGGTTGCCATGCCAAAAACACTCTCTGTTCAGGGTCAGAGGTGAAAGAGTTTTGAAAAGACTGATATGATGACTCCATTGCTCTGTCTATCTCACTACCATTCCTCACACACTTTTTCTCTCCCTTTCTATTTCTTCATTTTCTTTCTCTATCTCTTTCTCTTCTCTTCTAACTTCTCTCTCTCTCTCTCTCTGTTCATTGTCTTTCACTCTTGTCCCCATAATGTCTTTATTCTGTTTCTTTTTCATCTTTCTCTCTCTCTTTCATTCTTCAGTTGTATCTTTATTTTCCCAAATTTCTTTCTCTACAACATCTTATCTCTTTTCTTTTCATCCTTTCTCCCATTTTCTCCAACAATTTTTTTTATTCATTTTCTTTACTTTTAAACTCTTCTCTCTCTCCCTTCTCACATTCTATTTAACCTTTTATCTCTCTTGCAGCAAAAACAAAAAACACAATCTACATATAGAGATAACAAATTAAAGCCAAATTTATAGTTATTAAAAACACATATCTCTAACTACACACCAGTTTTTGCCTAGCCAAGTCACACACATACCACACTCATGCCACAAATCAAATTTTAAAACAAACACAAATATACCAGACTCCTAGCAATTATTGATGCAACTATCGTTTTTCCACAGGTGTCTGCAACTATGTCCATGCGTTTCCTTTAAAGAGGTATTCATATTCTCTATCATTCTGCTTTTTACTGCTTTTGGCCTAAGACGGTAAGATGTAAGTTGCACGTGGAGAAGCGTCCCCCTACCAGGGAACGGAGACACACACACGTTTACTTCACTTCCAATTACTTTTCTTTCAGACTTCAACTCAGACTTTATACGCACAAACATATTGTCTAGTTTAAATGTTTTCTTGTAATACATTCTTTAAATGTTTTCTTGTAATACATTCTTTAAATGTTTTCTTGTAATACATTCTTTAAATGTTTTCTTGTAATACATTCTTTAAATGTTTTCTTCTTTCATATTCATCGTTTTGTCACATACAACAATCTTCTCTTATTGTCTATGTATAGCTTATGTCAATACATACATTGTTGTTTGTATATAGTTCTGTTGTTACTTAAATCATTTATTGCCTGGACTCACATTCGAGTCTGCAGTAAATGTTGTAGGGGAGGGAAAAAAAACAAAAAAAAATAGAATTTCCCACAACACTCTCTTACATTCTGTAATGTTTTCTCTCTCCCTTCCTACCTTCTTTCCAACTTTCTCTCTCGATATATTCTCCTCCCTCTCTACCTTTTGTCTTTTATTTTCTTTCTCTCTCACATTTTACTTGATCTCTCTTGCTGTCTGCTTTTATTTCTCTTCAAGTGATACTTTCTTTATCTCTCTCTCACTCGTTCTGGTATCTCTCACCTTCCTCGCTTTTTCTATTAACTAATTTACTCTCTCCACTTGCTTCTCTCTTATTTCTTCTGGATTCTAAATAAAGCTGATCCAATGTCTAATTCCCTACCCTTTTAATTTTTTCTTGATTCTCTTTTTTCTCTCTTTAATTTATTCTCTCTCTGCTTTTTCATCACTCTTTCTTCCTTCCCTCTTTCTTCCTTCCCTCTTTCTTCCTTCCCTCTTTCTTCCTTCCCTCTTTCTTCCTTCCCTCTTTCTTCCTTCCCTCTAACCTTTTTCATGCTCTTTTTTTCTCTTCTCTCCATATTCTTTCAGCCTTCTTGTCCTTCTGCCTAAACTTTTCTTTTTTTCCTTCCACTTTTCACTTTAACATTTCTTACTTTCCTTTCTCTTCTTCTATGTTTTCTTTGCCCTCTTTCTCTCCAATTCCCCTTCTTTCTTCCAACCTCTTCTCTTTCTCTTATCTCGCTAATCTTTTCCCATCCTCTTGATTCTTTTATCCCCTTTTCTAACAGATTCCTTCTTTTCTATTCCCCACTTCCCACACCCTTTGTCCCATTCTAACCTTTTCTTTCCCTACTGTTTTCACCTTTTCTCTCTCACCACATCCTCTCTCTTTCACTCTAAACTTTTTCTCTTTCTCTCTCATCACATCCTCTATCTTTCTCTCTAACCTTTTTCTTTCTCTCATCACATCCTCTCCCCTTCTCTCTCACCACATTCTCTCTTCATCATGCTAATCTTTTCTCTTTCTCTTTCACCGGGTCCTCTCTTCATCTCACTAACCTTTTCTTTTTCTCTCTCACCGGGTCCTCTCTCCTTCTCTCTAACCTTTTCTCTCTCACCACGTTCTCTCTCTTTCTCTCTTACCACGTTCTCTCTCTTTCTCTCTCACTACGTTCTCTCTCTCTCTCTCACCACGTTCTCTCTCTTTCTCTCTTACCACATTCTCTCTCTCACCACGTTCTCTCTCTTTCTCTCTCACTACTTTCTCTCTCACCACATTCTCTCTCTCTCTCACCACGTTCTCTCTCTCTCTCTCTCACTACGTTCTCTCTCACCACATTCTATCTCTCTCTCTCACCACGTTCTCTCTCTCTCTCTCACTACGTTCTCTCTCACCACATTCTCTCTCTCTCTCACCACGTTCTCTCTCACCACATTCTCTCTCTCTCTCTCTCACCACATTCTCTCTCTCTCTCTCTCACCACATTCTCTCTCTCTCTCTCTCACCACGTTCTCTCTCTTTCTCTCTCACTACGTTCTCTCTCACCACATTCTCTCTCTCTCACTCTCACCACGTTCTCTCTCTTTCTCTCTCACCACATTCTCTCTCTCTCTCACCACGTTCTCTCTCTTTCTCTCTCACTACGTTCTCTCTCACCACATTCTCTCTCTCTCTCACCACGTTCTCTCTCTCTCTCTCACCACGTTCTCTCTCTCTCTCTCACCACGTTCTCTCTCTTTCTCTCTCACTACGTTCTCTCTCACCACATTCTCTCTCTCTCTCTCACCACGTTCTCTCTCTTTCTCTCTCACTACGTTCTCTCTCACCACATTCTCTCTCTCTCTCTCACCACGTTCTCTCTCTTTCTCTCTCACCACGTTCTCTCTCTTTCTCTCTCACTACGTTCTCTCTCACCACATTCTCTCTCTCTCTCTCTCTCACCACGTTCTCTCTCTTTCTCTCTCACTATGTTCTCTCTCATCCCATTCTCTCTCTCTCTCTCTCACCACGTTCTCTCTCTCTCTCACCACGTTCTCTCTCTCTCTCACCACGTTCTCTCTCTCTCTCACCACATTCTCTCTCTTTCTCTCTCACTACGTTCTCTCTCACCACATTCTCTCTCTCTCTCTCTCACCACGTTCTCTCTCTTTCTATCTCACTACGTTCTCTCTCACCACATTCTCTCTCTCTCTCTCACCACGTTCTCTCTCTTTCTCTCTCACTACGTTCTCTCTCACCACGTTCTCTCTCTCTCTCACCACATTCTCTCTCTCTCTCTAACCTTTTCTCTTTCCTCTCACCTCATCATCTCTACTTCTCTCCAAGCTTTTCTCTTTCTCTCAACATATTCTCTCTCCTTCTCTCTAACCTTTTATCTCTCTATTCCCCTCTCCGTACAACCTTCTACCCTACCACTATTCCTTCACACTTTCTATCTCACTGTTATCCTTCATTTTTTCCCCTATTTTTTTTAAACTCATGTTTTCAGTTCAGACGAGAAGAGAAATTGATGACATCAATACAAAATGCCATTAAAAACAAACACCCTAATAAAAAAAAGACCCTCTCCCTCAAGTTACCCCAAAACGAGAGATGCAAACACTGAAGCTAATCAATTAAAGTGAAACATGAGAAGTTCATCAGGCAGAAAATCTAAAATACTTTCTACTAGTATAATTAACGCCTTTCGTAGGGATTCTTGACTTTCTGGTTTCTCTTTTTATTATCTTTTACTTTCAGAGAGAATCTCCTGAAATTATATAAAACAAAATTTTGTGATGTCAACGAATACTAGTTGCCACTTTTGTAATGCTCGTTGTAGTAGAGACTATGTAATCGCAAATACAACTATAGTAACACTGTTGAACAGTACCGGTGTCAGACGCCTTTGAATAACACTCACACTAATAGTACTTGCTCGATAATACTCACTCGGAAAGTAACCACCGAATAGTGATGCAAATAGTAATCTGTATAGTGATCACTTAGACTCCACACTAGTTCCCATATATACATTTCCTTTACACCTTCTCTCTTTCTCTCTCACCACGTTCTCTCTCTTTCTCTCTCACCACATTCTCTCTCTTTCTCTCTCACCACGTTCTCTCTCTTTCTCTCTCACCACATTCTCTCTCTTTCTCTCTCACCACATTCTCTCTCTTTCTCTTTCACCACATTCTCTCTCTTTCTCTCTCACCACGTTCTCTCTTTCTCTCTCACCACGTTCTCTCTTTCTCTCTCACCACATTCTCTCTCTTTCTCTCTCACCACGTTCCCTCTCTCTCTTTAACCTTTTCTCTTTCCTCTCACCTCATTATCTCTACTACTCTCCAAGCTTTTCTCTTTCTCTCAACATATTCACCGAATAGTGATCCAAGTAGTAATCTGTATAGTGATCACTTAGACGCCACGCTAGTTCCCATATATACATTTCCTTTACCATCAGATGATCTACTTATTAAAAATGGGATCGCCTGTGTTTGCTCTCTGGTGATCTGTGTTCAAACTCCAGTGTCAACAGCAGCACTTTATTCCTATATAACGCAAAAGCATATTAATTATATATTAAAGGAGTTGTAATGACAAAAAAGAAAACAAAATCTTACCTCTAAAAAAAATGTTTTCTCCATGCTGATATCAAAATAAACATGAATCTACTTTAGTTGGCCTCAAAATATGGTTATTTTTGTATTTACAGATCTGTCTCCACCAATAATTCCTTTCTTACAGCAATATAAGAACACTATGTTAGATAACAGGAGCACTTTCTGATCTTCATTTTTGAAGAAGTCGGTTGCGAGTTGTGGATACGGATTTTTGACAGTTTCTGATTTACATCCCCTAGTATTTTTGACTTTGGACTTTTGCAACTGATTTATGACCTTTGGAATTATGACCTTGGATTTCTGATTTGGGATCTGAACCACACTCCCATTGCTATTCTCCAACAAAAGTAAAGCCTTTAACCATTTGGGGACAGCTGACAGGATATATCCAATAAGAAATTTACTTGTCCTGGGAGAGAATCTGTAGAGGGTGATGAGGTTGATAAAAGCAATGATTGTTATCAAATGTCAATAATCTTCTCAGACTGGCTAATGAGATATCTTATTAGATATTGTTTTATCATGAGACTTCTTACTCTGGCAGAGAATAGGTAAGAACAGGTTGGTTGTATGACATTAACTCTTGTTGGGCTATTTTCTTTTTTTTTAATCATTTATCCTAAGACAATAAAGCCACTAAGATACAGGAGATCACTGAGTGTTAGCGAACATGAAAAAAGAAACACTATTAAGGAGAGAGGATAATAAAAGAACAGGAATTAAGAAAACAAAAGATAATGATTGACAATGTATTTAAATTTTTGAAGATCAAACTTGACTGAAAAGTAAGAAGCCAGAAGAGAGTTCTACAAGTGAGAGAAGAAACTGTTACCATTGACCTTACGGTTGCATCTAGCCATTTCAACAGTAAAATGGTGAGACCTAGCTGCCAATCTAGTACTGCACTTAAATTCATAAAGTGTGGGTGCCAAAGAGGAAAGTTCAGAACAATTAGCATGAAAGTATTTATAGAAAAGGCACAAGGAAGCTACATTATGGTGGTGAGAAAGTGACTGAAGTTGAGATACCAGGTCAAGACCAATAACATTGCAGATTCTTTTTGAGATTTTATCAAGAATCTCTAAATATATAGCAGGAGTACCATACCAGTTATGACAGCAGTATTCAGAGCAATTTCAAATTTTGTATGGGGTAACCTGTGAACACACCACTAAGTAATAATGGTTGACTAGATTAGCTTTGCTAACCATTACCCCACACTGATGTAAGCTACTTATTATTAGGTTTTAACATGAGAGATTTTAAATATATATTTTGCAATTATTAACCTGTAGCAATTATGGGGGATCAGTTTATAAATTAATAACTATACAAAACAGATCCCCCCCGCCACTTTATACCCAATATAAGCTTATATTGATACTGGTTTACTCATGCAATAAAAATGACACCATATTTTGTCAAGCCCTTCCCATTATTTGTAGATTTATTTGCATATCGTAATTAATGGGGATCAGTTTATTACTTAGTAACAATAAAAAACTGATCTCCAACTTTATGCCCAGTAAAATCTTATATATGTACGACTTTACTCATGCTGTCAAAAATTAAATGAGTTAACTTCTATTGATATAAGCATCTACTGGACATAAAGTCGGGGTTCTGTTGTTGTTGTTGTTAAGTATTAAACTGATCCCTTAGAATTACCATACATTAATGACTAAGAAAAATATATTTAAAATGCTTCATGTGAAAACCTAACAAACAATAAGAGTGCATTTCAAGATGGGGTAATGGTTAATGAGGCTAGTCTGATTGGCCATTACGACTGAGTAAAGAGGTTGATCCTCACTAAGTGATCCATACAAAATTTAAAATTAAATAAACCAACAAGGTTCTAAGATATTAGTTTATGAGTTTGATTATTTCTTTCATTAGATTTTCCACATTATTTAATCAATGATTTGATTAGCATTTTTTTCTTCAATCATTTCACTTCAAGCAAGGCAATAAAGCCACTAAGACACAAAGGGCTATTGAGAGTGAAAGAAAATGAGAAAACATCAATGAAGAGAAAGGACTATAAAAGAACAGGGTTTTTTAGAAAGACCAAAGATGGTGAATGATGTTACATTTAAATTTTTGAAGATCACAGTTGACTGGAAAGCAAGAATCTGAAAAAGACTTCTACAGACAAGGACATGAGAAAAGAAATTACTAGCATAAGATTTATGGCTAAATGTAGCTATCAACAATACATTGATGAAACCTACCTGACAATCTATTAATGCACTTAAATTAGATGAGGTCAATGTACCAAAGAGGAGAGCTCATTAGAATAATTGCCATGAGAATATTTATAGAAAAGACACATTACAGTGGTGGGAAAAAGACTGAAACTGAGATGCCAGGTCAGGATTGATAATATTACAGATTTTTCTGTGTGGCAAGAATCTCTACATATATAGCAAGAGCCCCTGACCAGATGCTTAAAAGATATTGCATAATACAACCAAATGAATGTAGAAAAATGGATTGAATATTTATAAATATAAAAATGTTCTATCAAAGAAAAAAAAATGAGAAAAATGCTGATTCCAGGAAAGTGGAAGAATTTTTTTATTTTTTACCCCTAATTCCTCGTGTCAGTGATTCTTATTCATTTCATTGCCAAGTGTTTTTTTTCGCTTGAATAAAAATCCATCCAATCCAAAATTAATTGCACTTGCATCAACCGTGTTACAAGTATCAAAAAAATAAATTGCTGATTAGTACAGTTTAAATTGAATCATCTGTTGAACTTGATTGCTTGGCAATATTTTTAGAATTCTTGTTTTATGTCCATGGACAATTATGGCTCTCCACAACTTCTTGGTTTTATTGCGCTAAGTAATTTTTGACTCTGTACCATCCCTCTTTCACCTTTATCTGCCATTCATTCAATACTCATTACTACTCATTAAGTAGGTGATCATGACTCTCCACATCTTCCTGTTTTTTCTTGCTTTAAGTAACTTGTACTATCCATCTATTTCTCTCCAATTTTTTTGCATTCCATTGATGCAAGCTTACATCCATATCCTGTTGAAACAACGGTTCTTGTTCAGTCACTGTAGTTAAGCAACTTCAAGCCTGGTCAGTACCTAGATGGGTGACCACTTGGGAATACCAGGTGTTGTAAGTTTGGATGAGCAAGTGGTGTAATGGATAATGACTAGGAATTGTCAATCGAAGAACCGAGTTCCAATTCCTGTTAGGTTCATTATATTCAACTACATTCAAATTCTTTTGGAAAAGGTATAAATCCACCTCTTCCCTCCCAGCTATGGGTTAATTAGTAAGACTTGTACCACTAAATCATTATTATCTTAAAAAAAAATTGCATACAAAATATTTAGATTTTGCCATTAAATAACACACAGAGGTGTTGATATGCCACTAAACAAAACAAAAAATAAAAAACAACCATTCATGCAAAATCATTAAGGCTCATAGCTCTCCACATCTTCCTGTCTTTTGTTGCTTTTAGTAACTTTTGACTCTACCATACCTCTTTCTTCTTTTTCTGCTATGTATTCGCACAAACTGATTAAGTTGATGATCATGGCTCTCCACATCTTCCTGTCTTTTGTTGCCCTAAGTAACTTTTGACTCTTTACCATCCCTTTTTGTCCCTGTTCTGCCATCCATGCACATACTCATTATGTGATCATGGCTCTCCACATCTTCCTGTCTTTTGTTGCTCTAAATAATTTTTGACTCTTTACCATCTCTTTCTGTCCTTATTTTGCCATCCATTCATGCAAACTGGGATTTAGCATTGGCAGCCACAATCTTATCAACATAAGATACGCAGATGACACAGTACTGATAGCAGACATGGAAAAGAAATTACAAAATCTCCTACAAAAGGTAGCGACTGAGAGTGAGAAGAAAGGACTAAGCATAAACTACAAGACGACAGAATGCATAGTCATCAGTAAAAGGATGGGCCCAAAATGCAGTTTGCAGGTCAGGAACACTAGAATCAAGCAGATGTCGGAGTTCAAATATCTGGGAAGTGTCTTGATAGACAACGATAAGTGCAACACTGAGATCTGTAGACATATTGGGATGGCCAAAGACACATTCCAAAAGCTGGGCGGAGTATTGGTAACAAGGAAATGAATACTGAGCTGTTACATGACATCTGTCTTTCTTTACAGCAGCAAATGTTGGATGATTTCCTCAAAGATGAAAAAGAGACTTGAGGCTACAGAGATGTGGTTCTACAGAAGGATACTAAGGATATCATAGGCCAAGCGTGTGAGCAACGATGATGTCTTAGGGAGGTTGCAAACAAGGAGGAGGCTTATACTTAACATCAGGAAGAGGCAGCTGAAGTTTCTGGGACACATAATGAGAAAGGAGGGCCTGGAGAATCTGATACTCACGAGTCAAATAGAGGGAAAAAACGTCAAGGGAAAACAATGTGTGACACACCTGGCAGGCTTAAGCAAGTGGATGACAGAACATGGTCTGGGGGAGGAAGCAGAGGGAAGGAACTTGTTGAGAGCTGCAAGGGACAGAGGGCGGTGGAGAGCCATGATCACCTACATCCTGAAAGGACATGGTACACAAAAAGAAAGATATCACCATTAATGAGATGCTTGGAAAGAGAAAAAAAATATCTTGGTTTTCTCCACTCTTCAAGGCCTACATTAGGCATTAGTATATCCATGATAGAGATGAAGGTAGAATTAGAATAACCCAAAGAAATTAATTCCAAAAATGAATCCTACCTGAAAACCCTTTATATGCAACACTGGAATGTACAAATACATCATACCAGAAATGCAATATATATGTATGTATGTGTGTGTATATATATATATATATATATATATATATATATATATATATATATATATAATGTTATTCGCAGACAGTACTGTTTCATTGTATCACAGCTCCTCAGTGTGACTAGACATCCGAATACTTCAAGCCCAGATCGAAACTCAACCGATCAGTCAGAGTTTCTACCGCTGATCTATCTTCATTCAACAGAGAGAAACAACCAAATCTAGCTTATTGTTTTTATGAATGTAAACAAATGACAGTCAGCCGGAGTGCTCCAACTCATTTTACTGAAGAGCTTTGCATTAATGCAGGTGGCTGTTGTTTATAGAATTAACTTATCATTCAACAGTGCTCAATTGAAATATATTTTCAAGAGCTAAATTATGTCATTCGCAGACAGTACTGTTTCGCTGTATCACAGCTCTTCAGTGTGACTATATATAAATACTTGCTGCAAAATAAAATACTCACATTTGCACTGATAAAGTCCTTCAGAAGATGAAACATGTGGGCTAAGATAAGTTTTCCTTTTGTCTTTATTCATATTGTCCTTTTATTCTATCTGAAATTTTTACTTATGCATATATATATATATATATATATACACACACACACACACACACACACACACACACAGAGAGTTTTAAGGTATGCTATATTTATGGGTTAAAGTGCTCAGTATCAGGGATAAAGCATATGTAAATATAAATATAAAGCCTGATAATTATGTTTAAACATGAAACAGACTATTGCCAGTCGTTATATATATATATATATATATATATATATATATATATATATATTCAAAAAGGTTTTATTGTACAATACCCAACAAGGTCTGTCTACCCAACTTTTTATTTATTTTTTCTAATTTCCGACTAAGTTGTTTTAAGTTAGAATTAAAGATAGTAAAGTTAATTTTTTTGTATCTGAGTACTTTCAACTTTGACAGCTATTATCAAGAATTACAAGTTATTAGTCAGTTTATCAAGAGATGTTTGATAAATTCAAGCTGTTTTAGTTTGCTGGAATTAAATTTAAGTCACTTAAAAATGACATAATCTGTGATCTTTAAACTGAATTTATGTGCTTACATACATACACACATTTTATATGTATATATATATATAGAGAGAGAGAGAGAAAGAGAGAGAGAGAAAAAGAAAGTTGATTGATTGAGTGATTTTTTTTATTACAGATTATCAATCTTTGCAGGTTATTTAAAACCAGAAAATATTTTTAGATTGTAAGAAATATTGGGAGATAACATTAATTTACTGATACAAATCCTACAAATTAACCCATAGCTGGAGTGAGAAGAGTTGGGTTCATACTTTTCCAAAGGCTATTTAAATGGAAGTCAATATAATGAACCTGACTGGAATTGGAACTTGGCTCTCCAATTTCCAACTCTGAACTATTATCCTCTATACCACTCGCACATCCAAGCTTATAGTGAGTGGCATACCTCATGTGTCTCCCTCAGGGTCCTAAGCAGCAATTCAACTATCCTCGCTAACAAGTTGTCACATGGTCCTCAATATCCTTAGGATATCAGTATATTTGTTGTATAAAAAACAGAGATAATCACCTTCTGCATCGCTACAAATGATTTATAATCAAATAGTTGTATATAAATTCCTTACTGGGAATTAATGTTGTCTAACCCAAGTATACCATGGTGTACTGAAAAGATCTCATGCCAACCAAGGAACCTTTTCAAAAATCAAATTAGGGTGTTTAGTCTTTTGGTTACAAGAGGAAAGCTTGTCAAAACAATCACCACAAAAAATATTTATAGAAAAGCCAGGCCGAAACTGTGTTCAAGTAGTGAGAAAGTGACTGAAGCCGAGATGCCAGGTCATTGCAGATTCTTCTTTGAAATTTATCAAGACTCTTTAAATATATAGCAGAAGCATCATACCAGACATTGGCAGCAATATTCAATGCATGTGCAAATGGTAGACTTATAAATGTGTAAGATAGATTCTGATGAGAAAAATTGTCTAGCATGACACAGTGAACCAACTTCCCTAGCAGCAGACTAAGTAATTGATTCAATATTTTTTTTCCAGTTCATCTCAGAGGAAAATGTTCGTCTGAGAAGGTGTAGTGAGTCACTCTTTTGGATGTTAGCATCAGCCACAATGATGGAAGTTAGAAACAGTTCCCTCAGGCAATTAAAAGTGAGCAGTTTCATTTCGGAGACGTTAAAAATTAACAAGCCATTTCTTGCCCCAGTTAACAACTGATTGTAGATTATTTTTTAGATCAGCTGTCCTTATCAAACTAATCATACTTATCATTATGAGAAGAATAAATAGTTGTCATCAGCATAAATACCGAGTTGAGAACTGATGACATCAGCAAGGTTGTTGATGAGGATACGCAATGAATTTTAGCTTGTAATATCTGTTTTTATTAGAAATATTTACAATAAGTTATTTGGTCATTTGGAGCTTTAATATGCTATAAATACTTTCATGGTAATTATTCTTTTGAACTTTCCTCTATGGTACTGAAACTTTATGAAATTAAGGACAGTAATAGTTTGGCGGCAACGTCTCATCATTTTACAGTTGAAATGGCTAGATGTAACTGTAGGTTCTATGCTGTTTTTTCTATCACACTTTTTGTTTGTGGAACTCGTTTTTGGGTTATTTATTCCCAGTCAACTTTGACCTTCAATAATTTAACTACAATGCCAATCATTATCTTCTGTCTTTTTAATTCTTATTCTTTTAATTTTTCTCTCTCCTCAATAGTGTTTTTTTTTTTTTTTTTTCATATTCTGTAACACTCAGTAACCCCTTGTGTAAGGTTGTAAGAAAGCTATAACTCCACCTGTTATTCTTTAGGTGAATTCATATCCTGTCTCACTCATTTTTTCAACTGTTTTGATGTTGTAGGGTGGGTCCTTGTCAGTATTGACAATGTGTGTAAAAATGATATTCTTACTTTTATACTTAGATGTATCCTTGTCTTATGCCCTTTTCTATTTTTGTTTACTTTGTGCATTTTTTCCCCATGACCTAGAGTGATCACTTGCTTTCTGCTGCCACATCAATCTATTGCAACTGATTCGTTTGTAAGGACAGAAGAAAAATTAGATTTAAAAAAAAATCACAAAACATTCTTTGTCTGTCATGTTTAAATAATATATATATACATATATATATATATATATATATATATATTCAAACATATATTGTTAAATATAACAGAAAACAAATGTCTATTATGTTTGATTCTGAGCTGTTCTAAACTTCATATAGTGGCTTTAATTTTGGAAGAAAATAAAGAGAAAAATTGTCCAACATAGTGGTTATATGGACTTTTAAACAAAGATATTGTTTAAATGTCTATATAACCACTCTGAAAATGGCTCATGTGAGCTAAAAGCTTAGATCAAAGAATAACATAAAAAAATATTCAAATGTTGGACAATTTTTGTATCTATTTTCTCCCAGAATTAAAGCAACTATACAAAGTTTAGAACGGCTCATGATCAAACATAATAGACATTCAGTGTCTGTTATATTTAACAATATATGTTTGAATCTGCTGCCCCAATACACTAAAAAAAAAAAAAATATATATATATATATATATATATATATATATATATATATTTTTTTTTTTTTTTTTTTAAGCGTATCACCCCAAGCAAGGCTGGTGGCCACTATCACACATGGGGTTATAGAAGGGTTGGAGAAAAAACCAGATAGGAGTGGTAAAGGAAGGGATGTAGAGAAAGAGAAGGCCGGAGAGTCGATCAAGGCAGGGGGGTTACAGAAGATATAGAGTGAGAGCAGACAGGAATGAAAGATGAAAGGAAGTGGAGAAGGGAAGTGGATAAATCAAGGCAATTGGAGATGACGATTGACGCTACACTTAAACCGTTGGAGATTGTATTTGTCAGGGAAACAGTAATAGGGAAGGGAGTTCCATAGGCGAGATGTGCGAGACATGAAGCTATTGGATTAGAAAAGACGTCTACATCTAACAGTTTCAACGGTGAAGGGGTGGGAATGGGATGCCAGCGTCGTAGGACGCTTAAATTCACGAGGCTTAGGGACAAGCGAAAGCAACTCCTCGGAGCAATTACCGTGGAAGTACTTGTAGAAAAGGCAGAGCGATGCAACATCGTGTCTGTGAGAGAGCGACTGCAGACGAGATGACAGATCAGGGCCAATCACATTGCATATCCGTCTCTGGATCTTATCAAGAACCCTGAGGCAACACGCAGGGGCCCCAGACCATAAATGGCAGCAATACTCCACGCAAGGGCGAATGGTAGACTTATAGACTTGGAGGATCGATTCAGGGGAGAAGAATTTCCTAGCTCGGCACAGGGAACCAACTTTTCTTGCGGTGGATAATGCAATTGACTCAATGTATTTGTTCCATCTCAGATCAGTGGACAGCGTTAGACCGAGCAGCCGCAGAGAGGAGCTCTCAAGAAGTTGGTCCTCAGACATTCTGATGGGATGCAGGGATGGGTCCTTGTGGTGGTTAATGGAGAGCAGTTTTGTTTTAGAGGCGTTAAAGTTGACCATCCATTTCTCTCCCCAGTCCACAACTGATTGGAGGTCCTTTTCAATTTGAGCTGCCAGGTTAATTTTGTCCGCCTCACTAGATTTTTGCTTGAGGCAGGAGTAAATAGTAGTGTCGTCAGCGTAGATACCGACTTGGGAGTCTATGGCGTCAGGAAGGTCGTTTATAAATATGAGGAACAGAGTAGGGCCAAGGATGGAGCCTTGAGGAACACCAGCGTTAGTGGGATAGGAGTTGGAGAAGAATCCACTGAGAACAACCTTCAAATCCCGGTTTGATAGGAACGATTGAATTAGGTCAAACAATCGACCTGTGATACCATAACCCCGGAGCTTGCGAAGGAGGCCGGCATGCCAAACCCTATCGAATGCTTTGGAGATGTCAAGGGCCACGGCACGGGCTTCGCCGTTATTATGGATAGCTTGGTAGACAAATTCACTGATGGCCGTAAGCACATCGGCAGTAGACCGGGCAAAGCGGAAACCATACTGCTTGTCTGAGAGCAGATATATATATATATATATATATATATATATATATATATATATATATATATAGGATAAAAAAAAACAAATAGGAAATGTTTATAAATTTTACATGTTTCACTTTTATTTAAGCTTCATCAGAAATGAAATATGGATGAGAAAAGAAAATAGTTTATTTTATTTTTGTATTGTCTGTTTTTCATTGGTTAAGCAGACTTCACATGTATTTGTCTTGTAAGGTAGAGTTTGTGTGTATAATTATGTACAAGGAATCCAGCTAAATATTTCCCCATCAATGAACATGCTCCAAAATACATTTTATTGTATCACCAACTTTCTTAAATTCCATACTTAAAGAATCTAAACTTAGTCTGTTTACAACGACAACCGGTGTAACCTAAATTCTTTCACTCCCACACAAATCATTCCTCAATCAACATACAGATATTACCAGACATAAACAAAAAAGGCTTACAAGACACACACACACACACACACCTACATTATCAGCCAAATTCCACATAGGCTAACTAGAATTGTGATACATAAACACACAAGAATTTTATATACAAATGCTGCTTGACAGGACAGACAAATGTGAGGTCTGTTTAGCCAATGAAAAACAAACAAAAATAAAAAATACCAGACTTTTGTCCTCCATATTTCATTATTTGATGAAGCTAAAATAAAAAGTGAAACATGTTAAATTTATAAACGTATCTGATTAGTTCTTTATCCTATCATTCTGTTGGTTGTAATTCAAATTTGATCCCAGTTCATATATACACTGCTTTAAAATTTGAAAAATGCCAAGTCTATTTCAAATGTAAGTCTCCACTATAAATAATGTTTGTAGCAATAAAAAAAAATTAAAAATTTTAGGGAAATCTATTTTAAAGCAGAAAAAGGTTTTGTGCTAAGCATTTTGTCCACTAGGGATTGTCACACTGTGGGTCCCTTCTTTGTGTGTGTGTGTGTGGTTATATCAGCTTGAGCATCACTTTGGTCCAATGGTGTTCATCCTGTACAAGGCCCAGGGGCCACTCAAGGTAGATAGTTACAGAGTAAGAGGCACAGCTTATGCAGATATGTGCCGAAGATAATGGTCAACCCTCGACTTGAACAGGTTAAGATTGTAGGGATCAGGGAAGCAGCCTCTTGGGAGTCAGTTCCACAAAGCAGCAGTTCGTGGGAAAAAAGCTGCTTGAGTGAAATTTACATCTCATCAGGAGCATATGAAGGAAATGAGAGTGTTCTCTATGATCAGCATGGCATGGTGGGTCTTAGCCATGAAGATTAGGATTGGTGGAACTAAGGAATGTAGTTCGTCTGAACACTGCCCATGGAAATAGCGATAGAGCAGTGAGAGGTTTGTCACGTCTCATCTGTGAGAAAGGGATTGCAAAGTGGAAAATAATTCTTCATCTACAAGGATGCGGAGACACTTTTAGACTCTGTCAAGAGTGCAAAGTAAAGGCTGGGTGGCTCCCACCCATATATGGCAGAGTATTCTATTTCTGGCCTGATCTGGCTCTTGTAAAGGTAGAGAGTAGCAGAACGAGTGCGGTACTTGCTGAAGCAGTACAGAGAATTGACCATTTTCCCAGCATCTTTAGCAATGGATTGTATGTCTGAGTTCCACTTGAGTTCTGGGTTGAGTTTAAGTCCTAAGAGGCACTTATTCATCATGATGAATGAAAGATCTGGGTCCAGTCATCAATGGTGGAATATTGAAATTCAGTTTTTGTGGCTCAGAACAAGAAATCCATGTAACATGTATTCACTTTCATGGAAATACTCTTGAGAAAGGTATGAATCTATCTCTTCTCTCCCAGCTATGGGTTAAATAAGTGAGCAGACAAGGCTCTTTAGTCTTCATTGGCAACTAACCTAAGAGGAGGACAACCCTGAATTCAAAACCAGTTGTGCATGGAATGAGAAAGTCCATCATATGGAAAATCTATTTGCTATGTAAAACACAGCAGCAAACACCACTGTTCAAGAGTATGGGACTTTAGAGACACACGCACACATATATATATGTATGTATATCTCTGTGTTTATGTGCATGATTATAAGTCTGTGAGCCTCTGTGCATGAATGCATTATAAATTTGTGTGTATATATGCATATTTTTATGCATATATATATATATGTGTGATTATGTACATGAGTGTATAGACATTGATTATTATATGTGTATGGACTAGGGAATTTGGGTGTGTATTTCAGTGTTAATGGTTAAAGTATCAGTCAAAATTGTTTAGCAAAACCGATTCTCAGAACAGTTTCTCCACACACAGTCTTCAAAAAAAGAAATCTTGTAAGGACACAAGAAAAATGAAAATAAGAAAGATTAAATAAAAAAACTCACAAAATACTCCTTTTTCATCATTTTTAACCAAACATGCATAAAAGAAAGTTTACTACCAAAATGTTCAGTATTTAAAGATATAGATGTTGAAAATGTTCAATATTTATAAGGACTTTTCAGAAAGTTTCTATGGTACGGTTAAACTATTTTACAATTTTTTTCAAATTCCTGTTTTGATAGTGCCTCAGTCTTTTCCTGTTTGTTTGAGCATTTCATTGTTTTGTAAGAATATCAATCTTTATCTTTATTCTATAAAAATTAAAGACGTGATTCATATGCTTAAATATAAGAGCCAAAACTTAAAAAACAGATTTATGAACAAGAGTATTCAAGGAATTATCAGAAAAATGTTTCCATATTAAAACCTCTCAGATATTCTGGGAATTATGGATAAAATATTGATATGTTACAACCTCTTATGGATATTATGAAGCCTTTTGAAGTAGACCCGTTTTTGGCACCTGCATTAACCTCATAATAAAACATTGCCTCAAGCCCCTAAGTGCAACGGCTAACTTGGCTCTTATCCAAGAAAGAATCCATACGTCAGATGGTGACTCATGTATCGGATGACACAGTTTCTTCTTGATACACGGCAGTTTGAAGAATTTCATCATGGAATCTGCATTCATATTTCCAGGATTTTATTGTCATTAACAGTATATTTGCTTTTTTGTTATTTTCACATTCAATGACTGCAGATTTGTTTCTGCTTGCAAATATGCCATCTGCTGCATGTCCCAAACATTTCTGAATATATTACTTAGCCATTCTTTGTCTCTGCCTTGCCCTAACATTCCCCTTCCCGTCACCTACAGCATTGAAAACAACAGATATTAATTATATTTTAATAGTTGTTTATTTGAACAGGGAGCAGGTGTGGCTCATTATAGCATTCAGGTGGTACTTTGTGTTGAGTGTGCAATGTGTTTACATTATTTACATTTGGACTATTGTCCTCATTTTTGTTGTTGTTATCATAGTGTGATCAGGTGCTTGTCAATCCAGATAACCTTCATGGAATTTTCGAACTGAACACTTTATTTAATCTAAGGGAGTAGACTGTTCTCATTTTTGTATAATCTTCTACTTAGTACTTCTCACTGTTCACCCTTTTTCCACTAATCTACATTACTTGGCCCAGGGATTAAATTCACTAAATCCACCAACCAATGCTTTAATCCACTACTGTTGTCTTATCAGATAATCCTGAGCCTTGAACTTGAAAACTAATATTTTTCTTGCCTTCCTGCTGCTGCTAGCACTGCTGCTGTTATCATGTTTGACTGCATTCACCCTAGCCTTTCATACTACTGCTGTTTTTTGTGTTTAGTGTGCAATGTGTTTGTTTTAGTGCTACTTTTCCCAGTTGATAGGATAGAAAAAGAACAGGATAAAACTCAAGTTTAAAAAATAAAGATTGGATAGATTTATTGTCTTTTAAAGTATCTTTTTGGCAACAACTTGATAAGCATTTGTAAAATATTCACCTGTGCACCAGTCAGGTTATCAGCAATATTGTTGGTGAGGGTTCACTCAGAGGTAAGGTTGGATCAGACAAAAATGAACTCTATTATGAGAAAGTGAAATAGGTAATAATAGTAATGAAATGAATCAACCAAAGCTAATTTAAATGTTTTGCTATATTCTGTTTTTTTCGTCAATCGATTTATTGTTTGTAGTCAGATCACTCTATGATTGCCACTGAGACCATATAACTCCGTACTACTTGTTACATGTTAAGGTCGTTGGTAACAAATCTATTTCACTCAACAGGCTTTTCTAGTGAGGGAGGTGGCTAGACACTCAGCAGGATTATTTTCAAGACATACCAAAGGGTAGATGGACCTTCTTTTAGGTTCAACAGCCATCTAGCACAATGGAGTAAACTGGGTTCTATAGCTATGGATGTAGCCAGTGTAGTGGTGACATGACATTGCTGAGCAGAGGGCTTCCTAGATTGAAATCAATGGCCAGGGTTGAGGGTTTCTTTGATAGAATCAATGGCCACATGTTTGTGACCAAGGTGAACCTTCAAGTTGTAGGAGATTGGCTGTGGAATGGCTCCACCAGGTCTAATTGCCCATGATATGCTATGCATGAATGAATACTGCTTTGGCTTTCAAAACGGATTTGTGAACAAAGCTGATAAGGTGCTTAGCTATGCAGTGACCATATGGCCCCCACAGTTATGTGATTGATGGATGAGATGGTTAATTGTTGAGTTGTCACTCCTAAAATATGCCTGTTTGCATAACTGGCTTTCATCTTATGTATTTGTTAGGACTTTTTTAAAATAATTTGTGCATGTTTGATAAATGTAATTGGGTGATATCTGCCTTGGTAGGATCCTCATCTGAGGCAGTTCAAAGACCCTTATTTGCTAGTGGACTAGAGACAGGGTGACCCCCTCAGTGGGGAACAGGTCTCAGTAACTGAAGGAAGGTTGGGATTTTTTTTTTTTTTTTTTTCTGGAAGAAACATTGTAACCAGTTATATTTGTTACACAAAACAATAACAATCATCTGCATGGCTTTGTGCTATCCACAAAATCATTGGGACAGCAAAGTCAAGGGATACTTTCTTGCCATTAAACCATGCAGTTAGTCCATGGCAATAGGGTTTACAAACAGATGTCTGAGGCCCAGGTCCTGATCTACAATTTTACAGTCAAAATAGTGATAGTAAGCAGTCTTCAGAAGGGAAGTAATTGTTTGGTGATGTTCAATTCTGATGAAATCACCACATATGTAACAGAATGAATTGGTCTTGTTCATGCATCTTCAATGTAGTTAAGTGTCTGATACTATTGTAGAGATATGTAACAGCTCAAAAAATCTTAAAAATAAAATAAATATTGACCATATTTATAATTATGCGAATTGTCCCCAAATGATAACAGAAACATATGCAATATAAAACAGCTGTATATAGGGATAGACAATATAGGACTGATAAAAATAAAACATTTTAATTTTTAATAAAAGGACATTTTGGTATGTCACCAGCCTGTCAAAGTTTTAATTTGAATTCAGCATTCATAAATTGGTCTGAAACAGCTATTTATATAGTTTACTAGCTTAAAAGCTGACCTATTGGGCAGCAATTAAGCTAACGAGTGCACTTGATTGGGACTTCAGCTTGTTCAGGAGTTTGAGAGTTCCTAAACCTTTGCATATTCTTAGTGTTGGAAGCTCTCCTGGCTGCCATTTGATCTGAGTTTTTATTTGCACAGGACTTTCTTTTCCTTGTTGCAACCTTGGCTTTTTTTATTGCAATCTGGTCCTCCATTGGCAGAGGCTTCTTTTTGCGAGCCAAACTGCTGCTGTATGTGATAGGCAACAATAAACTACAGAAAAACTCAAAATTGATTTCTGCATTTAAGTATTGCATTAATATTTAAGCTTACCTTTTAAAAGTTTAATGATAATTCTTCCGCCGCCACTTAATTTAAAGACAATTTGATATACATAGGTCCTTACATTCTGTACAAAAAATTATTTTTATTTCATGGGTGACTTTTGCTGGATTTTGCAATTAATTTCAGCTATTCCCAAATTTATTTCCAAGTTATAAAAATTGTTATTGTACCAATAAATTTGTTGCAAAAAATAACATAAAACAATCACAGTAATGAAAACTTGGCAGTCCAAAAATTCAGGATTGCAGATCCAGATCCGGCACAGAATGTTTTTAATTTGCTCACAGAGTTGGCCTGATTCCAAAATGGTATGATACATTGGTCTATGGCCTCTAGAAGTAAAGTTGAAAAAGTGTGACACACTGACATGCGCATTTATTTATATAGATTGATGAAACATTTAAACCATTTGGATTAAAGACTGTATGTATACAATGGCCATCATATTTTTGTCTATTATTTTTCTTTCCTTTTTTCTTTTATCCTGCTGCTATGATTCTGGGACTGACTCCCTCTCACCAACTGCCTCTCCCTCCTAATGTCAGTTAAACATGCATGCCCTAATAAGTGCATTCTGTTATAACTTAACTGGAGATTCCCCAGAACTATTTGTCTTGTAAAGTTCTTTCAATGATATGTATCTGTCATTTTTAATTCTTTGTTGAATTTCTAATTGACATCTTGATTTTAAGTTAAAACTTACTTCCTTTTAAAAAAAAAAAAAAAAATAGGAGTAGGCTTTCCTATCACCCGGTCCATGCTCCTCCCACTTCTCTTGAACTGGTAGAGGCTCATTTACATACTGGCATCTACAGCAGACAAGGTTGAATGCTTTGCTCGGAAGTACCCACACCTGATTTCCCCAATAGGACAGAGATCCTACTGAGTGATATGCGCATAACCAATCACTGGTTTTGGACATCATTTCTAAATTAGACTCCCATAAGGCAAGCGAAGGTGATGGTATCTCAGCCATCAACCTAAAGAAATGTGCCCCCAAGCTGGCTCCAGTTCTCTCTAAATTCTACAACTATTGCCTCAATGCTTCTGCTTTCCTGCTTGTTGGAATTCCTCTTCTATAGTTCTTGTTTTTAAGAACTCTGAAAAACCTTCTGACTCCTCTGTCGCCCTATTAGTCTCCTACCTCTTTTCAGTAAAGTATTCGAGGTTTTAATCAGTGCTAAAGTGGTTAAGCATCTTACATCTCATGGCCTACACTCTGACAAACAATATGGCTTCCATTCACCATCTATCTTCTTGAATCCTGTTCAGCTTTTATTCTTTCCTTGGTTCCCCTTACCCAGTCTTTTCTCCCACCTTCACTCTTTGTAACCCACTGTGTGCTAGTGGCTTTACCACATTGCTTCGGGTGAAATGATTTAAAAGAAAAATATTTGGTTGAATAATATTGACAATTTCTATTTATCCAATATTTTTTTACTTTTCAAATTTCTCAAATAATTGTTTTATATAATCGGCAAATTTACCAAAGTTCATTTTTATCTGAGTTCTTTCAAATATTGCTACATTTATTTTCAAATAAAAATGAAGTTTGGGAAATTTACCAATTATAAAAAACAACTATTTCAGAAATTTAAAAGTTAATAAAAAAAATTTTATAGACAGAACTTGTCAACATTATTCAGGCAGGTCTGAGAATTATTGCTGCCTAAATACACCTTATGTATATACGTGTATATCTAAAAAATTAGAAACAATGATCAAAAATGGGTATCGTATCTGAAATCAGCACCCCAAAAGTTGGAACACCTATTTTTATGCATGTCCCAATTGTAATTGGGTGATATCTGCTAATGTCTTTATTTCCTTTTTTATAAAGTATGATTGCTATTTCCAGTTTAAGGAATATCTTTGTATGCACTGTTGTAATTTTTCTGTGGGAAGACTGCAGTAACTCTTTGACAATGTAGTGAAGGAAAGTCAGAAGAAAGGACTAGCTGTCAATTATAAGAAGAGCCCAAGATGTGACCTATGAATTGGAGATGTCAAAATAAAACAAATACAGAAGTTTAAATACCTGGAAATTGTTTAAACAGAAAGGGAATCTGTAAGACTGTAATTCAAAGGCCTATTGGAATAACAAAAAAGATGCTTTCCAAAAGTTAAACAAAATAACAGGAAAAATTTCTGAAGGAACACATGGCAGTCACATAAGAATTTGGGAAAGGCCCTTGTATTGCAATACATGAGTGATTGCCTGATTATTATTATGATGATAATAAATAGTGAAAAGTGCATTACCCCAGAATATTGCGATAAAAAACAACAATAATAAGATGGAATAAAACTAGTAATAAAATAATAGTAATAATGAAGAGTGTATAGAGCCAGAGTGTTGGGATAAAAAGCAATAATAATAAGATGGAATAAAACTAGTAATAAAATAATAGTAATAATGAAGAGTGTATAGAGCCAGAGTGTTGGGATAAAAAGCAACAATAATAAGATGGAATAAAACTAGTAATAAAATAATAGTAATAATGAAGAGTGTATAGAGCCAGAGTGTTGGGATAAAAAGCAATAATAATAAGATGGAATAAAACTAGTAATAAAATAATAGTAATAATGAAGAGTGTATAGAGCCAGAGAGTTGGGATAAAAAGCAATAATAAGAAGATGGAATAAAACTAGTAATAATTAAGATTGTTGGGATAAAAAGCAACAATAATAAAATGGTGTACATCTTGTAAAAAATAATGGTTTTAGTCTAGAGAAAAATACTTTAGTTTCTATTTACAAGTATATATGAAGATATTTGTGTGTCTATAATAATGTGTGATGTTTCTTTTTACATTTTGCATCTGTCTCTACATCTCTGTTTGCATGTTTATAGCCATGTATGTTTGTATGTGATGTTTCCTCTTAATCTCATGCATTTTTGTCTGGTTTTGTGTTTATAGTATGATGTATGTTTGTGCTTGTGTACACATGAATTATTTGGCAACTTGAGGAGCCCCCCCACACACACACACATATATATATATATTGTTTTTTCTGTAAGACCTACAATAGCAGCAGTGATGTCCTGTTCATGTACATGGAAAATAAAAACAAAAAAGAACCCAACCAGTTATCCACTGTATAAGCCATTCCATAGTGTTATTATAAATGAATTGCAACATGTATATTCACTCAACCGACATACGAACAAGAGTGAAATGTCTCATACATAATGCTAACACAAATCCAGGCTTTTATATCTGGTCACTGCTTTTATGTAAATGTCTCCAATGTTCTAAGGCAGATGTCAAAATTAAACCATATGCATATTTAAAAATAAGTAAAAATACTACAAGCTGGAAAAATATGTTTTGAATCTTTGAAAATGGCTTCTTTGATGCAATAACACAAATTTCCTTATTTTATTTTTGAGACATTATCTGAGCCAATATTAAAATGTTCCATACTCTGAATTTGATCTTTGTTCCAAGCCAAAACCAGGCTATTCTTCATGCTTTATTGATTAATTGCAATAAACACAAAGGGGTGCTGAAAACTTCTCAGCCTAACCAAGAAAAAATTCTCCATGCTTTGTTGGTCCTTGGCCATAAATATGAAGGAATGCTGAAACATTCTCAACCTGAGCAAGAAAGGAATGAGTGACATGAACATATTCTGCATGTCTTCTTGGTTACTGGCCATAAATATAAAAGGGTTACTGAAAAGTTCTCAGCCTAATCAAGAAAGTATTCTGCATACTGGTCATTAGACATAAATATAAATGGAAGTTGAGAAGTTTTCAGCCTACCCAAGAAAGGAATGGCCTAGTGACATGAAATTATACTGCATGTCTTCTTGGTCATTGACAATAAATACGAAAGGGAAAAGTTCTCAGCCTAACTAAAAAGCAAATGTTCCCGTGCCATGATAATATGTGAGTTCATATTTTTATCCCATACTTCAACACACAGCACATCTTTTCTCAAGTTTCCTTCATCCTCTTTATGTATCATGTCCCTTTAAGGTGTAGTCAGTCATGGTTCTCCACAACTTCCTATCTCTTGTTGCTCTAAGTAATTTTCAATCTTTTGTTTTCCTTCTTTGACCCCTCATAAATTTACACAAATATATTTAGTAAGTTACTCACTGTATCTCTCAGGTACTCTTGTCTTCAAGACATCCTGTGAGTATTATATTCTCTTGGTTTTCTTTCCTCATTATATATCCTAGAAACCTAAACTGACTCTTTCTGATTTTAATTATATGCTTCTTTGTAGTTTATACTGTCCTGAAAAAAAAATGACTTGTCAAAGAAATATTGATTTTGGGAAGCAGGTCATGACCCTGTGCAACTTTCTCTCTTTTATAACTGTAAGTAATTTTTTACCTGTTCTTTTGTCTCACTTCTGCCATCCATTCACACAAACTCATTAACTTGGTCACTCCCTATTCTTTCTCATGTTTTTTACTTTCAATATATCCTGTCTGTGTTAAAATCGCCAGGCCCTCTTTCCTTATTATTTATCCTATAATTTTCAGCTATAATATTAAATGTAAATGAAATAAATTTTATATGTCCCACTGATATCTCTTCTAACTGAATTAGCTGCTGGGTGTAATAGTCTCATCAGTATTTTCCTTTGGATCACTGGGATAAAAAAAAAAATACCACCACATGAAGGTAAGAATCATAGGAGGAGAAATTAGATGGCAGGTCCAACTGAGCCAAGAAGGTTGCAGGGTAGGAAATTGTCTAAATGAAAAATCATAGGAAGCCATATATTTCAGCATCATGGCTGTGCTTATTAATGGAGAAGAAGTGAATCTCATTTTTAATTTATGACCAATAATGAATCACATGCAGTACCCAAAAAAACAAAAACAAAAAAAAAAAAACAGAATTTTCACAGACCACTTAGTTCCCAAAGCAAATTACTACCAAGACTATAGTATTGGCAAACATAGTCAGATTTTCCACCAAACGTTTTCTTATGACTTTGTGAATTTCTTAATACCAAGACAACTACCAACTGTCATGGATGATTGGAAAGGATGGCATCATGGAATCAAATGATTAACTCATTTGTTTTTTTTATGGCTTCTCAACCTTTTGCAGGTCATTTAAACCCAGAAAATATTTTTATGTTTTAAGAATTGTTGAAAGATAATAATGATTTATTGATACAAGTCCTACTAATTAACCCATATCTGGGGTGAGGAGTGCAGGATTCATACCTTTCCTAAGGCTATTTGCACAGCAAACGTGACTGAAATTCTAACTCAACTCTCCAATTTCTCATTCCTAGCCATTATCCATTCCACCACCCACACACCCAAGCTTATAGCATCTGGTATTCCCAAGTGGTTACTCATCTAGGCACTGAACAGGCTTGACATTGCTTATCTTCAGTGAGCATACATACAAGAATCAATATTTCAATGTGATGTAGTCATATGCCATCATGGAATCGACCAAATGTTTAGAAGCTAAAAACACTGGTATGTGCTGGCAGCATTGCCATAATTCCACACCACGAAGACACAGGTGATGATGATGAGGATTAAATGTTTATGTTTCCAATGTTATAATTATTGGTGAATCTCGTTAAATCCTTGAAATAAACCTATTGTTATTCCTCTCAGATGTTTTGTTTGGTGCTAATATTGGTTTCATTCCAGAGTAGTTTAAAGTGGATTATATTTCATGGTTTTGCAATAGAACAGCCAATCAGCATCGAATTTACATATGGGTGCCTCAAGACTATAGTGACGAGCACTCTAGTCTTGCAGCTCCTGATAAAACTAAAAACAAATAAAGTTATAACAGGGGAGATTTGTTATTTTCAGATTTATTGGGGCTCCCTTGAAGTAATTTGAAACAATTTAGAGTATTTGGGACCCTCTAGATGGAGTGGGTCTTTAATTTTATATGTTGTTACGAGGCCCCATTTTGTCCTATTTCTTTATGCTTATACTATAAAATGCAAAATCTAACTTAAAATGATGACTTAAATCTGTAGCTACTAAATGCCCTTTTTATCATACAAAAAGCTTCCATTCACCAAACCCTTTAGATTTCCTAATAATAGAATAGAACTTTCTAGAAGTCTCTTGAAACTCCTACTGGGTTCTAGGGGATACAAAAACATATATAAACAGGAGTTCATACCAACCAGACAGTTGTCTCCTGAACCCACAGCCATGACTATTGAAGTCAACACCGGTTCTTTTAATTCAAGAACAATGCTTTGACTGAAAGAATCTAAATTCCTACAGTCCTCAAAAAGAAAAGACTATCAGTAAATACTTCACAGCTTTCCTTGATATTATTAACCAAACTCTTTTATTTTATATATATATATGTGAATTTATCAAACTATTTTTAAGAAGAAAATAATATAATTCTTGGACTAGCAACAAATTCCCATCCATCGCCTTAATCTTAACTACAGTGGATTTCCTCTCCCACTCCCTTGTATAGTTCACACGTTAAGCCAACTACTTTCTGGGCACTCGCATGCTTAGTAACTTTTTAGCATTTCCTAACTTATTGTTCTAAAATATATTGTATTATATATATATATATATATATATATATATTTATTATCTGCATTTCGTTACTAGATATAATCTTCTTTCTTCAACCTTAATTTCTACGAATCTGGTTCTTCTTATTTTGTGTTGCGCCAACTGTAACAATATATATATTATTAATTAATGAATATCAAACATTTAAAATCCCATAGGTAATAATTTTTATTTCATGAGAGCTCTAAAAAACAGCAGCTCTCAATCTTCAAGACCTACAAACAAATCACAAATGAAATGGAAAAAAATATTCTGGATTAAAAACAAGAGATATTGCTATCTTCTTTAGAGAGTGGGGGGAAAAGGCAGAGAGTGTTGACCTATTTTGACACATTGACCTCAGTATGTCATTTGAGGATGATGGAAGGGCTTAAAGTGTATTTAGTTTATTGTAAATCTGAAACAATCTGTTTCTGTCAACAGCCAAATTTGCAATTCTGACATATTTCATTCAACAAATTATTTGTAAATATTATTAAAAGAGAACATTTTTTAAAAAGATTTCAAAATTAGCAAAAATATTTTCATAAGCTTTTTATATAATTAACCAAGAAATTTAAATTAAAATACCTAAGAAATTTGAATTAAATGATTATAAATTATATTCAGGGAAACATTTATATCTAGAGTATCTTAGATGTATTTATTAATATTTAGAAGGATATGAATGTACTTTAAGGAAAAGTTAGATTGGGTTTAATTCCTTGTATTTCATTCAACAAATTCTGTAAATAATATTAAAAAAAAGTGTCTGGTTCAGAACATTTTTAAAAAGGTTTTTTGAAATTAACAAAAAAAAATTTTTTTAAATTAAATGTAAATTAGTGTAAGCTTTTTGTATAATCAACCAAGAAATTTAAGTTAAAAACCTAAGAGATTTGAATTAAATGATTATTAATTAAATTCAGAGAAACATATTTATATAGGTTAAATACATAGAGTCCTGAACTTTTACATCCTAGATGCATTTATTAAAACTTAGCAGGATATGAATGTACTTTAACCTAACGTAAAGTTAGATCGGAGTTAATCCCCTAGTGTATATCTATTAAGTTTATGAGTTTAGTTAAAGACGTATTCCACATTAATTTAAAGGAGACCTGTTTAACCCGATTACCGTGAAGCATCCAACTTGGTCTAAAATGCATATATATGCACACACACACACACACACACATTTTTTTCTTCACCCATAATACATACACTGCAACAAGGATAGTCACAATGGACATATCACTAGTATAAAGAAGTAAACAACATAATAAAAAATATAATAAAAATTATAAAAAATTCATAACATGCATGGCTAATAATAACTTCAGTTAGCACCATATATTCGCTTACTCCCATTTATACCTCCTTACATATATATATATATAAAGCACAACTTACAGATCAAACACCTCATCAGTTTTCATCTGTTCATATACACATATATACACATACATCCATGTATTTCTCTCTAAACACAATATTCTCAAAAACCTATCTATATGTATCAAGAAACCCAAAATATGCCCATACACAAGCACACACGCACACACATATATATATACATACATATTCACACGAGCAAATCCATATTCAATTCATGTCACAATATATATACATATACATCACAACTATAAATGTCAGATTGCAATAAATATTACTATGTGAACATATGCTACAACATTAGAGCAATATAGGTACAGATAGGAATTTATATAATCTAGGAGAAAGGGTACTTTTCTATTTTTTAAAGTGGTGTTTGTGTCTGTATTTTGATATGAGTTCACTTCAAAGTTTAAGTAAATTCTCCTGGTTTTTATATTTAATTATAAGTATTTTCTCCAGCAGACAAAGGTTACAACAATCCCTGAAGTACTTAGGAGTTTAAGCACTGGATATGAATTTCCACTCCAATTGTGGTGTGAGACCTTTGTCAATAAGGTCCCAATAATGTCTGGATAAAGCTGTTTGGTTTTTGAGGGACCTATTGCTAAAGGAATGGCTGTGGAATAAGCATTGCTTCCAATTTCCCACAGATATTCCAATGTAGGTCTTCTTCAGGTCTACATTTTCTTCGGAGAAAATCGTTGCTTCATATACCACGATTTTAGACCTGCATTTACCTCCAACAAGACACTTAGTTGTCGTTCTCCAATTGCATGTGGGGTTAATATCTGTTAATTCACTGTTATGAAATTTATTTAGTAGCTCACTTTGTGGGCTGAGATGGTTTTCTCTACATTGTCAACACAAGAGTAACTGATTTTAAGTGATTTTCTATTAAAAATTTTTGATAGAGGATTCTCGTCATAAAAATGTTTATCTATTAGTTTTAAGGAGAAATGGCCTATATTAATATTGGAAAGTTTGTAATAGGGTGTGTTGAACCATATGACTTTCCTTTTTCTGTTTTTAGAGTTATTTGAATTAAGATTCTTAGGCTCATCCTGGTAGTGTAACTCTTGCTTAAACTTACTATTTCTTAGTGCTTGGTTGTATATAAATTTACTTGCACTAAAAAATTTTTGTTAGGGGATAACCTGTTTATTCTTGTGTTGACTGTTTTTGGTATATGTTATATAATTGACTTCGGTTGGTTAGAATGGACATTAATGTAGATGGGAAGTTGACCCTCTCTTAGGAAAGGTTTAAAGGTGATGTTGAAAAGGTTAAGAGTGATATCAAGAATATTGGCTATTTTTAGGTTAGAAGATATATCTATCTTGAAACCTAAGAACTTGAAAACTTTAATCTTTTTGTGTAGTTTTAAGGTTTTTATGACGAAATTGAAAGAAATCAATTGTTCAGCTTTAAATCTAAATTCTTAATTTCTGGTATATCTACAAATATAACTTTGTTCATTTCATTCAACTTTCTATCACTTTCTTTTATCTTTATTTTAAAAATAAAATAAAAATTGGCTATTATATATATATATGTATGTATATATGTATTTCTATGTTAACTTTGTAGATACTCCTATTGTGTATAGGGCCACAGTTTCACCATGTTAGGAGTAGAAGCAGTACTTTATCCAATTATGGGCAAAGTGAAACTTTATGAATAGATTGTTTCACCTGGCCAGGTTGTTAGCCTGATACAGGCCATCCAGGTGGTGGATCTGTCCCCTTGGTAGCCAAGCATGAGCTGTCCTGGCCTGCTGAATGGCTGCAAGTTTGAGTGGTGATTGACATTCACCAACAGGGGAACCCCTGACTAGCTACCCACATGTAGTTTAGCTGGGAAGTTGATACTGTTGCCTTGAGTGTAGCTACTCTCATGCCAAATAGCTTCAAGGAAGCAGTTGGGCTGGTAGAGCTAAGCTACTCAACTAAGAATGTGGCCGACTCACTGCAAGGGTACTACCAGTCTATCTCACCTCAAAGAGTGCTGGAGAAGAAATTGATTGATTCATTCATTTATCTTCTACTGCTTATTAAACTACAGCAGGTTATTTAAAGCCAGAAAAAATTTTTACATTGTAAGAATATTTTTAGATAATAATGATTTAGTAATACAAGTCTTACTAATTAGCCCATAGCTGGAGGGAGAAGAGGTGGATTCATACCGTTCCCAAGGGTATTTACATGTAAGTGAATATAACAAATCCAACTGGATTTGGAACTTGGCTTTCCGATTAACAATTCCAAGCCCTTATAGATGATGCCACCTGCACATTGAAACTTACAGCACTTGGTATTCCCAAGCTGTCATCTATCTAGGTACTGACCAGGCTCAACGTTGCTTAACTTTGGTGATCATATGATTGATTGATTCATTCATTTTTTATGGCTTACCAACCCTCACATAAATAAATATAACTAAACCAACATGAATTGAAACTTGGCTGTCCAATTTACAATCTCTAAATATTATTGCTTACAGCACCTGTTATTCCCAAGCAGTCACCTATCTAGGTATTGACCAGGCTTGACATTGCTTAACTTTGGCGATTCTACAAGAACTGTTGCTTCAACGAGATGTCACCTTAAGTCTGGAGTGACGAGGTGTTTCTTGTAGGTTCAATGTCTTCATGAGATTTAGCAGTATCCGTTAACATGTGGTCTTGCAGTGGACACAGTGAGAGAGAGAAAGGAATGACCATCATCAAGGTAGGGAGTGACTAAATGAAAAGAAGCCAATCTACCCCGAGATAGCTTTTAAACCAACGTAATGTTTTGCAGTCTGAGCAGTAGAGTTAAAAACGGTCCTTCATTTAGTTAGGAACCGTCTGATCCCAAAGCAGTTTGTCACTAATTAGGATAATTGGCTTCGGATCAAAGCATGGCTGGTTTGGAAACGGGGATGGCAAGCAAAATAAAAAGAAGGAATCTGGATATGATCGTGAAGTGGATTCTAAAATGAAGACATAAAAGCTCTTTTAAGTTAACTTTCTGCTTTCCAGTCAACTTTGTTCTTCAAAAATTTAAATGCAATGTCAATTGTTATCTGCTGTCTTCTTGATTCCTCTTCTTTTATTGTTCTTTCTCCTTAATAATGATTTTCCTTTTCTTATTCTTTCACCCTCAGTAACCCCTTGTGTCATAGTGGTTTTATTGCCTTGCTTGGGGTGAAATTATTTTAAAAAATTAGAATCATCCAAATATCTTTTGGTCTTGTACCTGCTCCTTATAACATATTTACTTTTACTTCCTATAAATCATATGAGTTTATTGACTCTTCTTTATTGAAATCAATTAGGGCCTTTGTAAAAGTTATACTCACACATTTCACTATTTTCACTAACAATATATATATTTTTTTGCATATTAAAAAGAGGGTCCTTTACACGCTATTTTTCTCTCATTTGCTCTTTGCCTTAAGTTTCAACTCAGAATAAAATATGAAACTTAGTAAAGCCTCATTACAGTACTTGCTTGATTATCTGTACCTTGATTTTACAGACTTTGAACAGGCTGAGGTAGATATGAGCAGGTGAAAATAGATAGATATGGACTGGTTGAGATAGATGAAAAGGCTAAGATAGATATGGGTAGACTAAGATAGAATGATAGATATTGACAGACTGAGATAGATATAGATAGTTTGACAGATGAACCAACTGAGATCAATAGATAGATCTGGACAGACTGTAATAGATATAGCTGGACAGATTGTGATAGATAGATCTGGACAGACTCTGATAGATATGAACAGATTGGGATAGATAGATGTGTGTGTGTGTAATGATTTCTACTAAGATATTGGCACTGAAACAATGATCCTGCTGACAGTTTGCCAGAAGGTCTCATGAGAAATGTTGCCAATTGGGTCCTGCACCTCCTGATAACCCTGAAAAGATTGGAAGTACTGGAGAACAAAAAAAAGCACTGAAAATATATTGTGGTCATTTTATGGATTATTTTGAAAAGATAGCTTTTCCTCACTAGTTCAGTTTTTGATTTCTATAGTACAGCAGACATGAGTTCTATTTCTCCTCAAGATTGTAAAGAGAATCATTTATCATGTTTCTGTAGACATGTGTTTATGGCTGAGGGTGGTTTCAGAAATTAATTGCTGAAGCATTATCAGCCATTATTCATTTGTGACTAGGATTTCTTTCATCTTAATTTCACTTGCTTTTTATTTCTTTAGTAGTATTAGTAGTAATATTATCTTGAATTTTATTATTATTACATGAAGCATTGTCAGCCATTATTCATTTTGGATTAGGATTTCTTTCATCTTAATTTCACTTGCTTTTTATTACATTAGTAGTATTAGTAGTAATATTATCTTGAATTTTATTATTATTACATGAAGCATTGTCAGCCATTATTCATTTTGAATTAGGATTCCTTTCATCTTAATTTCACTTGCTTTTTATTACATTAGTAGTATTAGTAGTAATATTATCTTGAATTTTATTATTATTACATGAAGCATTGTCAGCCATTATTCATTTTGGATTAGGATTTCTTTCATCTTAATTTCACTTGCTTTTTATTACATTAGTAGTATTAGTAGTAATATTATCTTGAATTTTATTATTATTACATGAAGCATTGTCAGCCATTATTCATTTTGGATTAGGATTTCTTTCATCTTAATTTCACTTGCTTTTTATTACATTAGTAGTATTAGTAGTAATATTATCTTGAATTTTATTATTATTACATGAAGCATTGTCAGCCATTATTCGTTTTGGATTAGGATTTCTTTCATCTTAATTTCACTTGCTTTTTATTACATTAGTAGTATTAGTAGTAATATTATCTTGAATTTTATTATTATTGCATGAAGCATTGTCAGCCATTATTCATTTTGGATTAGGATTTCTTTCATCTTAATTTCACTTGCTTTTTATTACATTAGTTGTATTAGTAGTAATATTATCTTGAATTTTATTATTATTACATGAAGCATTGTCAGCCATTATTCATTTCGGATTAGGATTTCTTTCATCTTAATTTCACTTGCTTTTTATTACATTAGTAGTAATATTATCTTGAATTTTATTATTATTACATGAAGCATTGTCAGCCATTATTTGTTTTTGATTAGGATTTCTTTCATCTTAATTTCACTTGCTTTTTATTACATTAGTAGTATTAGTTGTAATATTATCTTGAATTTTATTATTATTACATGAAGCATTGTCAGCCATTATTCATTTTGAATTAGGATTTCTTTCATCTTAATTTCACTTGCTTTTTATTACATTAGTAGTATTAGTAGTAATATTATCTTGAATTTTATTATTATTACATGAAGCATTGTCAGCCATTATTCATTTTGGATTAGGATTTCTTTCATCTTAATTTCACTTGCTTTTTATTACATTAGTAGTATTAGTAGTAATATTATCTTGAATTTTATTATTATTACATGAAGCATTGTAAGCCATTATTCATTTTGGATTAGGATTTCTTTCATCTTAATTTCACTTGCTTTTTATTACATTAGTAGTATTAGTAGTAATATTATCTTGAATTTTATTATTATTACATGAAGCATTGTCAGCCATTATTCATTTTGGATTAGGATTTCTTTCATCTTAATTTCACTTGCTTTTTATTACATTAGTAGTATTAGTAGTAATATTATCTTGAATTTTATTATTATTACATGAAGCATTGTCAGCCATTATTCATTTTGGATTAGGATTTCTTTCATCTTAATTTCACTTGCTTTTTATTACATTAGTAGTATTAGTAGTAATATTATCTTGAATTTTTTTATTATTAGATGAAGCATTGTCAGCCATTATTCATTTCGGATTAGGATTTCTTTCATCTTAATTTCACTTGCTTTTTATTACATTAGTAGTATTAGTAGTAATATTATCTTGAATTTTATTATTATTACATGAAGCATTGGCAGCCATTATTCATTTTTGACTCGGATTTCTTTTGTCTTAATTTCACTTGCTTTTTATTACATTAGTAGTATTAGTAGTAATATTATCTTGAATTTTATTATTATTACATGAAGCAATTTCAGCCATTATTCATTTTGGATTAGGATTTCTTTCATCTTAATTTCACTTGCTTTTTATTACATTAGTAGTATTAGTAGTAATATTATCTTGAATTTTATTATTATTACATGAAGCATTGTCAGCCATTATTCATTTTGGATTAGGATTTCTTTCATCTTAATTTCACTTGCTTTTTATTACATTAGTAGTATTAGTAGTAATATTATCTTGAATTTTATTATTATTACATGAAGCATTGTCAGCCATTATTCGTTTTGGATTAGGATTTCTTTCATCTTAATTTCACTTGCTTTTTATTACATTAGTAGTATTAGTAGTAATATTATCTTGAATTTTATTATTATTACATGAAGCATTGTCAGCCATTATTCATTTTGGATTAGGATTTCTTTCATCTTAATTTCACTTGCTTTTTATTACATTAGTAGTATTAGTAGTAATATTATCTTGAATTTTATTATTATTACATGAAGCATTGTCAGCCATTATTCGTTTTGGATTAGGATTTCTTTCATCTTAATTTCACTTGCTTTTTATTACATTAGTAGTATTAGTAGTAATATTATCTTGAATTTTATTATTATTAGATGAAGCATTGTCAGCCATTATTCATTTTGGATTAGGATTTCTTTCATCTTAATTTCACCTGCTTTTAATTACATTAGTAGTATTAGTAGTAATATTATCTTGAATTTTATTATTATTACATGAAGCATTGTCAGCCATTATTCATTTTGGATTAGGATTTCTTTCATCTTAATTTCACTTGCTTTTTATTACATTAGTAGTATTAGTAGTAATATTATCTTGAATTTTATTATTATTAGATGAAGCAATGTCAGCCATTATTCATTTTGGATTAGGATTTCTTTCATCTTAATTTCACTTGCTTTCTATTACATTAGTAGTATTAGTAGTAATATTATCTTGAATTTTATTATTAGATGAAGCATTGTCAGCCATTATGCATTTTGGATTAGGATTTCTTTCATCTTAATTTCACTTGCTTTTTATTACATTAGTAGTATTAGTAGTAATATTATCTTGAATTTTATTATTATTACATGAAGCATTGTCAGCCATTATTCATTTTGGATTAGGATTTCTTTCATCTTAATTTCACTTGCTTTTAATTACATTAGTAGTATTAGTAGTAATATTATCTTGAATTTTATTATTATTACATGAAGCATTGTCAGCCATTATTCATTTTGGATTAGGATTTCTTTCATCTTAATTTCACTTGCTTTTTATTACATTAGTAGTATTAGTAGTAATATTATCTTGAATTTTATTATTATTAGATGAAGCATTGTCAGCCATTATTCATTTTGGATTAGGATTTCTTTCATCTTAATTTCACTTGCTTTCTATTACATTAGTAGTATTAGTAGTAATATTATCTTGAATTTTATTATTATTAGATGAAGCATTGTCAGCCATTATGCAGTTTGGATTAGGATTTCTTTCATCTTAATTTCACTTGCTTTTTATTACATTAGTAGTATTAGTAGTAATATTATCTTGAATTTTATTATTATTGCATGAAGCATTGTCAGCCATTATTCATTTTGGATTAGGATTTCTTTCATCTTAATTTCACTTGCTTTTTATTACATTAGTTGTATTAGTAGTAATATTATCTTGAATTTTATTATTATTACATGAAGCATTGTCAGCCATTATTCATTTCGGATTAGGATTTCTTTCATCTTAATTTCACTTGCTTTTTATTACATTAGTAGTAATATTATCTTGAATTTTATTATTATTACATGAAGCATTGTCAGCCATTATTCGTTTTTGATTAGGATTTCTTTCATCTTAATTTCACTTGCTTTTTATTACATTAGTAGTATTAGTTGTAATATTATCTTGAATTTTATTATTATTACATGAAGCATTGTCAGCCATTATTCATTTTGAATTAGGATTTCTTTCATCTTAATTTCACTTGCTTTTTATTACATTAGTAGTATTAGTAGTAATATTATCTTGAATTTTATTATTATTACATGAAGCATTGTCAGCCATTATTCATTTTGGATTAGGATTTCTTTCATCTTAATTTCACTTGCTTTTTATTACATTAGTAGTATTAGTAGTAATATTATCTTGAATTTTATTATTATTACATGAAGCATTGTCAGCCATTATTCATTTTGGATTAGGATTTCTTTCATCTTAATTTCACTTTCTTTTTATTACATTAGTAGTATTAGTAGTAATATTATCTTGAATTTTATTATTATTACATGAAGCATTGTCAGCCATTATTCGTTTTGGATTAGGATTTCTTTCATCTTAATTTCACTTGCTTTTTATTACATTAGTAGTATTAGTAGTAATATTATCTTGAATTTTATTATTATTACATGAAGCATTGTCAGCCATTATTCATTTTGGATTAGGATTTCTTTCATCTTAATTTCACTTGCTTTTAATTACATTAGTAGTATTAGTAGTAATATTATCTTGAATTTTATTATTATTACATGAAGCATTGTCAGCCATTATTCATTTTGGATTAGGATTTCTTTCATCTTAATTTCACTTGCTTTTTATTACATTAGTAGTATTAGTAGTAATATTATCTTGAATTTTATTATTATTAGATGAAGCATTGTCAGCCATTATTCATTTTGGATTAGGATTTCTTTCATCTTAATTTCACTTGCTTTTTATTACATTAGTAGTATTAGTAGTAATATTATCTTGAATTTTATTATTATTAGATGAAGCAATGTCAGCCATTATTCATTTTGGATTAGGATTTCTTTCATCTTAATTTCACTTGCTTTCTATTACATTAGTAGTATTAGTAGTAATATTATCTTGAATTTTATTATTAGATGAAGCATTGTCAGCCATTATGCATTTTGGATTAGGATTTCTTTCATCTTAATTTCACTTGCTTTTTATTACATTAGTAGTATTAGTAGTAATATTATCTTGAATTTTATTATTATTACATGAAGCATTGTCAGCCATTATTCATTTTGGATTAGGATTTCTTTCATCTTAATTTCACTTGCTTTTAATTACATTAGTAGTATTAGTAGTAATATTATCTTGAATTTTATTATTATTACATGAAGCATTGTCAGCCATTATTCATTTTGGATTAGGATTTCTTTCATCTTAATTTCACTTGCTTTTTATTACATTAGTAGTATTAGTAGTAATATTATCTTGAATTTTATTATTATTAGATGAAGCATTGTCAGCCATTATTCATTTTGGATTAGGATTTCTTTCATCTTAATTTCACTTGCTTTCTATTACATTAGTAGTATTAGTAGTAATATTATCTTGAATTTTATTATTATTAGATGAAGCATTGTCAGCCATTATGCAGTTTGGATTAGGATTTCTTTCATCTTAATTTCACTTGCTTTTTATTACATTAGTAGTATTAGTAGTAATATTATCTTGAATTTTATTATTATTGCATGAAGCATTGTCAGCCATTATTCATTTTGGATTAGGATTTCTTTCATCTTAATTTCACTTGCTTTTTATTACATTAGTTGTATTAGTAGTAATATTATCTTGAATTTTATTATTATTACATGAAGCATTGTCAGCCATTATTCATTTCGGATTAGGATTTCTTTCATCTTAATTTCACTTGCTTTTTATTACATTAGTAGTAATATTATCTTGAATTTTATTATTATTACATGAAGCATTGTCAGCCATTATTCGTTTTTGATTAGGATTTCTTTCATCTTAATTTCACTTGCTTTTTATTACATTAGTAGTATTAGTTGTAATATTATCTTGAATTTTATTATTATTACATGAAGCATTGTCAGCCATTATTCATTTTGAATTAGGATTTCTTTCATCTTAATTTCACTTGCTTTTTATTACATTAGTAGTATTAGTAGTAATATTATCTTGAATTTTATTATTATTACATGAAGCATTGTCAGCCATTATTCATTTTGGATTAGGATTTCTTTCATCTTAATTTCACTTGCTTTTTATTACATTAGTAGTATTAGTAGTAATATTATCTTGAATTTTATTATTATTACATGAAGCATTGTCAGCCATTATTCATTTTGGATTAGGATTTCTTTCATCTTAATTTCACTTTCTTTTTATTACATTAGTAGTATTAGTAGTAATATTATCTTGAATTTTATTATTATTACATGAAGCATTGTCAGCCATTATTCGTTTTGGATTAGGATTTCTTTCATCTTAATTTCACTTGCTTTTTATTACATTAGTAGTATTAGTAGTAATATTATCTTGAATTTTATTATTATTACATGAAGCATTGTCAGCCATTATTCATTTTGGATTAGGATTTCTTTCATCTTAATTTCACTTGCTTTTAATTACATTAGTAGTATTAGTAGTAATATTATCTTGAATTTTATTATTATTACATGAAGCATTGTCAGCCATTATTCATTTTGGATTAGGATTTCTTTCATCTTAATTTCACTTGCTTTTTATTACATTAGTAGTATTAGTAGTAATATTATCTTGAATTTTATTATTATTAGATGAAGCATTGTCAGCCATTATTCATTTTGGATTAGGATTTCTTTCATCTTAATTTCACTTGCTTTTAATTACATTAGTAGTATTAGTAGTAATATTATCTTGAATTTTATTATTATTAGATGAAGCAATGTCAGCCATTATACATTTTGGATTAGGATTTCTTTCATCTTAATTTCACTTGCTTTCTATTACATTAGTAGTATTAGTAGTAATATTATCTTGAATTTTATTATTATTAGATGAAGCATTGTCAGCCATTATGCATTTTGGATTAGGATTTCTTTCATCTTAATTTCACTTGCTTTTTATTACATTAGTAGTATTAGTAGTAATATTATCTTGAATTTTATTATTATTACATGAAGCATTGTCAGCCATTATTCATTTTGGATTAGGATTTCTTTCATCTTAATTTCACTTGCTTTTAATTACATTAGTAGTATTAGTAGTAATATTATCTTGAATTTTATTATTATTACATGAAGCATTGTCAGCCATTATTCATTTTGGATTAGGATTTCTTTCATCTTAATTTCACTTGCTTTTTATTACATTAGTAGTATTAGTAGTAATATTATCTTGAATTTTATTATTATTAGATGAAGCATTGTCAGCCATTATTCATTTTGGATTAGGATTTCTTTCATCTTAATTTCACTTGCTTTCTATTACATTAGTAGTATTAGTAGTAATATTATCTTGAATTTTATTATTATTAGATGAAGCATTGTCAGCCATTATTCATTTTGGATTAGGATTTCTTTCATCTTAATTTCACTTGCTTTTTATTACATTAGTAGTATTAGTAGTAATATTATCTTGAATTTTATTATTATTACATGAAGCATTGTCAGCCATTATTCATTTTGGATTAGGATTTCTTTCATCTTAATTTCACTTGCTTTTTATTACATTAGTAGTATTAGTAGTAATATTATCTTGAATTTTATTATTATTACATGAAGCATTGTCAGCCATTATTCATTTTGGATTAGGATTTCTTTCATCTTAATTTCACTTGCTTTTTATTACATTAGTAGTATTAGTAGTAATATTATCTTGAATTTTATTATTATTAGATGAAGCATTGTCAGCCATTATTCATTTTGGATTAGGATATCTTTCATCTTAATTTCACTTGCTTTTTAATACATTAGTAATATTAGTAGTAATATTATCTTGAATTTTATTATTATTAGATGAAGCATTGTCAGCCATTATTCATTTTGGACTAGGATTTCTTTCATCTTAATTTCACTTGCTTTTTATTACATTAGTAGTATTAGTAGTAATATTATCTTGAATTTTCTTATTATTAGATGAAGCATTGTCAGCCATTATGCATTTTGGATTAGGATTTCTTTCATCTTAATTTCACTTGCTTTTTATTACATTAGTAGTATTAGTAGTAATATTATCTTGAATTTTATTATTATTACATGAAGCATTGTCAGCCATTCTTTTTGGATTAGGATTTCTTTCATCTTAATTGCACTTGTTTTTTATTACATTAGTAGTATTAGTAGTAATATTATCTTGAATTTTATTATTATTACATGAAGCATTGTCAGCCATTATTCATTTTGGATTAGGATTTCTTTCATCTTAATTTCACTTGCTTTTTATTACATTAGTAGTATTAGTAGTAATATTATCTTGAATTTTATTATTATTACATGAAGCATTGTCAGCCATTATTCAATTTGGATTAGGATTTCTTTCATCTTAATTTCACTTGCTTTTTATTACATTAGTAGTATTAGTAGTAATATTATCTTGAATTTTATTATTATTACATGAAGCATTGTCAGCCATTATTCATTTTGGATTAGGATTTCTTTCATCTTAATTTCACTTGCTTTTTATTACATTAGTAGTATTAGTAGTAATATTATCTTGAATTTTATTATTATTACATGAAGCATTGTCAGCCATTATTCGTTTTGGATTAGGATTTCTTTCATCTTAATTTCACTTGCTTTTTATTACATTAGTAGTATTAGTAGTAATATTATCTTGAATTTTATTTTTATTACATGAAGCATTGTCAGCCATTATTCATTTTGGATTAGGATTTCTTTCATCTTAATTTCACTTGCTTTTTATTACATTAGTAGTATTAGTAGTAATATTATCTTGAATTTTATTATTATTAGATGAAGCATTGTCAGCCATTATTCATTTTGGATTAGGATTTCTTTCATCTTAATTTCACTTGCTTTTTATTACATTAGTAGTATTAGTAGTAATATTATCTTGAATTTTATTATTATTACATGAAGCATTGTCAGCCATTATTCATTTTGGATTAGGATTTCTTTCATCTTAATTTCACTTGCTTTTTAATACATTAGTAATATTAGTAGTAATATTATCTTGAATTTTATTATTATTAGATGAAGCATTGTCAGCCATTATTCATTTTGGACTAGGATTTCTTTCATCTTAATTTCACTTGCTTTTTATTACATTAGTAGTATTAGTAGTAATATTATCTTGAATTTTATTATTATTACATGAAGCATTGTCAGCCATTATTCATTTTGGATTAGGATTTCTTTCATCTTAATTTCACTTGCTTTTTATTACATTAGTAGTATTAGTAGTAATATTATCTTGAATTTTATTATTATTACATGAAGCATTGTCAGCCATTATTCATTTTGGATTAGGATTTCTTTCATCTTAATTTCACTTGCTTTTTATTACATTAGTAGTATTAGTAGTAATATTATCTTGAATTTTATTATTATTAGATGAAGCATTGTCAGCCATTATTCATTTTGGATTAGGATTTCTTTCATCTTAATTTCACTTGCTTTTTAATACATTAGTAATATTAGTAGTAATATTATCTTGAATTTTATTATTATTAGATGAAGCATTGTCAGCCATTATTCATTTTTGACTAGGATTTCTTTCATCTTAATTTCACTTGCTTTTTATTACATTAGTAATATTAGTAGTATAATCTTGAATTTTATCATTAGATCAAATATTGTTAGCCATTATGCATTTTGATTTTTTTCTTGTTAGCTTCACTTGCTTTTTATTACAGTCATAGGATTAGTAGTAATATCTTGAATTTTTATTATTTATGTAATGAAAATCAATTGAAATGAAAAAATACTCGTTAAATAATTAAATAATCATTTTTTCATGTATTTTCAATCATTTGAGTTGCACTTTTTATGAGTGGAGATGCAGGTGTGTGCATGCATGTGTGTCTGTGTGTGGTGAGTTTAATGATTACACATTTAGAAAATAGTTGATGAAGATGCTGAAGCTTTATATGCTCCCTTCACAGTGTGACGATTGCCAAGATGCACATTAGGTTTGCACTGTTTCAGTACTATAAAAGCTTGGGGATAATTCTCCACTTCCTTCTTTCATGTAGAATGAGGTAGGTTTTTGGATACTCTTTGGAACATTTCCTTCCTCCTGACAACTGAACTTTTACATGCACACAAGGGCACACAAACAGTTCCTCATAGCTACTTTTTTAATGTCTTTTCCAACCGTGTAGACATTAGTATATTTTCTCCTTTATTAGTGATATAAAAATACCTTAAAATACCTTTGCGTTGAAATTCCTCCCTTCCACTCATTCCATTTGCTTTTAATTCAACAAATGATGACACCCTGTCATTTACATGTGAAAATTTCGGTTGCCACTACATTGAGTTGAGCTAGAAGTAGTGACAACAAAAACAGCCATACCCATGAAAAAAGGCTTGAATCAAATTTTCCCCTGTGCATATATATTACCAAAAAATGCTTTCTATAAATTTTGATTTAGAAGAAAGTGGATAAATCAAGAGTTGAGTAAAACTATTTTCCCATATCTAATTTATTACACTAGGTAGTATTCACAGTTAAAAGGTTTTACTCTCATTGTCAGCCACGTCAGAGGTCGACAAGATAAGAGTAGTTATAAAAATGCAAACCAAATCAAAAATACTATTAAATAATTGGCTTGTTTTCAACTGAAACAATGTTTTTGGCAAGCAGTGCCTGATGAATTTCATGTCCCATTTAATGTCTGAGCCTGTTATTGATTTTACAAAAAAATTACCCAAGAAGCGGGAAAGTGTACCTGACACCAGTTGCCCATCTTCAAGTAGCAGAAACATCAAGACATTTCTTTTCTTTTGCTAAAGGAAAAAAAATGTATCAATTGTTTCTTTCAAACTTATGCTTTTTTTTTTTTTAAATGTTTCTTCATTCCTTTTATTTATTGCTGCATTGCATGCAACCATCATTGTGAATCTTATATCCTGGAACTGATTGAAAATCTAAGATGAAGCATTATCATTATTACCTTTAACTCATTTGTCATCTATTAATATTACATTTCTCTTGTAGTCATATCTTATATCTTTGTATTTGTAGGGAAGACATTTCAAATCCTAATGTTTATTTTATTTAGCATATTTTTACTGTTTCTTTTCTAGTGGTTAACCTCTAAACAATTTTGGAAAATCGTTTTATACACATTTGGTGATCAATTTCTATTATTTTTTACTATTTATTGATTGCTCAGTATCTGTCTATATTTCTGAGATGAGGTATTATGTACACTATTTACATTATTCGGACTATTGTCCTCATCTTTGTTGCCATATTTATCCGATCCTTCAGTATCTGTCTATATTTCTGAGATGAGGTATTATGTACACTATTTACATTATTCGGACTATTGTCCTCATCTTTGTCGCCATATTTATTCGATCCTTCAGTATCTGTCTATATTTCTGAGATGAGGTATTATGTACACTATTTACATTATTCGGACTATTGTCCTTATCTTTGTTGCCATATTTATCCGATCCTTCAGTATCTGTCTATATTTCTGAGATGAGGTATTATGTACACTATTTACATTATTCAGACTATTGTCCTCATCTTTGTTACCATATTTATCACAACGTTTTGGCCATTGTATGCTCTTGCCTTCTTCAGTTGATTGGAATGTCGAACTGAACCTTTTATTTCGCTTGCTGGGGTAGACTGTTCTAGTTCCACGTGCCATGTCTAATCGATATCAGTTATCAATCATCTGTTAATTCACCTCTCCAAGTACTCCACTGCCTTAACCAGGTATTGAACTCACAACTCTTTGGGTCCTGTCACTGGATCTAACCAACGCCTTTTATCCACTGTGCCATGTGTCCTTAAGGACACATGGCACAGTGGATATTGATTAGTATCTATTATTTATCAGTTAAATATATTTCATTATAGTACTAATAATAATTGAAGCAGTAATAATTAAGAAGCATGTTGTAGTAATGGTTAGCAGGTCGGAATGAGGAGTCGGAGAGCCAAGTTCAAATTGCAGCCGGGTTACTTACTTTCACTTACCCGTGGAAACAGTATAAATCAATGTTTACCCCCCAGCTATGGGTAAAATGGCATGACAGATTAGGTCCTATAACCTTGGTAGCAAACAGTCTAGAAGGAACTCTGAAGAACTAGATCACACTATCCTGTCCTATGTGCGGGTGGTGTAACAGCAGCTTCAAATAAGAAATTAGAAAACCAAGTTCATATTCCAGTCAAGTATATTAACTTCACTTATACACAAATGCCCCTAGTAAATATACAAATTAATCTCTTCTCCTCCCAGCTATGAGTGAAATAGCAGGGCAGGCTTTAGTCATGGTTGGCAACCAACCTAGGAGAAAATCAACTCTGAATTCAAAACCATGAAAGTATTGTGCAATCAGATTGCACACTGGGATAGAGATACGTTAAGCAAGATCTCTATTAGGGTTTTGACCAAAGTGCTTAACCAAAAAGTAACTAATGTAACAAGTTCTGCAAGAATCTTGTAATAGATTATGCAACTGTTTCATGGTATTCAAATATATTTCTTCCAGTTATTAATAGGTAGCAAAATTAGGTATTAATTTAATATTAATAGAAAAACAATCCCCCATTTTATGTCCACTAGAATCTTATAGTATTACTAATTTACTCATGCCATAAGAAGTGACAGCATCTATTGTTAAGCCCTTCCCATTATGCGAAGGTTTCTGTGTGTATGTCCTTTAAACTTATGTGCTTATATAAAGAGGGATCAGTTTATTACTTAGTAACAATAAAAAAACTGATCCCCCACTTTATGCCCGGTAGAATCTTACATTAATACTAGTGTAACACTTCTCGCCGGTCAGTCCCTGGTCAATACCGCTGCCAGCTGTTAGAGTTAGTCATTCTGATATGCGCCCCGCTTTGCCCCACGTTGTGTTGATTGATCGTGGAGCTGGCAAAGATCAAGTTGTCGTCAGAATTGTAGCATTGGTTTGATCTCGGCAACGCTATGTCACAAAGGAAAAATAAAAACATTCTTGTAGACAAAATAAAGAAAAGACAAGAATTTCTTCAGGGTCTATTTCTATACAGTTTATATTGTTTTTTGTACAGAAATATTAACCCCTCCCACTTTGAATTCTGTCATGATACTTTGCTCAATTTAGCTATGTCTCGAACAAGGCTTAAATTGGAGGTTTTCTCTGGCAGCAAGTCATGCGAGATTTGGCAGAGCAGTCAACACTCATCGTCTGCACTCCAACTTGAAAACTCTGGAACACTGACTGAAAACGGTCAAATAGCCCAAAGCGTTCTGCTTATATTGACTTTTACTCAAAACTGCCATGGGGGTTGACATGGTTAGGGGACCTGGTGTTTCCCCTATCTTTCAACAAGAGCCCTTTTGGTTTCTGGCTCTGAAAAATTAATTATATCTCTAAATTTGGGGAGATCCCTTTTCCTATAGGCAGTGATGGTATCGATATGCCTCAATAACTCCTTTTTCTTATTTGTGCCTCGTACCAACACCTCCCAATGGGCATAGGCAATTCCTTCATCCTTCTTAGTATTTTACCTACACCTGTCACCTCAGCTGTCAATTTGACAAATCTGGTTCTCAAACTGCATGGTGTGGCTTAGTTTCTGGTTATTAATTAGAATTATCATTTTAATTTTTCGTCAGCAAATTCCTTCCAACCTGGTCTTGTTTATACAATCAGAAATTTACCAGCTGTTTCCTCTGGTTAGCTTATCTCCATATCTTATGAGGGTTATCGCACATTAAAAACCCAGAGTTGGGTCCTTACATAAAGAAATTCTATTTTCTTGACTTGTTTTCAATTTACCCATTTTTATAGGTGGAATAAATCAACTCCCCTATTTTGCTACTTCGTCTCCAATATTACCAAATATTATATCTCGGGTGACCTCTTGCACAATCAAGAGACATGTCTTCATAACTTCCACTTTCAGCTGTGCCATAAATCATTCAGCCGAGCTTCCTCCAGACTGTCTTCTTGGCAATATTAAACTAACAAAGCTATTTTCTTCAAACTGTATCTGCTTAAAAATAAACACTTTTAGAATTAAAAGAAATCTCAATTCTTTCTCTCAGTCTGTCTATCATTCCATTCTTTAATACTTTTTGTCTTGTTCCAAGCAACATTTTAGTTTTAACCCTTTTCTTTCTGATTGCCTGTGTCACACTAGTTTACTCATGCCATAAAAAATGATGGCATATTTCGTTAAGCTCTTCCCATTATTTGAAGGTTTCTATGTATGTGTAAAAACTATAAACCTATTTATTTGCATATAGTAATTATGAGGGATCAGTTCATTACTTAATAACAAGAGAAATCTGACCCCCCACTTTATTTCCTGTAGAATGTTATATTTCTATTTGTTTACTCATACCATAAGAATGACGGCTTCTATTGTTAAGCCTTTCCCATTATTTGATGGTTTCTATGTGTAAGTCCTTTAAACCTGTTTGCAATTATTAATATACAGTAATTAAAGAGGATCTGTTTATTGCCCAATAACATGAGAACACAGAGATCCCACTTTATGTTCAGTAGAATCTTATATTAATACTAATTTACATATGACACCAAAAATGATGGCATATATGAAATTGAGATTTTGTTAAATCCCTGATAGAGAAAAATGTTTTATAATGTCAGTCTTTTAATATTTTTTCCAATAATTATTGTATTCTGCAATTTCATGTAGTTTCCTATACTTTTTACTTTCCAGTATAGTAATTATATCTACAATAATGCACCAAGAGACAGCCTCAAGTGTACAGAGCTTGTGCTATCATGTTATGTGCACACAAACTGCATGACAATTTTTGAAGAGAAAGTAACACAACAATTTGTACTATTTAAATATATTTAATAATGGTGTAAAAGAAGTGTTTGCAGACAATGTGCATCTGTGGACTTAGGAGAAAAGGTGTCCAGGTATCCTGTGAAGGGTCCTTATTGAAGAAGTCCTTAGCTAGCTTCTTTAGATTGTAGTAATTTCTGTGTTTGTCAGATCAATTCTTCTGTAACCTGATGCCATTGGCTAGAGCTTGCGGTGAAGGGACAACCCTTGCTAGATGCTGCCTGAATTCCATCCTGGAAGAACAAAGAGGATGGGTCTTTGAATTTGGTGTTTGTATAGGAATGGTCTCATGACCTTTACAGCGGTAGAGATTGTTGCTTGCTTTAACCATTCTGTGTCTTTGTTTTATACTGTGGTTGATTAATTTTATTTTCTAATTATTGTTCTAAATTCTAATTCCAGTACAATTTCATGGAACAGTATACTATTGTCATAAAAAAGACACTGCTATTGAAAGGGAGATCATTTTAGTACAGCAAAGCTACTGATGCTACAAATAAGAAATACATTTGATAACAATAAATCTAAATTACATGTATTTTTAAATCCTTTGCTTAATGTTATCCGTCAGTTATTTTTATTTGAAAGATTATTTCAAATCAATCACAATAAACAGTTTCTCCAGTGCTACTCTTTATTGAATTATATTGTTGGCATGACATCCCTTCGGAAGAGAACAGACTGATTATCTTTTAGGGGAAGTTGAAATGCCTGATAATTTGAAAGGAAAGCTGGGGTTTTCTACACAGCACTATTGATTTTTCAGGACTGCATTTTGTATTGCTTCAATTTCCCATTCAGATTTTCCTCTCGGTTAAGAAAGGGAAATATGTTGATGGAAAAGACATAAAGTGTATGCAAATTAGTGTTTTGCTCTTTGGAAATGTGAGCAGAATAATAACTTTATATTTACAGTCAAACTATCATCTTCATCTTTGTTGTTATTATCACAACAGCTTCCTTCAAGTGTCTGTTTATTCAGGTAACCATCACTGAGTTTTGAACTGAACACTTTATTTAATCTACAGAGACAGATTGTTCTTGTTCATCTCGGGATATCTTGTCTTGTTCTTTAGTATTACTCATCCGGTTTCCACTGACTTTGGTTTGGTTTGTTTAACGGCATATCAACTCCTTATGGGTCATTTAATGGAGAAATTTTATTTTCTTGTGAGCTTTGGTAATTCTTTTTTTTTTCCAATAATATATTGCTGGTAATTTAAAAAAAAATTTTTCTACAAAAATATACTGCTGGTAATCTTTTATAATGTATATATATTTTCATGTTTTGGCACCAGTTGAGGTGTTCACTATTTACCCATAGCTGGTACCCTAACAGATGCTACCACTCCAGGTCAGGATGGACCTTGGAACAGCAGCAATTAAGAGGGGTTTCTATTCTCCCGATTGCTGCCAGCTTTAGTTTATCATCATACCCAGGATGACACTGTAGAAAAAATAACCTAGGAGATTAAAACACGTATGATGTAGTAATTGTGAGTTCAATCTATGGACTGAGTAGTAAAGGCTAAGATTCAGTGGAAACAGTAAGCAATAACTGAGCAGTATGTAATAAGAACAAGACAAGATGTCCGTAGACATGGACAGTAGTACGAGAATAATCTATTCCTATAAATTAGATAAAAAGGTTCAGTTTGAAATTCTCTGAAGGTTACACAGATTGACAGACTCCTGAAGAAAAGCAAAAAGCACAGCAGCTGAAACATGATAGCAGCAACAAAGATGAGGACATTAGTCTCAATGTAAGTAATGATA